>BLSH010139407.1:616607-639197 GCA_018402905.1 Glandirana rugosa
GTAAGGGTCGTACGTGTACCGAACGTCATTGTTGTAGGGTAGGTTGTTTAACCTATAAATCACCATAAGATTTCACTATAGGGTGGTTTGTCTTACCAGTAAGGGGGTTACTCTAGATTGGGGGTCGTGTGCGTAAACAGAAAAGGGTCACTCTAGGGTGTGGGTCGTGTGTGTAATCAGATAAGAGTCACTCTAGATTGGGGGTCGTGTGTGTAATCAGATAAGAGTCACTCTAGGATGGGGGGTTGTGTGTGCAATCAGATAAGAGTCACTCTAGGGTGGGGGTCGTGACCCGAACGATTTTTGAAATGTCCGGGTCCGGGTCCGTGCCACGGACACCCGAAAGTTCGGTACGGACCCGAACGTTACAGTCCGGGTTCGCTCAACACTACTAATGAGTGTGCTGGGGGTGGGATCTCACTGAGAATAGACTAACGTGTGTGTTGGGGGGTAGGATCTCACTGAGAATAGACTAATGTGTGTGCTGGGGGTTAGATCTCACTGAGAATAGACTAATGTGTGTGCTGGGTGTGGGATCTCACTGGGAAAAGACAAATGCGTGTGCTGGGGGTTAGATCTCATTGGGGGAATGACCATTCTGTTTGGTGGGATATCACTTTAGAATACCACTAAATATCCAATTTGTTGGATGGGATGTTGTTACTGCAAGCCATGTGCATGCTGGGAATGTGATTTCATTGGGGTAAAGACTAATCTGTGTTCAGAGGGAGGATTCTCATTCAGAAATAACAAATCTATGTGCAGTTGGTTGGCTCTCACTGGGAAAAGACCAATTTTTGTAGGGGAGTGGAATGTCCCCTGGGAAAAAACAATGTTTATTCTGGGCAGTGTTCAATATTCAATGTATGTGGCAGGTTGTGGGTACTGCGTGACATCTACATGCTGGGGGAGGCATCACACTGGGAAAAGACCAGTCTGTGTGTGAAGGGGGATCTCACTGGGAAATTTCCGACGTGTGTGCTGGAGGTGTGATGTCACTGCAAGTTGAATGCTCTGTATTCAAACCTGGAGGCAAAATCCACCATTGACACATGGCAAAATGAAATGAGAGCTTTGCATTATATCAGTAAGGACATTCTATACCCAGTGTTATATTTGGTTTAAACTTTTACTTGTACCCTTGAAGTTCTCTTTATGCTATGTGATAATTATTTATCATAATGTATCACGACACATTTATCGTATTTAAAAACAACGCAACACTTTGATCATCTCATCTGATTTCTTTATTAGAGTATTAATTATTTAAAACAATTGCATGCATCATTTTATTCCAAGCAAATCTTTGTATCACTCTTCTTATTTCTTTTCTTTTTATAATTGTGATCCTGATTTTAACAGCATCTGAAAATGACATCATTCAGGGCCGTGTCATCTCCGGCACCTTGGGGACGCTCCACTTTGGTTTTGATGCCACAGATTCCAGTTGGGCAAAGCTCACTCCAATCTCCGAACGTTCCCCATGGTCCACCATTACCTGTCAGGATATTATTATCAGAGCATTGGAACATGATATTGTTGGCTGCAGTATCGTCACCTGGGCCCCGTGGTGGCTCAACTTGCAGTGCAAATCTGATGAGATACCCAGAGGGACACATCTTAATACCAGTCGGAATTCCCCATCTGTAATAGAAAAACAAAAATCTCATTGCTGATCTATGGAGATCTGCTTATTTTGCATTGCAGCAATACTAGGCAATTGGCTTTATATTTGAACTATGACCAATGCCCATGCACTTAGATGCTCACAGCCATTGCTTATACGCACCTCCCCTTTCACTGTTCTGCTGTTCTGAAAAGGAGAACACTGATGTAAGCTTCAAGCCAGTTTCAAGACCTGACCTTCAGTGATTTTTTCCTTTAACCACTTCAGTACTGGGCACTTAAACCCCCTTCCTTCCTGGACCAATTTTCAGCTGTTGCAGTTTGAATGACAATTGCGCGGTCATGCAACACTGTACCCAAATGCAATTTTTATCATTTTTTTCACACAAATAGAGCTTTCTTTTGGTGGTATTTAATCACCTCTGGGTTTTTTATTTTTTGCGCTACAAATTAAAAAAGATTGACAATTTTCAAAAACAATGCATTTTTCTTTGTTTCTGTTATAAAATTTTACAAATAAGTAATTTCTCTTCATAAATTTTGTCCAAAAATGATACTGCTACATTTCTTTGGTAAAAATAACCCAAATCAGGGTTTATTTGGTGTTGGCGGACAGACAGATGTTTTGTGTATGGTGACAGATGTGACGGGGACATACAGATGTTTTGTGTATGGTGACAGATGTGACGGGGACATACAGATGTTTTGTGTATGGTGACAGATGTGACGGTGACAGGCAGATGTTTTGTGTATGGTGACAGATGAGACAGGGACAGACAGATGTTTTGTGTATGGTGACAGATGTGATGGGGACAGACAGATGTTTTGTGTATGGTGACAGATGTGATGGGGACAGACAGATGTTTTGTGTATGGTGACAGATGTGATGGGACAGACAGATGTTTTGTGAATAGTGACAGATGTGATGGGACAGACAGATGTTTTGTGTATGGTGACAGATGTGATGGGGGCAGACAGATGTTTTGTGTATGGTGACAGGTGTGATGGGGACAGACAGATGTTTTGTGTATGGTGACAGATGCGATGGGGGACAGACAGATGTTTTGTGTATGGTGACAGATGTTTTAGGGACTGTGATAGATGTGATGGGGACAGACAGATGTTTTGTGTATGGTGACAGATGTGACAGGGACAGACAGATGTTTTGTGTATGGTGACAGGTGTGATGGGGGACAGACAGATGTTTTGTGTATGGTGACAGATGTGACGGGGTACATACAGATGTTTTGGGGACTATGACAGATGTGATGGGGACAGACGGATGTTTATAATAATGATCACAGGATCGAGCCGCAGCGCGCTGCGGGCACCCATTCTGAAAGACGTAAATGAACGTCCGGTCAGAACGGCGTGGCTCCCACCCGGCCGTATATACAGTGGCTGGGTGGGAGGTGGTTAATCAATCTTCCCACTCACTTGAGAATAGCTCATCTGGTAATATACAAACCTTCAGCTCTAATCCAGCGACGTTCACTGTGTGGCCCAGTCTTCAAATAGGAAGCCTCTGACTGCCATTTCTTCACATTGTGCATAAGCACTGTGCCCCTAGTCACTCTTATGGGGCAGTCATGCTTTACAGAACCACTGGAGGCCACCATCAATACAGCTAACCCATAGGAATGAATGAGGTTGTGATCACATGCACAGTATGAATAGGAACCAGTTGTTGGTATTCTTTCTTAGACATGTGCAGCATGAAAAAAATAGCTTCGGTTCGTTGTTTAACTAAATTTGTTTAGTTAAATTTGTTGAATTTGTTACATTCCTGTTTGGGATTCGTTTCGTATTCGAATTCGAAAAAATTAGACCGAATTTGAGAAATTCTATCAAATTCCCCCAAAAAAACTCACCGAATTCGAAAAATTAAACTGCATTTGAAACATTTCTATCGGATTCAAAGCATTTCTACCGGATTTGAAATTTTGGAATATTGTTATATATATATATATATTATATTCTTTCTATTTTATTATATTCTTTTCTATTGTTTTTCTATTATATTCTTTTCTATTCTATTGCATTTTCTTATGTTCTGTTCTATTATTTTCTATTTTACTCTAAACTTTTCTATTCAAATTAATTCTATTCGATATTCAAATTTCGGAAGATTGTTATATATTCTATTTAATCTTCTGTTCTATTTTTCTATTCTATTATTTTCTATTTTATTCTCTTATTTTCTATTGTATTCTTTTATATTATTGTCTATTCTATTCTAGTCTTCTCTATCTGAATTAAATTCAGTCTATTCAAAGTTGGAATTCATTCTATCCGAAATTCAAATTTTGGAAGATTGTAATATATTATATTCTGTTTTATTATATTATTTTCTATTGCTCTTCTATTCTATTCTTTTCTATTCTATTGTATTCTCTTATGTTCTGTACTATTCTTTTCTAATCTTTTCTATTGAAATTCGAATTTGAATTAATTCTAATTGAAATTCGAATTTCAGAAAATTGTTATATATTCTATTTTGTTCTATTTTTCTATTCTATTCTTTTCTTTTCTATTCTCGTATTCTCTATTCTATTTTTTCTTTTTTATTCTATTCTGATCTTTTCTATTTGTATTCATTCTATTCGAAATTCTATTATTTTCTATTTTATTCTCATATTTTCTATTTTATTTTATATTCTATTATAATCTTTTCTATTTTTCAAATTTAATTTCAGTCTATTCAAAATTGCAATTCATTCTATTCGAAATTTGAATTTCAGAAGATAGTTATAAATTATATTCTTTCTATTTTTTTTAAAATTCTTTTCAATTGTTTTTCTATTCTATTTTTTTCTATTCTATTCTATTCTATTATCTTATGTTCTATTCTTTTCTATTGTGTTCTATTCTATTCTAATCTTTACTATTCAAATTTGAATTTACTCTATTCAAATTTCGAATTTCAAAAAAATGGTTTTATATTCTATTTTATACCATTCTGTTCTATTGTTTTTCTATTTTTTTCTATTCAGTTCTCATTTTCTCTATTCTTTTCTATTAAATTCTAATTTTTTCTATTTGTATTCATTCTATTCGAAATTTGAATTTCGGAAGATGGTTATATAATCTATTATAATATATTCTGTTCTATTGTCTTTCTATTCTATTATTTTCTATTCTATTATAATCTTTTCTATTCAAATTCAATTTCAGACTATTCTAAATTGGAATGCATTGTATTCAAAATTAGAATTTAGGAAGATGGTTATATTATATTCTTTCTTTTTTATTATATTATTTTCTATTGTTTTTCAATTCTACTCTTTTCTAATCTGTTGTACTCTCTTATGTTCTATTCTATGCTATTCTAATCTTTTGTATTCAAATTCAAAATATTCTATTTGAAATGAAAATTTCAGAAAATGATTATATATTCTATTTTATTCTATTCTGTTATATTGTTTTTCTATTCTATTCTATTCTCGTATTCTCTATTACATTTTTTGTAATCTTTTCTATTTGTATTCATTCTTTTTTGAAATTCGAATTTCAGAAGATGGTTACATATTCTTTTTTAATATTACTATTAATTTCTATTAATTTCTAATAATTCTATTGTTTTTCTATTCTATGATACTCTCTTATTTTCTATTCAATTTTTTTTTCTATTATTTTCTATTCTATTATAATCTTTTCTATTCAAATTCAGTCTATTCAAAATTGGAATTCATTCTATTCGAAATTCAAATGACAGAAGATTGTTATATATAATATTATTTTTATTTTATTCTATTGTAATCTTTTCCATTGTTTTTTCTATTCTATTCTATCTATTCTATTGTATTCTCTTATGTTCATTATTTTCTATTATTTTCTATTCTAATCTTTTCTATTCAAATTCATTGTATTTGAAATGTGAATTTCAGAAAATGGTTATATATTATTTCCATTTTATTGTATTGTTTTTATGTTCAATTATTTTCTGTTGTATTCTCTTATGTTCTATTCTGTTCTTTTCTATTATTTTCTATTCTATTCTAGTCTTTTCTATTCGATAGTCAAATTTCGGAAGATGTTTATATATTTTATTTAATCTTCTGTTTTATTGTTTTTCTATTCAATTATTTTCTATTTTATTCTCTTATTTTCTATTCTATTCTTCTCTATTATTGTTTATTCTATTATAATCTTCTCTGTTCAAATTCAAATTCAGTCTTTTCGAATTTGGAATTCATTCCATTCGAAATTCAAATTTCAGAAGATTGTAATACATTCTGTTTTATTATACACTTTTCTATTGTTTTTCTATTCTATTGTATTCTCTTATGTTCTATTCTATTCTTTTCTAATCTTTTCTACTGAAATTTGAGTTTGAATTCATTCTATTCCAAATTTGAATTTTGGAAAATGGTTATATATACTCTATTTTATTTTATTCTATTCTATTTTATTTTTTTTCTAATGTATTTTTTTCTATTCTATTCTCGTATTCTCTATTACATTTTTTTGTAATCTTTTCTATTTGTATTCATTCTTTTTTGAAATTCGAATTTCAGAAGATGGTTACATATTCTTTTTTAATATTACTATTCATTTCTATTAATTTCTAATAATTCTATTGTTTTTCTATTCTATGATACTCTCTTATTTTCTATTCATTTTTTTTTCTATTATTTTCTATTCTATTATAATCTTTTCTATTCAAATTCAGTCTATTCAAAATTGGAATTCATTCTATTCAAAACTCAAATTACAGAAGATTGTTATGTATAATATTATTTTTATTTTATTCTATTGTAATCTTTTCCATTGTTTTTTCTATTCTATTCTATCTATTCTATTGTATTCTCTTATGTTCATCATTTTCTATTATTTTCTATTCTAATCTTTTCTATTCAAATTCATTGTATTTGAAATGTGAATTTCGGAAAATGGTTATATATTATTTCCATTTTATTGTATTGTTTTTATGTTCAATTATTTTCTGTTGTATTCTCTTATGTTCTATTCTGTTCTTTTCTATTATTTTCTATTCTATTCTAATCTTTTCTATTCGATATTCAAATTTCGGAAGATGTTTATATATTTTATTTAATCTTCTGTTCTATTGTTTTTCTATTCAATTATTTTCTATTTTATTCTCTTATTTTCTATTCTATTCTTCTCTATTATTGTTTATTCTATTATAATCTTCTCTGTTCAAATTCAAATTCAGTCTTTTCGAATTTGGAATTCATTCCATTCGAAATTCAAATTTCAGAAGATTGTAATACATTCTGTTTTATTATACACTTTTCTATTGTTTTTCTATTCTATTGTATTCTCTTATGTTCTATTCTATTCTTTTCTAGATTTTCTGGTTATATATACTCTATTTTATTTTATTCTATTCTATTTTATTGTTTTTCTAATGTATTTTTTCTATTCTGTTCTCGTATTCTCTATTCTATTTGTTTCTATTCTTTTATATTCTATTCTGATCTTTTCTATTTGTATTCATTCTATTCGAAATTCGAATGTCGGAAGATGGTTATATTTTCTATTTTATTCTCTTTTATTTTTTTATTTTATTCGTTTCTATTCTCTTATAATCCTATCAATCCAATTTCAATTCCAGTCTATTGGAAATTGGAATTCATTCTATTCTAAATTTGAATTTTGGAAGTTAGTTATAAATGATATTCTTTCTATTTTATTACATTCTTTTCAATTGTTTTTCTATTATATTGCATTATCTTATGTTTTATTCTATTTTCTATTATGTTCTATTCTATTCTAATCTTTGCTATTCAAATTTGCATTTATTCTATTCGAAATTTGAACTTCGGAAAATGGTTATATATTCTATTTTATTCCATTCTGTTCTATTGTTTTTAATTCTATTTTTCTATTCTATTCTCATATTCTCTATTCTATTCTTTTTTATTCTATTCTAATCTTTTCTATTTGGTTATATATTCTATTATAATCTATTCTGTTCTATTGTCTTTCTTTTCTATTATTTTCTATTTTACTCTCTTATTTGCTATTCTATTATTTTCTATTCTATTCTTTTATAGTATATTATAATCTTTTCTATTCAAATAAAATTTCAGTCTGCTCAAAATTGGAATTCATTCTATTTGAAATTTTAATTTCGGAAGATTGTTATATTATATTCTTTCTATTTTATTATATTATTTTCTATTCTTTTCTATTCTATTGTAATCTCTTATGTTCTATTCTATTCTAGTCTAATCTTTTGTATTCAAAATCAAAATATTCTATTCGAAATTTGAATTTTGGAAAATGGCTATATTTTCTATTTTATTCTATTCTGTTATATTGTTGTTCTATTCTTTTCTATTCTATTCTTGTATTCTCTACTCTATTCATTTCTATTCTTTATTATTCTATTCTAATCTTTTCTATTTGTTTCATTCTTTTTGAAATTCGAATTTCAGAAGATGGTTACATATTCTATTTTAATCTATTCTGTTCTATTACTTTTCTATTCTGTTATACTCTCTTTTCTATTCTATTATAATCTTTTCTATTCAGATTCAGTCTATTCAAAGTTGGAATTCATTCTATTCAAATTTCAGAAGATTGTTATATATAATATTCTTTCTATTTTATTCTATTGTATTCTGTTCCATTGTTTTTTTCTGTTCTATTCTTTCTAATCTATTGTATTCTCTATTATGTTCATTCTTTTCTAAGATTTTCTATTCTATTCTAATCTTTTCTATTCAAATTCATTGTATTCGAAATTTGAATTTTGGAAAAAGTGTTATATATTCTATTTTATTGTATTGTTTTTATATTCAATTTGTTTTATTGTATTGTATTCTCTTATGCTCTATTCTATTCTTTTCTATTATAATCTTTTCTATTTTTTCTATTCAAACTCGAATTCCAATTCATTCTATTTGAATTTCAAATTTCAGAAGATGGTTATATATTTTTTCTATATCATCGTATTCTGTTCTATTTTTCTATTCTATTCTCTTATTTTCTATTCTTTTTTTTTCTTTTCTATTCTCTTATTTTCTATTCTATTATTCTCTATTATTTTGGATTCCATTGTTTTGGATTCTATTCTCATCTGTTCTATTCTAATTCATTATATTTGAAATTCAAATTTTGCAAGACGGTGTTATTCTATTTTTTCCTATTCTAGTGTTATTTTATTCTATTCTCTTATTATTTTCTAATATTTTGCTTTCCATTGTTTTGGTTTCTATTCCAATCTATGGAATTCAAATTTATACTATTCAAAATTTGAATTTTGGAAGATGTTCATATATAATCTTTTTTATTTAACCACTTCCCGACCGCCGTATGCAAAATGACGGCTGGGAAGTGGCTTAGTTATCCTGACTGGACGTCATATGACGTCCTCAGGATAACAAGCCGTCGCGCGGGGGGGGGGCACGCATCGTGGCGATCGGTGGTGTGGGAGGTCAATACCGATCTCGGTAAAGCGCTTCGATCTGAAGCACTTTACCATGTGACCAGCCGTGACCAATCACGGCTGGTCACAGTGTAACACAGGAAAGCAGTTTATCGGCTTTCCTGTACTCAGGTCTGCAGACCTGAGGAGTGGAGAGCCGATCGGCTGCTCTCCTGACAGGGAGGGTTTGTGCTGATGATTTATCAGCACAGCCCTCCCTCGGATCGCCACCCTAGACCACCAGGGAGCCAATCTGGACCACCAGGGAGACCCCCCTAGACCACCAGGTAAGAGACATGGTGCCCAATGTGGATGGCACTCAGTGCCACCTTCAGATGCCACCCTAGACCACCAGGGAATGAGCCCCTATCAGTATATATGCCTACCAGTGCCCCTATCAGTGCTTACCAGTGCCCATATCAATGCATACCAGTGCCACATATGAGTGCCCACCATTGACACCTACCAGTGCCCACCTATCAGTGCCCATCAGTGCCACCTATCAGTGCCCAGTGCCGCCTATGAGTGCCAATCAGTGCTGTCTATGAGTGCCCATCAGTGCCGCTTAGCAGTGTCCGTCAGTGCTGCATATCAGTGCCCGTCAGTGCTGTATATCAGTGCCACCTATCAGTACCCGTCAGTGCTGCTTATCAGTGCCGCCTAACAGTGTTCATCATTGCTGCATATAAGTGCCTCATCATCAGTGCCACCTCATCAGTACTGCCACATTAGTGCCCGTCAGTGTAGCCTCATCAGTGCCCACCAGTGATGGAGAAAATTTACTTATTTACAAAGTTTTGTGACAAAAATAGAGAATTTTTTTTTTATTTGTAGTGCAAAAAATAAAAACCACAGGGGTGATCAAATACCACCAAAAGAAAGCTCTATTTGTGGGAGCAAAATGATAAAAAATCAGTTTGGGCACAACGTCGCACGACCGCGCAATTGTCATTCAAATCGCAACAGCACTGAAAACTGAAAATTGGTCTGGTAGTAAAGTGTTCTAAGTGCATAGTATTGAAGTGGTTAATTATATTCTATTAAATTCTATTCTATTCTTTACTATCCTTTTATTTTTGTTATTCTTCACTGTTATTTTATTTTTATTATATTACTTTATAATTTTATATTTTTTAGAAGATCAATGTTTTTTTCCTAATTTGTTTTGAATTTGTTTTCAAATTTGATTCGAATTGCTTTCTAATTCAATTTGAATTGTTTTCACATTCGATTCAAATTGAATTTCGTCTGAATTTTTTGTATTCAAATCGTTATGTCAGATTCGTTTAATATCGTTACTGTTGTAATTCAGATGCATCTGAATAATTAAAAATGTGTCCAAATTTCGATTCGGAACGAAACAAACTGCACATGTCTATCCTTTCTTAAGGCTGTGTAAAGCCAGGCAGGACCATACAGCAAAAATTACTGGATTAAGGCTAAAGGTAAGCACATTATCGGGTAAGCCGCACTCAATGAGGTGAGGGAATTTATTAAAGGACAACTTCACCGAAACACGTTAACCAAAACAAATTCTGATTGTGGTTGGTGTTAGCACAGCAATGAACTAGGGCCAACACGTAGCTTGTATTACAATCCACTCCTCAACTTAGAGCTGCAATGGAGGGATTTCTCTGGAATCTAATTCTGTTAGAGAAAAAGACAAATCCAGTCTCTTTCAAGGGTCTGCCCATCCCATTTATTTGGATGTCTTTTATGGCAGTTCTTTGGGAAAACCATACAGTAATGTATATATACCAAAGAAAAGAGAAAGCACTCACAAGTGGTTATAACTTACAGTATATCATAAATACTAACTCCTAAAAAATATAATATTTTTCAAATATATAATAAGTGACAAATATAATCAGCATCAATCTTAATAAAAGTCTTTTTAATCTTGTTTCATCGCTGCTCAAGTCAAAATTTACATTGCTGCATAAAATACATCACCTATGGAAAGCAGCTCACCATATTAATATGACTCACTGTAATCAGTGTAGCTGTGTTTGATTGTTCTGGTCTGTTCTCTGTTTCATTGGATTAACTGCTTCCCCCTGGTTGTCCATAAATGTTCTGGAAGTTAGTGGACAGGAAGGGTCTAAATCAGCAGCTGAACATTTATGTGGCCCTGGCCAATTCCTGGGCAGTGTCCCCAGAGGGTAGCTGGGAGAGTGCATAAATACTCTGAGACTTGAAGCAGTCTGTTTTCTTACTCTAAGGAGGAGATCAGAGCCTAGGGGGGCTGTTAGATGCCTAGGCCATTCTGTCATGTGCCTGCAGGTTATCGCAGCCTCAGTGGAGCTAGCTGAAGGCCTACTTTACAGAGAGTTTACAAAACATAAATTGAAGCGCTATATAAACAATGATGAAGCAGTGAGAAACAATTATATTATATATATAACAACAGTCCAAATAGTGTTCCACAAAATATGTGAATGGGTGATAGACAGAATATATGGAAAAATTCTCTTGAAGAAGTGTACAAGAAATATGAATGAAAATTCACCCGAGTGCACCTTCACCGTGGTTGTATAGGATGTTCACTTAGCAGATCCTTAGACTCCACAGGCAATTTATGTTTTTAATGTCTTTACACAATTTGTGCCCCTTACACCCCAACAACTATCATGAGCCTATAGGTAATAGGAAAGGTAGTGATAACAGCAATACAAATAAAAATATAAGTAAAAAGAAGGCTAATACTAACAGAAACCACAACAATAACAGTAGAAATCAAAATAAGAGCCTTTCCAATAACTACAAGAAGAATGATAGAAACGACTTGGGAGAGGCCCATGGGGGGAGGTTGGCCCTCAAATTAAGTAAGCGGACTAACAGAGGAAAGCAAGATCATTCCTGCATTAAATATAACTGTATGAGGACAACACATTGGATACACACTAACGTGGCCCTATGGTACAAGCCTCCTCTCCCCCTGCTGAAATAATCGGCTATCCTAGTATGCTAAATGAGTCTGTGAGTAGTAAGCGTGGGGCCAGTATGGATCCCTCTGTTGTGGGTAGTAGTGCACTGCCCCCCTAGGGAAAGTAGAGGACGTGTAAAAGAGAACCCTATTGAATGTATGTCTGATTGTCCAAAGGACACAGAGGTCAGCGATGGGGCTAAGAATGCCTCTGGTGCCAACAAGGAATCAACCTCACAGTTGTCGCATCCATTTTTTGTATCAGGAGCTACAGGGTACACCGAACACGCAGCGAAGAAACACACAACCTCCAAAACCACACCCGAACCTGTAGCGAAGAAATACTGTATACAACCTCCAGGTCCACACCCCAACTACAAGAAAAATGGGAAACCAACGAGACGAGGAGGAAGGGGTGGTAGAAAACACAAAAAAGAGGGAGAAGAAACTAGAGACCTACTCCACTATTAAGATCTTTATTCTTTCCAAATCAGTATTTACTGATATGGAGTTAGGTTTGCTTAAAGGCTTAAACTTTGCCCCAGAACGTCCCCCCAATTTGTTTGAGTTGTTTATTGATCTTAATAAGTTTATACAGAACCTTACCGTCAAGCGTTACTTTGCGATCAAAGAGAATGATTCCGTTGGGGATAATAATGTTCATAGATGATTTGGCGGATGATAATATGTTAAAAACACTTGAAGAGCTGTATATGGAAGAGGCGTGTGAGAGTAATGACACATTCCCTTGCCCCACCCTAGATGCCAAAGTTATACAGACTAAATTTAGGCCCAAGTCTACTTTTTATCCCCATTGGACTAAGGGGAATTTCATTCCCACATTTTACAAGCTAGTCTGGGAAGACCTTAAGGCCTTATCTTGTGGGAAAATGTTCAAACAACATAATCTGCAGGGTGATGACATCAGAGGCCTCTTGCTAAGTCTGAAGAATAGACCTGGAATTATCATCAGAAAAGCAGACAAGGGTGGGAGCCTAGTCCAGTTTTAATTCAGGATAAGGATGTATACATACAAGAAGCTGAAAGACTTATAGGGGATAAAGACACATACACCAAACTGCCTTGCGAACCCACCAACAAATATAGAAGTGAGCTAAAAATCCTTTTGGATGGGGCGCTTAAGAGAGAGGTTCTTACCAAGGATGAGTTCCTGTTGCTATACTCAAAGCACCCGGTAATACCCCGTTTTTATCATATCCCCAAGGTCCATAAGGCCCAGTCAACCCTCCGGGGAGACCCATTATTGCTGGGGTGGATAGCCTCACTAGCAATTTAGGGTGCTATGTAGACCACTTTCTGCAAAAATTGGTTACATCCTTGCCATCCTTTATAAAAGACTCGAGACACGCACTGGAAGTTCTCTCTTCCTATACTTGACAGGAGGGATATGGATGGCTGTCATTAGATGTGGCCTTGCTGTAAACCTCAATACAGCATGAGTTCGGTCTCCAAGCATTGTAGCACTTCTTAGTCACCAGTCACAACTTCCATCATACCCAGACTTGCTTTATATATGATAGCATTGAGTTCATGCTTACCCATAATTACTTTTCCTTTTTAGGTAGTTTTTTCAGGCAGGTCAAGGGTAATGCTATGGGGGTCAGGTTCGCTCCGAGTTATGCCAACCTCTTTATGGGGTATTGGGAATCCAAGTACATGTGCAACAATAACCCCTTTGGAGAGAACCTGGTCCTGTATGCTCGTTATATAGATTCGATTTTAATAATCTGGAACGGCTCTGATGAAGAACTGGAAGGATTTCTGACTCATTGTATGAATAATCCCTATGGAATTTCCTTCACCCATGTGGTGGACGAAGCATGCCTCATCTTCCTGGATTTTGAACTTCGGGTAGATGAAGGGAGCTGTATTTATTCCAGAACACACTTTAAACCCAGCGCAGGGAACTCCTATCTCCACGGCCAGAGTCACCATTATCCAAGGTGGATTAGGAATGTCCCGTCTGGGCAGTTCTGTAGAAGTGACTATGAGGAGCAAAGTGTGATTCTGAGGAATAAATTCAGAGAAAAGGGATATGAGGAAGAACTTTCGGAACAGGCCTATTTAAAATATTGGTTATCGTATGAAGAGGGTTCCTTTACCATTAAAGATAGACCGGCCAGTAATCAATACCGGGGGGGGGGGCAGGTTAGATTTTGTACTAAATTCAATAATGAAGCACCCCTGATTCAAAAGATATTTAAACAGAATCGGGAAGTATTAAAGCAGGACCCTTTGCTTACAAATATACTATCCTCCCGCCCTAGTGTGTTCTTCAGAAAGCCGAGAGACATCACTTATGAGTTGATGATTTATTTTATGTTTTGTCATTCATTTATTGGTTATTTTATTATATCATTTTTTTTATATTACTTTTGGCAGGTTCCATCTCCAATGCCATTTTATGATTGGCTTGGTCACTACACGTACATGCTTATATAAATGTCCATTTCTGTAAAGTCATGTAGATATATATTTTTATTTTTATATTTATCTGTATTAACGATTTATTAAAATTATAAAAATATATATTTTTTTTCTATCTATAAGCTTGGATATGGAGCTGACCAAACAGGCATGCCTCTTTATATATATATATATATATATATATCATGTAGCATTCTGGCAGGTGTATATGTGTATATGTTAGGTGGAGGAGTAATGCCTACGCTCATACCTTCCTATCTAGTAATGTTACCAAGAATTCTTGCGTGGTATGCCACTGTTGTTATTTCATATTTTAGCTGTATATAGGCAACCAGGATTCAATGGTCCTCTTGATGTTTTTATGTGCATGGACATGTTCTGTTGGTTTCTGCCAGGCAATGTGCTAGTTAGAATCTGATATTGGTATATACAGAAATTCCTGTTAATTTGCAATTTCACATGCTCAGGTCGGTGTTTAGGAGATGAGTGGGTGGGGTCTTTTCTCCTTTACCATCATGACCCGCCCATTTCCATCTTCCTGCCCTGTTTTGCATTATGCAGCACGCTCGCATTCCTCTCCTTGGTTGATATTTGTGGTATCGCTGCATGCGACCCCGAAGTGACATTGTAGGTAGGTGGAAGGCATTTCTGCCCACACTCCCTGGTCTGCCAGTACTCTATGCATCCCCACACGGGTGTGGGACGCGGAGGAGAGCGAATACATGTGATCTAGGCTGTAAGGAAGCCGAACGCCCCTTGGTTAGAGTCTACTGATCTGTGGAGGTAATGGTTAAAGATACTGCTGATTGTCAGCACTATGTAGGAAACTCTTTGACGTTTCTGGGGCATCTATAGCAGAATGTACATGCAGCTAACATCAGGGGGGCTGTTGATACTGGTGTAAACTGCCTGTATATGGAAACTAGAACTGTTTTATATAACTATAGTAATGTGCATGTCAACTATTTATGTCTGAGCACAACTGTTCACTACGTATACATCTCTTACTCGATTGCTATGATCTGATTTAGTTCAGTTGCTAGGTACTCTTATGTATATATATGTGGGGTAGGCCAGTTGGTCTGTAGGCTCTGAAGAAGAGGGTTTGCCTTGGAAACGCGTTAGCCTGGGCACTATAGAGACCATCTGGTCTCCTTGCTGAGTTGGAGGTCCCCAGTAGTCCTGGAGGCATCTTGTTCGTTTTATGATCGCGTTTGCCTTTTTTAATGCCTTTTATCTGCTTGGTTTGTGAGTATACATCTATTTTAATTCACTTGGAATAAACTTTTTAACCGCTTGCCGACCGCAGGTCGGCAATTGACGGCGACAGAATGGCTCTATTGCGCAAATCGCCGTCATATGACGGCGGCTGCGGGATCGAGCCTAGTGAGTGCGCGCGCGCCGCCGGAGGCGCGCCTGTGCGCTCGCTGTGTTCGGGGAGGGCCAGGGAGCGGGTGCGGCGGAGTCGATCTCAACCGGCCACCCGAGATGCCCCCCCCGGAGTGAAAGAACGGAGGTCCGTGTAAGTAAACACGTACCTCCGTTCTGTGAGGGGGGAAGGGCTGTGATCACTCCCCTTCCAGGGCAGCCCACACAGTTAGAACACGCCCAGGGAACACAGTTAACCCTTAGAGCGCCCCCTGCAGGTTAACCCCTTCACTGCCAATGGCATTTACACAGTAATCAGTGCATTTTTATAGCAGTGATCGCTGTATAAATGCCAATGGTCCCAAAAAAGTGTCAAAATGTTCCGACATGTCCGCTGAAATATCGCAGTACCGCTAAAAATCGCAGATCGCCGCCATTACTAGTAAAAAAAATAAAATAAATAAAAACCCCAGAAATGAATTCTCATCATCCGTAAACGCGACCACTTTTGCGCAAACCAATCAATAAACGCCGATTGCGATTTTTTTATCACAAATATGAGGAAGAATATAAATCGGCCAAAACCGATGAAAAAAAATGTTTTTTTATATATATTTTTTTGGATTTGTATTTTAGCAAAAAGTAAGAAATTTGGGTTTTTTTGCAAAATTGTCGCTCTTCTTTTGTTTATAGCGGTGATCAGAAATGAAGCAGCGGTGATCAAATACCACCAAAAGAAAGCTCTGTTTGTGGGGAAAAAAGGACGCAAATTTTGTTTGGGTACAACGTCGCACGACCGCGCAATTTTCAGTTAAAGCGACGCAGTGCCGAATCGCAAAAAGGGCTCTGGTCCTAAAGCTGGAAATCCTTCCGGGGCTGAAGTGGTTAAACAGTATTGCACTAGGTCGGTGCACCCTTCTCTTGGTTTTTTGCTTTTTAGTGCCTTTGGATCTACTGATCAGAAAGATTTACTACTTTTTTGCATTTCCTTCTGGACATTAGACCTGAGCGCAGGAGGATTGGTTCTTACTTCTTATAATTTGTTCAATTGCCAGTAGCTTTTTTGTCGCATGTATTTATTTAATTTCTAATTGTTTTTTTTCACCTGCACAATAATTTCTCCTATTTGCTGAGAGTTTGCTGAAGCTGGCTGAGGGACTGTCGTCTGATGATCTAGTCTGGTACCATGGGGTGAAAGTGTCTGGAGCAGGCATCCTCAAACTACGGCCCTCCAGCTGTTGCACTACACATCCTATGAGGCATTGTAAACTCTGACATTAACAGACATGACTAGGCATGATGGGAATTGTAGTTCCTGAACAACTGGAGGGCCATAGTTTGAGGACCCCTGGTCTGGAGGATATTGGAAGGGGCAACCAATAATCCAAGGACATTAGTGAGTACAGACTGGTGAGAGAGATCCTAGAGACTGTGTGCTATTGCCATCCCTCTTATGCTAGAGTTAGTGTGTTTAACCACTTGACCACTGGGCACTTAAACCCCTTAACAACCAGACCAATTTTCAGCTTTCAGTGCTTTCACATTTTGAATGACAATTACTCAGTCATGCAACACTGTACCCATATGAAATTTGCGTCCTTTTTTTCACACAAATAGAGCTTTCTTTTGGTGGTATTTAATCACCACTGAGTTTTTTATTTTTTGCGCTATAATTAAAAAAAGACCGAACATTTTGTAAAAAAATAATTTTTCTTCGTTTCTGTTATAAAATTTTGCAAATTAGTAATTTTTCTTCATAAATTTTCGCCAAAATTTATACTGCTACATATCTTTGGTAAAAAAACAAAAAACAAAACAAATTAGTGTATATTTAGTCCTTGTGTAAGTTATAGAGTCTACATGCTATGGTGCCAATCACTGAATATTGATCACACCTGATGTACTGACGGCCTATCTCATTTCCTGAGACCCTAACAAGCCAGGAAAGTACAAATACCCCTCAAAGTACCACTTCTGGGAAAGTAGACATTCCAAGGCATTTAGTAAGGGTTATGCTGAATTTTTGGAAGTTTAATTTTTTCCCACAATTCTTTGCAAAATGAAAAAACATTTTTCCCCAAAATTGTCATATGTTAATGGGTTATTTCTCACACCCAGCATATGCATACCACAAATTACACCCCAAAATACATTCTACTACTCCTCCTGAGTATGGCAATACCACATGTGTGAGTCTTTTACACAGCCTGGCCACATACAGAGGCCCAACATGTAGGGAGCGCCATCAGGCGTTCTAGGAGCATAAATTACACACATCATTTCTTGACTACCTCTTGCACTTTTGAAGGTCCTGGAGCACCAGGACAATGGAAACGCCCAAAAAATGACCCCATTTTGGAAAGTAAGCACCCCAACGTATATTCTAGGAGGCATAATGAGTCTTTTGAACATGTCATTTTTTCCACAAGTTTTTGGAAAATGTGGAAAGAAAATGAAAAAGCATTTTTTTTACACAAAGTTGTCCATTAATACAATATTTCTAACACACAGCATGTACCAAGCAAAAATGACACCCCAAAATATATTCTGCTACTCCTCCCGAGTATGGCGATACCATGTGACACTTTTACACAGCCTGACCACATACAGAGGCTCAACATGCAGGGAGCACCGTCAGGTGTTCTAGGGGCATACATTTTGAATCTGACTACCTTTTACACTATTGTGAGGCACTGTGTTGGCATGGATAGGCACTGTAGTGGCACAGATGGGCAGGGTAGTGGCACGGATGAGCAGTGTAGTGGTACGGATGGGCACTGTAGTGGCACCAATGGGCACTGTAATGGCATGGATGGGCACTGTAGTGGCATGGATGGGCAGTGCAGTGGCACGGATGGGCACTGTAGTGGCACAGATGGGCAGTGTAGTGGCACGGATGGGCACTGTAGTGGCATGGATGTGTCTCACGGATGAGAACTGATGTATGGATGAACATGAATGAGGCACAAATGAGCCATGGATGGGGATGGATGAGCCATGGATGGGTGGGTGAGCACGGATAGGTGGGTGAGCCCGGATGGGTGAGCATGGATGGGTGAGTATGGATGGATGGCTGGGTGAGCATGGATGGGTGAGTATAGATGGATGGATGGGTGAGCACGGCTGGGTGGGTGAGCATGGATGGATGGCTGGGTGAGGATGGATGGATGGCTGGGTGAGCACAGCTGGGTGGGTGAGCATAGATAGATGGCTGGGTGAGCAGGGCTGGGTGAGCATGGATGGATGGGTGAGCATGGATGGGTGAGCACGGCTGGGTGGGTGAGAATGTATGGATGGCTGGGTGAGCATGGCTGGGTGGGTGAGCATGGATGGATGGGTGAGCATGGATGGATGGATGAATAGGTGAGCATGGATGGATGGATGGGTGAGCACAGCTGGGTGGGTGAGCATGGATGGGTGAGCACGGCTGAGTGGGTGAGCATAGATGGATGGCTGGGTGAGCACGGCTGGGTGGGTGAGCATGGATGGATGGGTGAGCATGGATGGATGGGTGAGCATGGATGGATGGATGGATGGGTGAGCACGGCTGGGTGGGTGAGCATGGATGGATGGATGGGTGAGCACTGCTGGGTGGGTGAGCATGGATTGATGGCTGGGTGCGCATGGATGAGCATGCATGGCTAGATGGGTGAACATGGATGTGTGAGGATGGCTGAGCATGGATGGATGGATGGGTGAGGATGGGTGGCTGAGCATGGATGGAGTGAGGATGGCTGGGTGGGTGGTGGATGGTTGGGGTGAAGATGGCTGGGTGGTGGATGGATGGGCTGAGGATAGCTGGGTGGGTGGTAAATGGATGGGGTGATGATGGCTGGGTGGGTGGTGGATGGATGGTGGGGGTTGCTAACTGTCATTAGCAGCGCTGTGGGCAATCCAAATCGCCTACAGCGCTGCACACGTCCTCTCTCCTCTCGCAATGCACCGATCGGTGCGGAGAGGAGAGAGAAAAGCCGGTGGAAGGGCTGGATTGTTTACATGTGATCACGCCATCACAGCGGCCATTCACCGCGATCTGTGATGCGCTGGGTCCCCTGGACCCGACGGTTCACGGATGTTCCCGTGTGCACGCCCCAGGGGGCGCGCGGGAAGCGCATTCATGGGAGGACATCAATTTACGTCCTCCCAGAGTTAAGGAACCGCCCTACAGATGTATTTTGTCTATAGGGCGGTTGTTAACTGGTTAAAGGGGACATTGTGTCTGGTGTCCTGAAAAGCTCAGTCTATTAAATTCTTAGTGAAAGAACTTTGCTCGGATGCCCAAAGAGGAAGAGCAAGCTGCTACTACAAAGCTCAGTCCATCTACTTGTGCAAGGACTTGGCTCACATTTCTACGGGAGAATGTTTAGTGTCTTTAACTTTTTTCCCTAGTACCTTTTAGATGCCCATGATCCTGAAGAGGGCAGCAAGACCATTAAGTGTAAAGTGATTTTCATGTCCATAGAGACTTTCCATTGCATTCTATGTTCTCTGCTATTGCATGACTCTTGGTTGATGAATCCAAACGCAGGAGATTCTGTTTTTTTCTCATACTGGAGTATCCTACCATTACCCGCTACCTATCCAAGTTCTCATTAAAGCATGAGAATAGCATACCCCTAGACTGGTTAGTGAGTTTGAAGAGTGATCAGAATTGCATGCTTGGCTGCAAGGAAAAGCTGGGAAAAGGAATCCTGGCATCTACTTGGTGGCACCTATGGGGGTAGCACTACACTTGGGGGCTCATCTGGGATATTCCCCAGAAATAGCAGATGATTAGACACCTTTACCTCTAGAGTAGTGGAGACCCAACTTTCACTAACCCCCCACCCCCCAAAGTGTCTATTGTTCACTCTAATCACAGAAGTCATGAAGATGGAAATTAGATGAATTCACACTTTATGCGTTGCCATCCATTGGGCGATCACTCTACACTGGAAATCCAAAGATCTACCCCTTTATCAAATCACTCAGGATAGACTCTAACTGTAAAGTCGAAAAAAAAAACACTCTCTACAACACACTATGCCATACTACATTAAAAAATGGTCTCCTTGGTTTACTCATAAAGAAGTGTTTGAATGATTTGTATTGCTATTTAGATATTTAACAACAGCACCAAACCTTACAATGATAAAAAAAGTTAGCTTCCCAATACATAACTTATCTTTTGTATATTGATCTAGAGGCAGTTTCTCTGATGTTTCTATACTGTAGCCAGAAGCCCGATATTGCTCCTCTGGCATGGGGACATTTGTGTCTTTGGACTACTGTGGAGAGTTTCCCCCTAGTGTTGAGTCTGTTAAGAAGCAAATGTAACTGTGGGAGTAATGCCTTGTGGGACTTGCAGTGTGACAGAGGGAAATGTCATCAGACTCTGCTGTGGAAGGACTCCATTTCCCATTGGGGTATGCTGTGCCAGAAGGCATCTGGGAGAAACAGTGCCTTCTGGGAGAACTTATTTAAGTCAAGGGAAGGGCTTGTTGCGGCCTCTTTGGATGGCGTGATTGATCGGCAAGGGCCCTGTGTGTTTTGCAGCGGGATACGACCTATGGCCTATACTCGGCGATCCAGCAGGCTGTATTTCACAGTGTTCCAGCAAGCTGTCGAGCTAAAGTGTTCAAGTGGATGATCTGCAGAACCAGGTTCACTACCATCTGAGTCTGTTCTAGATCCAGCAGCAGCGATTAATCAGGGAGAGCTGCAGGGAGTGCAGTGGAGGCTGTTTTCCCGGAACAAAGAGCGGGAGAGTTTCATCAGTTCATATTCTTGCAGTCCTTCTTTAACCGCTTGCCGTCAAATGACAGCGGAGCGGAGCGGCTCTCGTTGTCATATGATGGCATATGATGTCGCCCCTTTAAGCCGGGATTGCGCGCGATCGGGCGCGCGCATCCCGGCTCTGTCGGGGTCGGTGTGTCCCCAGGACACAGCTCGTCACCGACTGGGTGACATGCGCATGATCGGGAGCATGCTGCGCGTGTATGTGGGTGGCGGCGTGTTCCCAGGGAACACTGCCTGCCACCCACAGTAAGGAACAGCCATTGGTCAGTGGCTGTTAGCATGTGATCGGCTGTGATCCATTCACAGCCGATCACAAATGTAAACACAGGCTGGTAACTAGCTGTTACCAGCTCTTCTCTCCTCACACACCATTTCCAGTGTGAGGAGAGGAGAGCCTAGATCAGTGAGTCTGTGTTTGTATTGTACTACAAAACACCTGCCACATCACCCCTGCCCCCCCCATTGCACCTGTCACCCAATCAGTCACCACATCTGCCCCAATAAAGTGCACCTGTCATCAGTAATGTTGAGCGAACCCGGACTGTAACGTTCGGGTCCGTACCGAACGGACCCGGACCCGGACATTTCAAAAATCGTTCGGGTTTGGTCCGGGGTTCTGCTATTTTACTCCACGTGTTGAGAAGCTGCAGGGCAGCCAATCAACAAGCGTTTCACTGGTTTGCCCTTAGAAGCCATCACAGCCATGCCTACTAATGGCATGGCTGTGATTGGCCAGTGCATCATGTGACCCAGCCTCTTTATAAGCTGGAGTCACAGTGCTGCAGTCACATGCTCCTTGGGTTAGTGTAGGGAAAGGAAGCTGAAAGCGTGAGGGAGAGATTAGAGACATTTTAAAATCTGATCCTGCATCCTGAGATAGATTACTTTACTACTGCTGTCTGTGCTGTTGCTCTGAGGACAGATAGCAGAAATTAGAGATTTCACATACCGCTACGATCGTGCTCAACGATCAGATTGTTGGGGGAATTTGAGATTTCAAATACCGCTGCTTTGAGTTGCAGATCAAACTCTGCTTAAAACAACAATC
>BLSH010139407.1:647438-659968 GCA_018402905.1 Glandirana rugosa
TCGTCAGGTTCTGATGCGGTTAGCCGACTTCATGAGTGCCACTTCCCGGACCCGATCCCCCCATCTGAAACAGGCCGAAGACGCTAAAAAAGATGTAGAGTATGCAGCAAGAGAGGATTCCGCAAAGATACTAGCTTCCATTGTCCCCAGTGTCCCTCCAAACCTGGCCTTTGCATTGGTGAATGCTTCAGAGTGTACCACACTTCCATAAAATATTAGCCCATATGTTCCCCAATTTTTATATGCTGACCATTTTCATGCTTCCCCAAATATCCATGCCACTTCCTTCCACGTGAACTGACCCTGGCTTGTTTTTCGACTATGCTTCTGCCTAACGTTTGGACTGCTTGCAAGTGTACTGACCCTGGCTTGTTTTATCAACTACGCTTCTGCCCACCGTTTGGACTGCTTGCACGTGCACTGACCCTGGCCTGTTCTATCAACTAATCTTCTGCCCACCGTTTGGACTGCTTGCACGTGAACTGACCTTGGCCTGTTATCGATTATGCTTTTGCCTACCACTTGGACTGATCTATTGCCCTGCTACAGTAGTACACAGGGGTCTCACATATGTGAGGGGCACCAGAATTAGTTTTTCCGGACGGATGGAGAAAACAAATTTTTTGTTTACTCCGGGTTTTGTAATTTCCGGATTAGGGACTGGTTGCCCGGAGGCTTCAAAGCGAAGGGTGGGAGAAGCCTCTACCCATGTGCCCCTGTGCACAGGTCTTACACGAATGAGGCCCTCAGCCTGCTGCTGGCTTACTGCCATCATGCCTCTGCTTGCTGCATTACCTGACTACACCTCTGCCTGCTACCTGGACTATGGAAGAAATTAGCTGTAGCAAGAGAAAGCATGTTTATGAAGGACTGGAGAGCTGTACAGTGAGTGACTGCAGGTGACAATATACCAGGACCAATATTATGGCTGTGCTGGCTGTCTGGACAATGTCTATGGACAAATGCTTTGGCTGTGCTGACAATGTCCTTGTACTAGTTATAGACAATATTCTTGCCTACTGTCTGGATAACTACTATTGCCGTCACTAAGCACATCCCTGCCTGCTGCCTGGACTAATGCTTTCCTCGGTGGACACTACTAAAACCACAGGAAATACTTCTTTTTTACCCTTTCCTCAATGTAATTTATTTTGGAGTGTAATTCTTGGTATGTACATGCTATTTGATGATGTGTGGTTCTCAGGAAATTATATGTGTAATTTATGCTCCTAGAACGCCTGATGGTAATATTTGGACCTATTTGTTGGGCCTCTGTATGTGCCCAGGTTGTGTAAAAGTCTCACAGATGTGGTATCGCCATACTCGGGAGTAGCAGCAGAATGCATTTTGGGGTGTCATTTTTGCTATGTACATGCTATGTGTTGGAAATATCTTGTAAATGGACGACTTTGTGTAAAAAAAATGCGTTTTCATTTTTTTTTCCACATTTTCCAAAAACTTCTGGAAAAAAATGACATGTTCAAAAGACTCATTATGCCTCATATATTATGCGTTGGGGTGTTTTCTTTCCAAAATGGGGTCATTTAATGGGCAATTCCATTGTCCTGGTGCTCCAGGATCTTCAAAAGTGTAATAGGTGGTTGAGAAATGAGATGTGCAATTTATGCTCGTAGAACGTCTGAAGGTGCTAGTTCAATGTTGGGCCTCTGTATGTGGCCAGGCTGCGTAAAAGTCTCACACATGTGGTATCGCCATACTCAAGAGCAGTAGCAGAATGTATTTTGGGGTATCATTTTTGCTATGTACATGCTATGTGTTGGAAATATCTTGTAAATTGACGATTTTGTGTAAAAAAAATTGCGGTTTCATTTTTTCCCCACATTTTCGAAAAACTTCTGTAAAAAAATGAACTGTTCAAAAGACTCATTATGCCTCACATATTATAACTTGGGGTGTTTGCTTTCCAAAATGAGGTCATTTTGTGGGCAATTCTTTTGTCCTGATGCTACGGGGCCTTCAAAAGTGCGATAGGTCGTCATGACATTAGATGTGTAATTTATGTCCCTAGAATACCTGATGGTGCTTCCTGCATGTTGGGCCTGTGTATGTGGCCAGGCTGTGAAAAAGTCTCAGACATGTGATATCGCCATACTCAGGAGGGGTAGCAGAATGTGTTTTGGGGTGTAGTTGCAAGTATACATATGCCATGTGAGAGAAATAATGTATTAATATGACAATTTTGTAAAAAAGAAAAAAAAAATTATCTTCATTTTACAAAAAATTGTGGGAAAAAATTACAACTTCAAAGAACTCACCATGCAACTTACTAAATACCTTGTAATGTCTACCTTCCAAAAAGGGGTCATTTGGGGGGTATTTGTACTTTCTTGCCTTGTTAGGGTCTCAAGAAATGAGATAGGCCTTCAGTATATCAGGTGTGATCAATTTTCAATGATTGGCACCATAGTTTGTAGACTTTATAACTTTCACAAGGACCAAATAATATACACAGATTTGGGTTATTTTTTACCAAAGATATGTAGCAGTATAAATTTTGGCCAAAATTTATGAAGAAAAATTACTAATTTGCTAAATTTTTTGACAGAAACAAAGAAAAAGGCATTTTTTCACAAAATTTTCAGTCATTTTTTATTTACAGCACAAAAATTAAAAAACCCAGCGTTTATTAAATACCACCAAAAGAAAGCTCTATTTGTGTGAAAAAAAGGACGTAAATTTCATATGGGTACGGTGTTGCATGACTGAGTAATTGTCATTCAAAGTGCGACAGCGCTGAAAGCTGAAAAATGGCCTGGACAGGTAGGGGGTTTTCGTGCCCAGTATTGATGTGGTTAAAGAAAAGTCCTAGTCACCCAAGTAATATTATCTAACTGAGGATACTGGATTACAGCTAGTTTGTATGGGATGGCTGTTAGTTATCAGCTCATTTTAAAAAAAAGTCCGTGATCACTGTGAAGAGTTTTTTCAATTCAGTGAAGTTGCTAACCTACTTTTGTGCCTTATCCTGAGGATGAGTGGATAGTGTTGAGCGAACCCGAACTGTAACGTCTGTACCGAACTTTGGGGTATCCGGGACCGAGACCCGAACCCGGACATTTCAAAAAACGTTCGGGTTCTGGTAGTTGATCACGCATGTTGAATAGCTGCAGGGCAGCCAATCAACAAGCGTTTCACTGGTTTGCCCTTATAAGCCATCACAGCCTTGCCTACTAATGGCATGGCTGTGAATGGCCAGTGCATCATGTGACCCAGCCTCTTTATAAGCTGGAGTCACTTGATGCTGCAGTCACATGCTCTCTCAGACTCTGACTAGTGTAGGGAGAGGAAGCTGCCGGCGCTGTGAGGGACAGATTGCAGACATTTTAACATCTCATCCTGCATCCTGAGATTACTACTACTGTTTCTCTGAGGGACAGATTGCAAACCTCAGCCTGCATTACACAACGATCTGACTGCACTAGGTAGAGGCTTCTGCTTAGAGGGACAGATTATTGTTCAAAAATCATCTCCTAGTTCTATAGGGAGAGCTTCCAGCTGTTGCTTAGAGGGACAGATTATTGGTCAAAAATCATCTCCTAGTTCTAAAGGGAGAGGTTCTAGCTGTTGCTGTATGTGACAGATTATTCAAAAATCATCGGCTTCTCCTATAGGGACAGGTTCCAGCTGTTGCTTAGAGGGATAGATTATTGTTCAAAAATCATCTCCTAGTTCTAACGGGAGAGGTTCTAGCTGTTGCTGTAAGTGACAGATTATTGTTCAAAAATCATCGGCTACTTCCGGTTCCGGCGCCTAATGGGAAGGAGGTGAGCAGAGACAGCTCCCGCCACCCGCTCCCCTAAATCTGCCCTAAACACCGGCCATACCTCAAGGCACACCACCCTCCTTCGTTGACAGACCGGGGAGACCCATATGGACCGCTTTGTAGAGCGGTCATATGCCCGGGCACTCGCCGCCGCGATTCCTGGGACGGGAGACAAGGCCGCGACCACAACCAACATGGCGGCCGTTCCAGGGGCCATGATCGTCCCGCAAGCTCCGAACGAACTTTCCCCGAACAAACTTTCTTCGACGTCCACCCCTTCGGATGCAGATCCGACCGCCCCCGCCAGTATAGCTCAGGCGGTAGTGGCCCTCCTCACTCCTACCTTGGCAGCCACGGTGGATGCAGCAGTACAGAAAGGCCTAGAACAACTCCACATGGAACTCAAGACTCAAACCCAAAGAATCACACAGACAGAGGAGCGGATTTCTCTTTTGGAAGACGAGGCCGCTGCATCCGCAGCAACACTCGCACGCCTCCCTACCTCTCACAAAGACATTTGGGAAAAACTGGATGATTTAAAAAATCGCTCACGAAGAAACAACTTACGAGTGATTGGACTCCTGGAGTCGATACCCAATGCACAACTCCACACGATCTGCTCTAAAATAATACCAGAACAACTCGGTCTGCGAACGCCATGTACAGTGGAACGAGCGCACTGAATAGGACACTTCATAGAAAACCGTGCCAAGCCTCGCCACCTTATAGTTAAATACCTGAATTATACAGACAAAAATGCAATTATGCAAAAATTTCGCAGATCTCGCTCACTCCTGGTCGATGGCGCGAAACTTCTACTTTTTGCAGACTACTCCATTGAAGTAATGAAGCAGCGCAAAGCCTATTCTGCAATATGCACAACTCTACACGACCAGCAAGTCAAATTCACACTCGCATATCCTGCGATTCTACACGTTCATCTGCAATCGGGAGAACACCTCACGTTTCATACCCCCGATCGTTATCTCAATGAATCACTTAACCCTGACATGGATCAAAGCCCTGCTCCGGAAAGACCCTCACCTTCAACAGCTACCCAACGACCACAGCAAGCGGGCAAGCAAGGATCTCCAGCTAAACCGCCATATAAACGCATTCGTGCGAATCCACGAGATGATCACCCTGGAATCTGCTGAGATCTACACAGACGGACTCAAACTGTTCACCTAAAGGATGGGAAGTATAACTCCCCCCTTGCTCTTTTTCATAAGCCTTCCTGCCCTTGTTTTGATGAGCACCTACCTGACCACTAGTTAAAATACCCAGTTCTTACCATTCAAAGGCTCACAAGGGTTGTATAGAAGGGGCAATAGGCATCACCACCTTGACGACCTCGTCAACCTTGGACCATACAGGCAGTGGTCCTATTCTAGCCTTTATAAATGTTTTGGCACCGTTAATGTGCCCTTTATTATCCATATGTTAACGTTCTATTTGTTCTAACCTCTGAACCTTTCCTTGGTAGCGATGGGAGTAGCTGCCCCCCCTCCCCCCAGGAGCACTCTTCTCATTCGATAAGCCCCCTGTAAATTAAACATATCTAAGCTGGGTCTCTACCAGGACCAATAACTACACATCCATCCTAACCCCCCCATTTCCCCCCCTGCCCCCGTCTACCCTCCCTTTTACACCCCATCCTCCCCGAGGTACGAATTACAGCTCCTCGGGGGTCGGAGTGGCTGGCTGCCCCACTGCTCTATGTAATAGTTGGCTCCCATAAGGAAAAAAGTGAAGTCGTGTTCCATTTTTGGATCTCCCCCCCCCCACCCTCCCTTATCCCTATTTCCTCTACAGCAACACGTTCGCCTTATGAATCCTAATTGTATATACTTTGCTTATATTGTTTTACATTTAACCTCAGATACAATGCGACCTTTGGATGATCCCCTGATGGAAGGGCACCTCGGCTGAATAGGGTTGGATCCCTGCCGACCATACATTCTTCAATCATTGAACCAAAAATGGCCTCGCATCCTAACGGGGACCACTTGAAGATCGTATCCTGGAACGTCAAGGGACTATGCTCCCCAAGTAAGCGCATGATGGTTCTTAGGCACTTGAAACGCCTGGGGGCAGATGTGGCTCTCCTACAGGAGACCCACCTATCTGTGGATGACCTACCTAGGTTACGTAAGCTGTGGGTAGGTGATGTACATGGTTCTGCAGCGGTAGGTCATAAAGCTGGAGTAGCCGTTCTAATACATAAGTCACTAAGGCACATACTGAGAAAGGTCCGCACCGATGAATTCGGTCGTAAAATCCCACTTCACCTCACACTGGCACATAAAGAGATAGCAATTACTAATATATACGCCCCTAATTCTCCAGACACAACATTTTTTCAGGATTTGACCTCGTGGGTAATGACAGCCCCAGAGTCCCTTCACCTGGTAGGAGGGGACTTCAACTCCGTTATGTTCCCATCAGAGGACAGGTCTCAACTACACCCACAACTACAACCAAAAACTAGAGAGGAACCATCAGCCTTGACGCCCTTAGCTCAAGTGATGGACTCAATTAAATATACCGATTTCTGGCGCCTAACCCACCCTACAGACCGTGAATACACCTTTTTCTCCCCTCCTCATAAATCTTTCTCCCGAATCGATTTTTTTTTCACCTCCTCAGACATGACGTACATAGCCCGCAACTCTGAAATCCACGACGCGAGAATTTCGGACCATAGCCCAATCTCAATTCATATATTAGGGACCAAGCCCTCCACCACCCCACCTATTTGGCGTACCTAATGGAAAGTGACGATTTTAAACACATGCTCTACACTTCCTAGGAAGAGTACACCACCACAAATAGAGACCACATCACAGACCTGAACCTGTATCGGGATGCGGGCAAAGCATTCCTAAGGGGTAAAATAATTTCCTGCACAGCCCAATACAAAAAGCACGCTAGACAACAATACGACAAAGCCAGTGAGAAGCTGCGTAGTGCCCACCAAATTCTCTCCTTAAATAGAACCACGGAAAACATCCAGACCTGGCAAAGCGCAAAGCAAGAATTTGATATTTGATACATGGGCAGATCGGCAAGAGGCCACCAAGTCAGCTTTCACAGCCGTTCACTATCGTAGATATGGCAATAAAGCGGGCAAATTGCTAGCAAAACTATGTTCCACCCCTAGAAGCCCAACGTTTATTTCGGCCCTGAAAGACGATTCGGGAAAAGTCACCCATTCTCCCTCAGATGTCAGCAAACTATTGACAGACTTTTACTCAAACCTCTATGCAGCGGATCCTACTGACTCACTGACGGCACAAAACTTTCTAGACAGGACCCCCCTGCCCAGACTGGATCCCTCCCATATCACAACGCTCAGTGCCCCCATTACACTCAAGGACATTCTAGCGACTATAAAATCACTAGCAGCGACTAAAGCCCCGGGCTATACAGGGGAATTTTATAAAATGACAAAAGACTTCATTCTGGACACCCTCAAACATGTATTTAACGCAATGTGGGAGGGACAAACATATCTTCCGTCAGGTACACAGGCCCATATAAAATTGATACCTAAACCAGGAAAAGACCCCTTACACCTTGGCTCCTATCGCCCAATCTCACTGATTAATGTGGACGTTAAGATCCTATCCAAAATCATTGCTGCTAGATTAGCTACAATCTTGCCCAACATATTACACCCAGCCCAGGCGGGCTTTGTCACTGGACGCTCTGCCACCCTGAACATCAGGAAGGTGTTGCTCGCGCTAGATTACGCAAAACTTCATCCAGACCAAGACGTCATTATCCTGTCACTTGACGCAGAAAAAGCATTTGACAACATTTGCTTCTCCTGGTTGTTCAGGGTGATGGAGACATTTTAATTCCCCAAACAGATCATCCAATTTGTAAGGCAAATGTACGGCTCCTCCTCCGCAAAACTGGTCACACCAGATTTCATGTCCGACACTATCCCTCTACAGAAGGGAACACGGCAGGGCTGCCCCCTGTCCCCTCTCCTCTTTAACTTAGCTATAGAACCTCTATCCCGCCTGCTCAACTCTCAGACAGGCGTAAGCGGCATCCCAATAGGCAATCAAATTATGAGGTCCACCACAATCGGACTTCCCCAAACTTAAAGAGATTTTTGCAACTTTTAGACTCTGCGCGGGGCTCAAAATTAACTTTGATAAAAGCCAAGCTCTAGCACTTCAACCCCACCTGGCAGACAGGTGGAAGTCGACTTCTCCTTTCGCCCAAGCCCAGCATCACATAACCTACCTAGGTATCCGCATCGGACGACACCCTTCCTCTCCATATACTCTTAATTACCCACCTCTCATCGCAAAAATTATTAAAGAATTAGAAACGTGGGCAGTCCTTCCCCTCTCGTTTTTTGGCAGATGCCATCTTTTTAAAATGGTATCTTTTGCGCGCCTGCTGTACCCTATGCAGACAATACCCCTTTTGCTGAAACATGCTGACACACAAAAAATCAACAAAGCCCTTATATCCTTCTTATGGAAGAACAAAAAGTCACAAATGTCTCCCTAGGGAGGAGGGAGGTGCAGGACTCCCCAATATACAGCTCTATAATCTTTCATGCCTTCTTAGACAGGGAATAGATTGGCTGACTGGAAATTCCAGATACTCACATAATATCCTTGAGAGTGCCTTGGTCTCCCCCTTCACACTTTCAGGGGTCTTTTATTCCAAATTGAACGCATTACCACATCACCTCAAAACTTGTGTTCTGCTCAGAGGAGGGAGGTGAGAAAACTCACTGGGCTCCCTTCACATATATCAAATCATCTACTCATACAAGGTAACCCAATGTTCTCTCCGTCCACTATGCATAGCATCTTTGATTTATGGTCTATTAAAGGTTTAAAGAAGGTAACTTCAGTTTATCAAGACCTATGCGGAAAATGTAAGCCCTTTCAGACCCTTGCAATGGAATATAACTTACCGTTTACCCATGCCTTTTACCATCATCAATTATTGGATTACCTCAGATTGTCTCAACGACAAAGAACCAACCCTTTCCAACAGTCAGTTGTCGACCGAGCTATCCAACAGAACTCCTACTCCATCTCAGAGTTACACCCATACCTTGCAGATCAACAAGCATCTAAATATAGACTACTACTGTTCCGTAAGTGGTCTAACATCCTCTCTGATGATGAGCTGCCTGGAAAGATCATAGAAGGATACAGCCGTATCTGTAAACTGACCATTTCCGAAATGTGGAGAGAAACACGGTTTAGAATTATACACAGAGCCTACCTCCCTTACAGACACAATAAAGAGGACCCCAACCAGGCGCATTGCCCCTGGTGTACATTGGACCGTCCTACCCTGATACATCGCTTATGGGACTGCCCGAAAATAGCTCCCTTTTGGAAATCAGTGATCGACTATATCGAACAAGTCTCTAAGGATAAAGTCCCTTATACTCCACAGGTGTGTCTTTTTGGTTCCAACCCGCCATCACCTCACCCTGCAGATACAAAGGCGTCTAGTCTTTCAAACTGGACCCACCTGTTCCTTTTAATTGCTAGGAGGACCATTATGCAACAATGGATTCATTCTACCCCACCATCACTTAATCATGCGAAAAAGATTACCCGCTCACTCATCCACCTTGAGAGTCTGCACACATCTGTTCTCAACTTTAAGCCCACTACCCAATTCTTTAGGAAATGGCGCAATTATATAGGGCGCACATTTATGCAAGAAGAGACTCAAAACTTGATGCGACCATTCCGCTACACGGATTGGTACCTAAAAAGAGACATTGCTAATCAATTGGGCAGATTGAAGGTTACTGATGGCTCAACTACCTAGCCACCACCATAGGGGACCGTTTATTTGCACCGCTACCCTTGACAGTAATAACTAATATACCTCGAGGTTATACGTTAAGTTGTAACACTTTATATTAGTTGGTCAGGTACGAAAGTTTACCACCCTGCTTGGGTGTTATAGCCTAAGGATTGATCCTTAGACACACACATTTCATTATGGTAAATATGTATCCCTGGTTCCAGGGTAAATGTGTCGCTTAAACAATACCCCTCCCCCTCACCCCTCCCTCCCCAGTTTTGTATAGATATTGCTATATTGAAGATTCCTTTCGAATCAATCTCTGTACTAACATGAGTAGCAATACAATGTTGTTCTGTTTTTGTATCTGTACAATTATATATAGGCTTGTCTACTATAATTGTATGAAAATTGCAATAAAAAATTATTTAAAAAAAAAAAAAAAATCATCGGCTACTCCTATAGGGACAGGTTCCATCTGTTGCTTAGAGGGACAGATTATTGCTCAAAAATCATCTCCTAGTTCTAAAGGGAGAGGTTCCAGGTGTTGCTGTAAGTGACAGATTATTGTTCAAAAATCATTGGCTACTCCTATAGGGCCAGGTTCCAGCTGTTGCTTAGAGGGACAGATTATTGTTCAAAAATCATCTCCTAGTTCTAAAGGGAGAGCTTCCAGCTGTTGGTGTGAGCGGTGCATTTCTTGCACCAAAATAAAAAGTCCATCTACGTTGGTGTTTTTTTTAAAAAAAGAAGGCATTAATTGGTATTAATAAATACTTACATAGGGCTACATAGTACATTTGCGGGCACAATGAGGAGAGCAAATAAGGGATGTGGTCATGGTGCTGCTGGTGATGCTGGTGCTGCTGGTGTTGGTGAACCTCCTGTTGGAAGGAGAGGACGTGGTCGAGGTGTGCCAGCTACATGCACAAGGGAAACACCTTCCTCAGGTAGCCAACAGAACCTTCACCGGTATATGGTAGGCCAGAATGCCCCTCAACGATTGGTGAGGCCAGAACAAGTACAGGCGATAGTAGATTGGGTGGCTGTCAATGCCTCCATTTCCTTCACATTGTCTCCCTCCCGGTCCTTTGATGAAAGCTCAGAGTTGGCACCTGAACCCCATGGCCATCTGTCTTTCACCTCAGCCCCTTGTAAATTAGCCAAGCAGTCTGAGCCCCAAGTCCTGCAAGAGACTCTTATGCTTTTTGATGACTCTCCTGGTGTGCTTTCCGGGGGCCATCCACATAGCGCTGCCCCAGAAGTGGAAGACATTGAGTGCACCGATGCCCAACCACTTCTGTTGCAGGATGAGGACATGGAAACACCAGCGCAGCACTTCTCTGATGATGATGAAACACAGATACCAACTGCTGCAGCTTTCCTCAGTGTGCAGACTGACAAGGAGGGCAGTGGTGAAGGGTGGGTGGAAGATGATGTGGAGGATGATGAGGTCCTAGACCCCACATGGAATGAGGGTCATGCGAGTGACGTGTGCAGTTTGGAGGAAGAGGTGGTGGTCGCACAGAGGCACCAGCACAGCAAAAGCGGAAGCAAGTTGCAAAAGCGGAGCGAGCGTCCCCTAGACAGTATGCCTGCTACTACCCACCGCACCCAGGGACCTAGCACACCAAAGGCAATTCAAAGGCATTCCCCCGCATGGCAGTTCTTCAGACAATGTGCTGACGACAAGACACGAGTGGTTTGCAAGCTGTGCAATGATAGCCTGAGCCGGGGCATAAATGTTCTCAACCTGAGCACAACCCCCATGACCAGGCACCTAAATTCAAGGCACAAGCTGCATTGGAATAATTACCTCAAAATCCAAGAAAGGTCTCGGCCTCCTCCTGCTTCCTCTTCTGCTGCTGCCTCGTCCTCTTCCTCCACCTCTACAGTGAGTGTCACCTGCCACCCAGCAAACAGACGATATGATAGCAACGCCACCATGTCCGCCACCGTCCCCAAGCATTTCCACACCATGGTCCCATGGAAGCTTACAGCTGTCCATCTCCCAAACACTGGAGAGAAAGAGGAAGCTCCCCCCTACCCACCCGCGATCCCTGGCCCTGAATGCCAGCATTGCAAAATTCCTGGCCTTCCTGCAATGCTGTCATTCCGTCTGGTGGACACGGACAGTTTCAAAAACCTGATGGCAGTGGCTGTCCCACAGTATGTGGTTCCCAGTCGCCACTACTTTTGCAGGCGAGCCATCCCTTCCCTGCACAAACAAGTCGGGGACAAGATCAGGTGTGCACTGCGCAACGCCATCTGTGGCAAGGTCCACATAACCACTGATACCTGGACCAGTAAGCACGGGCAGGGACGCTATATCTCGCTAACTACACACTGGGCAAATGTAGTGGTGGGTGGGCCTGAGGCAGCTAGTCATTTGGCGCATGTCCTTCGCCCACCGAGGATTGCAGGGCATTTCTCTTTGCCTCCTGTTGCCTCCTCCTCCTACTGCGCTTCCTCCTCCTCAACCACCTACTCAACCGCTCAGCGTAACACCTTCTCCACCAACATCAGCACATCCAGGGGGAAACGACAGCAGGCTGTTTTAAAACTGATATGTTTGGGGGATAAACCCCACACTGCGCAGGAGCTGTGGACGGGCATTGAACAACAGACCAATGAGTGGTTGTTGCCACTGAGCCTCAAGCCCGGCCTGGTGGTGTGCGACAATGGCCGAAATCTCGTAGCGGCTCTGGGCCGAGCTCGTTTGACGCACATCCCTTGCCTGGCGCATGTGCTGAATTTGGTGGTACAGAATTTTCTAAAAAACTACTCGGATATGTCAGAGCTGCTGCATAAAGTGCGGGCCGTCTGTGCGCACTTTCGGCGTTCTCACCCTGCTGCTGCTCGCCTGTCTGCGCTGCAGCGGAACTTCGGCCTTCCCGCACACCGCCTCATATGCGACGTGCCCACAAGGTGGAACTCCACC
>BLSH010139407.1:688765-699673 GCA_018402905.1 Glandirana rugosa
CCCCCCCCCCCCCCCCCCCCCCCCCCCCCCCCCCCCCCCCCCCCCCCCCCCCCCCCCCCCCCCCCCCCCCCCAAGTTGATATAGCCGTAAGTAAGAATGCCATAAAACATATGCAGGGGTGGGGCCGGTCGGGAGAGGCGGCTCTGTGTGTCGCCCCTCTCGAGCTGCCTTGGGGTCCTGATGAGAAGAGGGGATCTAACGCCCTGATGTAGTCGTACACAAAATCCTGAGAGAAAGACAATGCACTGAGGCTGAGGTAGGCTAGGGAGCAGTCTGTTCGCATGAATGCCTCGCCTAGAGGTGTTTTACGTAGGTCTGTGCGGGGTTAATCCTGGGCAGAGACGTTGGAGAACAGGTATCCGCTCCTTCTGAATGCTTGGGGGGATAGAAGGGCTGATTTTTCCGCCTGTGACAGGCAGGTGTTGATGAACGCAGACCATCTCCTGTGTAGTCTCTCTGAGTGCCAGTCATCGTGGGTAATTATGTCAATGGATTCTTGGCAAAGAAGAGCCTTAAGCTTATGCTGTACCTCAAGAATAGTCGGAGGGTGTAGGGAGATCCAATGTTGTAGGATGGCCCTCCTGGCGATGAGAAGTGTTAGCATGATCCAATGACTATGGTGCTGTAACTTAGATGAAGGTGATGTGGACGAGAGAGACAAGGAGGTGGGATTGCCAAAGACGATAGCTACCGGATTTTTGTCTATGTGGCAGTCTGTTACTCTGTGAATGAAGGACAATAGTTGAGTCCAAAAGTCATCGATATTTGGGCAGAGCCATAGTCTGTGGAAGAGCAAGGGTTTCGCTGCGGAGCACCATGGGCAAGACGATGCTCTATGGGAGGGAAAGCGCGTAGAAAAAGGGAAGTATGCCCTGTGCATTATCTTGAACTGAGTCTCTCTCCAAACTGCATTTGTAGTCAGTTTGCACACATGGTTGTACCCATCCAGGATGTTGTCCATCGTAGTGTTTGGCGGGAGATCCCTCAGGCAGGACTTCGCTGAGCTTAGTTGGAAGGGTTTCGAGAAGGCCAAGTTCAGTGGCTGGTATATATCCGAGATGGAGTAGCTGCGCTCGGTGATGAGCTTGTCTAGGAAAGAAAAGCGGAATCTTTTGTCTTTATGCGGGCAGATTTTGCTTATGTAGGCCGAGATCTGTGATATTTCCAGAAAGTGAGATTTAGTCCAGTTGAGGGCCTCCGTGAGTTCGTTTGTCGATTTGAGAGTGCCAGTGTCCAGATGGTATAGGGGAGCCACAGTGGTCAGACCCTTGCCCCTCCATTTGGAGAAGGGTTCGTATTGAAGTCCCTGGGGGAACATGGGGTTGCCCTGAATTGGTAGATATTTGGAGACATGTGGGGAGAGACCCAGTTTTTTCCTGGATTCCCTCCAGGCTATCATAGTGTCTCTGAACAACAAGTTTTGTTTAATGTGGCTCGGCAAGGTTTTCAGGGAGCTGTGTAGGATACCTGATAGGTTAAAAGGATGAATTACAGCTGACTCTAACTCATAGTTTGAGAACTTAGAAGCGTGGAGAATCCAGTCCAGCCCCGTCCTAAGCAGGCAAGCTAGGTTGTATACTCTGATATTGGGGAAGCCCATTCCCCCCTCAGACTTTGGGAGAGACAGCTTCGCTGTTGCTATCCTCGGTTTCCCGTTGCGCCAGAGGAAGGAAGAGGCTGCTCTATTGAGTTTTTGTATATCTTTGTGTTTTAGCAGGATAGGGAGTGTCTGGAGGGGGTATAGCAATCTAGCAAAGCTCACCATTTTGAATAAGGCACATCTCCCTGACAGTGACAGGGGTAGATTAGTCTATGCCTCCAGCTCGCCTATTATTTTGGTTATTAGTGGTGGGTAGTTGAGTGAGTATAGAGATGATGGAAGTTTCCCAAATCTAACACCCAGGTATGTAATTGAGTGGTGGTTAACTGGAAAGGGGGAGGAGGTGAACCAGGATCTCGTTTGGAGGGATCCTATGGGCAAAACTTCGCTTTTATTAAAATTGATTTTGAGACCCGAGCATTCCCGGAACGTGGTGAAGGTGGATTGTATGTATTGCATGTCAACCTGCGGTGAAGAAAAGAAAATTAAAATATCGTCTGCGAAGAGGGCTACTTTGAGCACCTCCCTCCCAAACGATATCCCCTGAAGTGGCGCGGTTGAGAGCAGGTGTCTTGAGAGGGGTTCAATCGCTAAGTTGAACAAGAGCGGGGAGAGTGGGCAACCCTGTCTCGTCCCCCTGTGAAGGGGTATTGGGTTTGATTGTAGGCCCGCTGCTAGGACCCTGGCCGAGGGAGCGGCATAAATAGCCTGGACTAGGTGTGCTATTTGCCCTGTGAGGCCAAATTTCTGCATGACTAAGGAAAGCCAACGAAAACTGACGTTGTCGAAGGCCTTCTCAGCATCCAACATGATTATTGCAAGGTCTTGGTCACTCCTGGACTTGGCATATTCCAGAGCTGCCAGTACCCTCCGGACATTGGATGCCGCAGACCTCCCTTTGGTGAAACCCGCTTGGGCTGGGTGAATGAGCGAAGGCATGATGTTTGCAAGACGTGAGGCTACAATTTTAGAGAGAATTTTGGAATCCACGTTTAGTAGCGAAATCGGACGATACAACGCTGGGTCAGTCGGATCCCTGCCCTTCTTAGCTATGAGTTTAATATGGGCCTGGTGGCCTGTGGGGGGGTAGGAACCGCCTTCCCATACTGCATTATATACCTTCAATAGAGTGGGGGCGATCTCTACCTTGGTGAGTTTGAAGAACTCCGGGGTGAATCCGTCAGGCCCTGGAGCTTTACCAGGGGATAAGGTGCTAATCGTCGCCAGGAGTTTGTCTAGGGATATCGGGGCATTCAACTCCCGCAGGGCGTCTGGGGCTATTTGGGGGAGGGCAATGTTTTCAAGCCATTTAGACGCTACCGTCTCATCCACAGGGACCGCAGCGTAGAGGTCAGTGTAGAATTTTTCTAGGATCTTAACAATGTCTTGGGGGGTCGTAGCCGTCTCGCCCTCCGGTGATTTAAGCGAGGTGATGAGAGTGGGTTTGTGAGGGCCTTTATACAGTCGGGATAGGAGTTTGCCGGCTTTATTGCCAAATTTGTGGTACTGGAGTTGTTGTTGGGAAGATTTCATATGTTCCAGGGTAGAAGCCCATACATCAAAAAGGCGCTTGGCCTCTTTCCACGCTTCCAGGTTGGAGGGGTTATGTAGGGCATTTAGGGTGGTTTGCGCGGATCTTAACCTTGCACTAGCTTCTTGATAATGTTTTTGGGCCGACTTCCTGAAGTGGGTCATAAATGATATGATCCTACCTCGGAGAAAGGCTTTACCCGCTTCCCACAAGAGGGTGGGGTTGTGCTCATGGGCAGCGTTAGTCAAAGTGTATTCTGACCAGGCATCAGTTATCATTTTCTTGAAGTCGTGGGTTGTGTGTCAAAATGCTGGGGAATCTCCATTGGGGGGTTCCTCGGGGGGTCTGGAGGTCATCCAGGGCGACCGAGATGGGGGCATGATCCAATATAACTAGATCATGTATCATGGACTCCCGGAGAAGTGGAAGGAGTGAGTGAGAGCACAGCGGGTAGTCCAATCGAGCAAAGGATCCATGGGCTTGGGAGTGAAAGGTGAATTCCCTGTCTCCAGGGTGGGAGAGACGCCAGGTGTCAGTCAGGTTTAGGGCTCTAGTCATGTGATAGAGGTGAGTAGGGGTGTCACCGGGAGGGCCGTTGGGCCTCCCTGTGCTGGAATTCCTGTCTTCCCTGGTATTGAGGACCGTATTAAAATCCCCGCCTATTAGGTGGGGGGTTTGAGGGGACGATAAGAGGTGGGGAGAGAGGCTCCCGAAATATTGTTTGTCTGGGGAATTGGGTGCATAAACATTAGTTATCTGGATGGTTTGCGTTGGGAATTTTACTAAGATGGAGATTAGTCTGCCTGAGTCATCTGTGTGGTTGGAGAGGATATCATAGGTTAGGTTTTTATGAAGTAGGATAAGGACTCCTGCCTTTCTTCCCTTAGGTGGTGAGCCAATTACCTTGCCTACCCAGAGCCTCTGCATTCTGGGGAAGTCTGCTTCGGTCAGGTGGGTTTCCTGGAGTAGGGCTATATCAGTATTTAGTCTTTTGAGATGTCTCAGGATTAGCATTCTCTTTTGTGGGGAGCGGAGCCCCTTAACATTCCAAGAGACTATTCTCATGAATTGGAGGGAGTTTGGTGGCTAAGGCGGAGAATTGAGACGTGCTGGAGACATGGAGGGTATTGGCAGTGTGGTGTAAGGAGCGTCGGACTGGATTCTCCACGTCCCCCTGCTATCAGGAACCCCAAACATTGCAGATGGAAAAGGGGGGAGGAGAGAAAAAAAGGAAAAAGGGGGGAGGGGGAGCATAAACTATAACAAGCATTTAGTGACTTCACTTTTTTCCGCATGTCTCTCCACTGCCAGTATATCCGCCTACCCACAGCACTGGCCGATTATTTTGAAGAGAGGGGCAGGTTACACCTCTATACCCCATGTTAGGAAACATGGAGGTTGACTCCAACATCAGGCACTTGCTGAGGTCAGAGTACATACAGCTGTCAGTGGAGCGGTCGGAATGGTTAAAGCAAAAAGCAGAGATAGTTAAACATAATAGAGGTAGTGAGTTCCAAGATGGCTGTAGCAGGGTGTCTATATAAGAAACAATAGGAACGGTTGGGAAACGAGGTTATTGGCATACGATACCCAAGATCAGTTCCGAACGGTGGAGAGCGAACGGTAAGGAGATGGTAAGTTCGTTGGTAAGTCGTCGCCTCCTTCAGTGAGTTTCCATCCCCCTCTTCCGCAGAGGTGGATTTCAGCTTTTTTGGTGCCTCTTTCCTGGGGCTACGCTGCTCGTGGGGTCCGTGCTTGACCTTTTCTGCATAAGTACCAGGAGGGCCTTCTCTGGGCTGCATGGCACGTAGAAATGAGCTGGCCTTGTCCGGGGTCTGGAAGGTGCACTGTTCTCCGTCTGGACCTTGGAGTCTGAGTATTGCTGGGTAAGCCAAGGTGAAGCGTATCCCCCTTTTGAACAGTTCTGAGCAAATCGGCTGGAATTCCTTACGCTTGCGTGACACTTCAGCTGAATAATCAGCAAATATCAGCAATTTATGTCCCTCCAGTGACACTGACCTGGCTTTTCTGAAGCTTTGCAGCAGCTCCTGGCGATCCGTGTAATTAAGATATTTAACAATTACCGGCCTGGGTAGCTTGCGATCATTTGTGAGGGTTCCAATGCGGTGGGCCCTTTCTGCCGTGCAGTTGTGTCGGATGCCCAGTGCCTCTGGGAGAGACTTGGTGCATATGTCCATCAGAGTGTTTGGCTTATAGGATTCAGGGAGGCCTATAATTCTTAAGTTGTTCCTCCTGGATCTATTTTCTAATTCCTCCATTTTGTCATGCAGGTGTTGTTGCGCTTGGGAGTATTTTTCCATTGAGGCTTGCATCTGGTATTGATCGTCCTCTAATGATGAGATGCGTTGTTCGGCCTCATTAAGCCTCTGTGTGTGTTCCCCGAGTTCCCGGGCGTAGCTGAGTAATTCCCGCCGCCACTGCCCTGTCGACTGCGGCAGTGATGGTGGGGGATAATATGGCCGCTACGGCCTGGGCAATTTTTTCATACGATCCCTGCTCCTGGAGGTATCTGTCTGATGGGTTCATCAGGTCTCCTGGATCTCCATGTCCGCCCAAAGAGTCGTGGCGGTGGCCGTCTTCCCTCTGAGGAGAAGTGTGTCCCGCGGCCATCTTGGCTGTGGGGAGGGCGCGTGGCGGAGAGGAGCGTCTCGTCCGAGATCTCGACCTGGCGCGTGGCTGGGAGAGGTACCGCTCCATGCAGCGGGGTCCAGGGACGTGGTGACTGATAGCACCGACCGTGCTGAGGTGGCTGCGAGGCTTTATATGCTGATGAAAGCTGCGGGGATGGCAGAGCACCGGCTTCACCGTCCTCTACATGCGGCGCCGGAACCGGAAGTGATCTCTCCTTTTAATCTGTGGGCCAATACTTTGGAAAAGATTTTAATATCTGCGTTAAGTAACGCTATTGGTCTACAGCTGGGACAGAGAGTTTTGTCTTTTCCCTCTTTTGGGATGACAATGATTGTAGCCATCAAGGCCTCCTTTCTCATGTCCCAGCTATTCCCAATTCCATTCATATAGTGGCAGGCCCTCGGGGCCAGGATTTCTTTAAATTTTTTATAGTAACTGATTGAGAAGCCATCTGGTCCAGGGCTTTTTCCTGATGCTGTGTTCGTTATTGCTTGACAAATCTCCTCTATGGTTAGTGGGGCTTCTAAGGTGCTTGCGTTTGCCTCTTCCATTCTCGGAAGCTTAGCCGCTTCTAGGAATTCCATGATTTTGATTTTCCTCTGCTCTTCTTGTTGGGGTGTCCCTTCCTTTCTGACTGTATATAGCTTCCTATAATACTCCTGGAAATGTTTTGCTATCTCTTTTGTTTTATATGTTATATTCCCCGTTCCGCTCTGTATTTTTTCTATGTAATTTCTGGATTTTTTCTTATTTAGGGTTCTCGCTAGGTGTTTCCCAACTTTATTACCTCCTTCATACCTCTCCCTTCGGATTTTATTAAATGTAATTCGTGTCTCCGTTTCAATCAACTCTCTTAATTCTCCTCTTTTCCCCATTAATTCTTGTAGGACCTCTTTTTTTCCTTTTTTATGATCTTGTTCCAGTATTTGTAGTTGACTTATAATTTCCTCCCTCTTTCTATTTCTTTCTTTTCTTTTTTCTATCTCTATGGCGATCAGGACCCCTCTTATATAGGCCTTATGCGCCTCCCAAACCGTAGAGGCGGGGACCTCCCCTGTGGCGTTTGTTTCAAAGTATTCCCTTAGTTCTTTTTTTATTCTCTCTGTAATGTCCCTGTCACTTAATAATTCCTCGTTCAGTTTCCATTCATAATCCCTCCCTCCAGCCTCCTTGAGGTCTAGTGTCATAGTCACCGGAGCGTGGTCTGATATGGTTAGTATCTCAATGTTTATTTTCCGAACCTGTTCCAGGGTTCTTTGTTCTACCAAAATGTAGTCCAGTCTGGAGTGAGTCCCGTGCACGTGGGAGAAGAACGTATAGTCCTTCTCTTTGGGGTAAAATATTCTCCATGTATCCAACAGCTGGTTCTGATATAGCTTCCTTTTAACCCCCCTTATCTTGGCTGTCGATATCCCATGGGCACGGGACGTACTATCCAGTTCCTGGTCCATACCAAAATTAAAATCACCTGCTACTATCACCATTCCTCTCTTGAAGTCTGTCAATTTTTCCAGTACTCCAGAGAGGAATCCCGCAGGGTTCTTATTCGGGCAGTATACATTTACTAAAGTGCATTCTTGGTTATTTATCTTCCCTTTCAAGAATAGATACCTTCCTCCTGGGTCCGTCAGCCTCTCCCCTAAGGCAAATTGTACCCCTTTGGAGAAGCCAATGGCCACCCCCTTCGCTCTTTTGGTCGGGGAGTCTCCATAGAACCAGGTTGGAAAATTTTTTGAGTATATTCTTATGTTAGTGTCTATTGTTAAATGTGTCTCTTGTAAAAATGCGATCTCTGCTGAATACCGTTTTAGCTCTTGAAGGATTTTATGTCTCTTTGCTGGGCTTCCCATTCCTCTAACGTTATATGTTATGGCCCCTACCATGGCGGGGCTTTTTTTATTTTTTATTTTTAGGAAGTTTAAGCTTTCCCTTCCTACCAGACCTGGAAGACCTGGATCCCCCTCCCTTCCCCTCTCCCCCCCCTTTCCCTGATCCCTAAAGGGCATTTAGGTCTCCACTTGACCTTTCCACCTGGAGGGGGTGTGTGTCTTCCCCCCTCCTGGTTGCCCCTAGGGGCCAGAGCCCTCCCTAACGCCAGTTTCCGAGGAGCTGTTTCTCAACCTCGGGATAACCCTTCATCCGTCTACCCCCGGCTGTCCGTCCGTCGCGCCCTTATTTCTACGCCCTTCTACTCCACACCTCCCTTCCCTCTCCCCTCCCCCTCTCTCCCACCGCTCCTCTTCCCTCTCGTCCTCCTCTTCCTTCGCATTCTTCTGATTTTCCTTCTACGTTATTTTTTCCCACTTCTCCTCTTGCCCCAGAATTGAAATTCCTTCGTCTTCTTCATCCCAGCCGGGCAGTTCAGGTTTAGTTATGTCCAATTTTTTACAAAATCCCTTTGTTTCTTCTGGAAACTTCAGTATTGCCGACCTTCCGTCTTTTTTCCCTATGAGGGCCGCCGGGAACCCCCATGAATATTGGATCCCTTTAGCTCTCATCTGGTCTAGTAATGGCCTGAGTACCTTTCTTCTTTCTCTCGTTTCCCTGGCGAGGTCTGCAAATACTTTTAGTTCTGCTTCTTCGTACATTACTGGGCTTCTTGTTTTCTGTTTCAGCCATATTGCCTCTTTGTCCTTAAAGTTATGAAATCGGACAATAACATCCCTGGGTATCTCTTTTCCCAGGTTACTGGGTTTCCGAACTCTATGCACTCTCTCAATTTTTATTTTCTCTGAGGGCGTCTTCCCTAGCATAGGTCCAAACACTTTGTCCATGGTGTTTTGTAAGTCTTCTGCTTGCGTCTGTGTGGCTTCTGGGATACCGCGGACCCTAAGGTTTTTCCTTCTGCAACGATTCTACTGATCTTCCAGTTTATATTTAATATTTCGCTGCTCCTTTCGGATTCTGGACATCTGTTCCCTCAGCTTCTTGATCTCTTCTGCCTGTTTATCCATTTTCTCTTCGGTTTCTTCAACTCTTCTTAGTATATGGCTCAGATCTTCGCGTATACCAGTCATGTCCCCTTTAAGGGATCTCTCCAGCCTTTCGAACATCTCTGCCATTTCTGTTTTTGTGGGAATCTGTGCGCCCTTTTGCTGTTCCTCCGTTATCATCTCTAGCTGGTCACCTTTCCCTTGTGTCCCGGGGTCTGTTCCTTGTGATAGTCTTTTTTGTGGCCCTTTACCACTTTCTTTTTGTTTACTCCTTGTTCCTGTTTGTTCTGTTGGGCTAACCTGCCCCTTTTCATGAATCATGAACTTTTTTATTGTGTTTGGACTTGCGCTCGCCCTCGGTGGGTTCCCTCCCCCTCCCTTCACCACCTTTCCCATTAGTCCCTCCTCCTGGTATGTTCCTGGTGGAATGGGGGGGTTGGGTCCTCAGTTGACCTAATTGGGTTTCCTTTATATGTCCCTGTGTGTCTGGAACATGTATGGTTTCTTGAGAAGGAATTTTTTTTTTATTTTTTTTTTTGTCTGAGGGGTCCTGTTTTCCCCCCCTTTTTACTCCAGGGCTCTCCCAGAAACTAGTAGAGTACTGACGGGCAGTTTATATTTATTTTTCTTCTGAAAGGCGGTGGAAAATTCTTGCTGAGGTAAACGCAGAAAATGTATCTCTGCGTTAATCTCAAGTCAGTCCGGTCAGCGGCTGTGTCTCTGTGATGCCATGCTGCCCAAGCGAGCCTGCTTATCGTTTTAAGTCCCGTATCCTTGTTTTCTGGGCCGCTGAGAAGTATACTGGGCTGCCTCCGATATCCCAATGCACATAGGAGGTGAGGTGGGAGGTGGGGAGGGCCAACCGAGCCATCGGACCGACGGCCCTCTACTCAGTGGCAGCATAATCTGCTTCACCAGCTGACCCGCAGAACCCAAATCCGGGCATGAATAGGGCAGAGAAATGGAGAAAGGGAAGGGCCTGCCAAAATGAGGTGAGGGTGTCCGAATGTCATAGAGATCCCTGACCCAGTTTTATATATGCCTGGCTCCCTGTTTCTCTCCACTCGTAAGCCCCCTCTTCACCTGTCTCAAAAAAATCCCTGATAGATCGGCTCTCTTTTGTCAGTTCGAGCCGTGGTGTATCTTCCCGGATGCCGCCGTGCCGACTCCCTCCCTTTCCCCGGCACTTACCGGCTCCTTGATGAACCTCCTTACCCCTGCTCTCCCAGGTCCGGCTCTGGTATGGATGCCGGCCGTTTCCCCGTTCAATCTGTCCGTCTTCCTCGTCTGGGGTCGTGTCCTATGCCGGCGCTTTCCCTCTGATTCCTGGGTCTGTGGGGTCCTGCAGGATCATGCGGTGTGAGGCAGCGAGGATCCGCTCGAGCTTTATCCTCGATCTATCTGCCGTGTCTGAGTGCAGGGCGTGCGGGGTATCCGGAGCGCATCAGGGTTTCTTCCATAGCTCCATCTCAGCTGGCGGGCGCGGCGGCTCTTGTTCCAAGGGCTGACGAGGGCTTACGCTGGCGTCATGTCCGGCTCCTCCCCCCAACTTGGACCTTTTTTTTTTTTGGTTTGTTTATAATTGGGGTAGCCCCCAAAATATTGAGGCCTATTCAAAAAAACAATTATATGAATGGCTGTGTGAGTCCGGTCTAAATGTTTATTCTGCACAAGGTACAGACAAGTCTTGTGGGATCCATGCCTGATTCATTCTAATAAAGGTTAGCTTGTCCACGTTGGCTGTGGACAAACGGCTCCGCTTGTCTGTGATAACGCCCCCTGCCGTGCTAAACACACGTTCCGACAATACACTGGCGGCAGGGCAGGCCAGCACCTCCAAGGCATAAAGGGCAAGCTCAGGCCATGTGGCCAATTTGGAGACCCAGAAGTTGAATGGGGCAGACCCATCAGTCAGTACGTGTAGGCGTGTGCACACATACTCTTGCACCATGTTGCTGAAATGCTGCCTCCTGCTAAGACGTTGTCTATCGGCTGGTGGTGCTGTTTGTTGTGGCGGGCTGCTGACAAAGCTTTGCCACATTTTGGCCATGCTAACCCTGCCTTCTGAGGTGCTGGTGGTGGCACAGCTGCGTTGGTGGCCTCTTCCTCCTCCTCCTCTGCCTTCGCCTTGTGCTTCCGCTGAGCCCCCGGTGTCATTTGGGAATGCCCTCAGCAGCGCCTCTACCAGTGTG
>BLSH010139407.1:702707-715719 GCA_018402905.1 Glandirana rugosa
CAACTAGTGCGTACAACTTATCGACGTCCCGTCGGTTAGTTGTTTGCAAAGTGACCAAACGGGAATCTTCGGTTGTGTCGGTACGGATGATTACCGTACCGACACTAACCGGTCACGTAGTACACTGGGTCGGAGAAATATTCGACCTCAGTGTCACGACGTACAGTGTACGAGAACCCAATCCCATCCCTCTCCTTCGACGTCCGCACTCCCCCTCTCTAATGTCTGTAAAATTGTAGACTAGGACGTAGGACTCTAATGATGACGACACGACAACGAGACGCCTCTACCTAGTGCAGTCAGATCGCTCAAAGCAGCAGTATGTGAAATCTCAAATTACTCCCACAATCTGATCGTTGTGTACGATCCCACATTCTGATCGTTGTGTACGATTGTAACGATCGTTGTGTTAGGCAGGGTTTGATCTGCAATGTGTCACTCAAAGCAGCAGTATTTGAAATCTCAAATTACTCCAACAATCTGATCGTTGTGCACGATCGTAGCGATCGTTGTTTTATGCAGAGTTTGATCTGCAATCTGCAACTCAAAGCAGGGGTATGTGAAATCTCAAATTTCTGCTATCTGTCCCTCAGAGCAACAGCACAGCAGTAGTAATCTCAGGATGCAGGATCAGATGTTAAAATGTCTGTAATCTCTCCCCCTCACGCCTGCAGCTTCCTCTCCCTACCCTAACCCAAGAGCATGTGACATGCAGCACTGTGACTCCAGCTTATAAAGAGGCTGGGTCACATGATGCACTGGCCAATCACAGCCATGCCATTAGTAGGCATGGCTGTGTTGGCTTCTAAGGGCAAACCAGTGAAACGTTTGTTGATTGGCTGCCCTGCAGCTATTCAACATGCGTGATCAACTACCAGAACCCAGAACCCGAACCCAAACGTTTTTTGAAATGTTCGGGTGAGGGACACCCCAAAGTTCGGTACGGACCCGAACGTTACAGTCCGGGTTCGCTCAACACTAAACATAACCAGATAATGGTATATACAGCACCACCAGATAGGAGTATACAGAGTCACCATATAGCAGTATACAGAGTCACCATATAGCAGTATACAGAGTCACCAGATAGCAGTATACAGAGCCCCAAATAGCAGTATACAGAGTCAACATATATCAGGATACAGAGCCCCAGATAGCAGTATACTGAGTCACCATATAGCAGTATATAGAACCCCAGATAGTGGTATACAGAGTCACCAGATATCAGTATACAGAATCACCATATATCAGTATACAGGGTCCCAGATAGGGTATACAGTCACCAGATAGGGTATACAGAGCCCCTGGTAGCAGTATACAGGGTCATAGGTAGCAGTATACAGAGCTCCAGGTAGTAGTATACAGGGTCCCAGGTAGCAATATACAGGGTCCCAGGTAGGGTATACTGTCACCAAACCCCCCACCCCCCCCCCACAAGGTCGGGACAAGTTCCGCGCTTACCCCATCTAATAGGCAAGCTGGCAGTGTTGCAGAGATCGGCATGCGGAGAGCGGGCTGACAATATGTAGAGGCAGCCTGAGTACTCACGCAGCCAGCACGTCTGCCATAGTCCCACCCCCGCCAATAGCATCCAGTAACAGAGAGTCATTGGCTCTGATGGCTCAGGGGGCAGCCAATCAGACTATGTGTGTGTGTGTGTGCGCCTGTTCAGTGCACACACATAGACTTTAACCACTTCCCTACCGAGTCATTGTAAAATTACGTTGGCAGGGACTGCTCCTCGATCCGGGTGGACGTCCAACGCTTCTCGCCGCTACTGCGGGCCCCCAGCGGCGATCACGAATCGCTCATCTGCCGGGGAGTTGTGCCCCCCCCCCTGATCAGGGTAAAGAGCCAATAAAATTGGCTCTTTACCCCGTGACCGGCTGTGTCCAATCACAGCCGGTCACAAACGTGCCTCACGTGCACGCCCCAGGGGCGCGCAGCGCGGCGATCGGAGCTGAAGCTTGTCCATCAGACAAAGCCCAGCTCCGATCCGTGTAAAGAGCCAATAGATTTGGTTCTTTACCACGCGACTGGCTGTGTCAATCACAGCCGGTCATGTGATGTAAACAAACCGCGGTAACAAGCTGTTACCGTGGTTCTCCCTGTCACACACCGATCGTGTGTGACAGGGAGATTGCGGTAACAGCTTGCTATCGCTTACTGTACACCAAGCACACTGATCAACCTCCCCCCCAATAAAGAGGACCTGTCACCACCCCATCAGAGTACCTGTCACAGCCCATCAGAGCACCTGTCACCTGTCCATCAAAGTATCCGAGTACCTGTCACCTGTCCATCAAAGTACCTGAGTACCTCTCACCTGCCCATCAGAGTACCCGAGTACCTGTCACCTGCCCATCAAAGTACCCGAGTACCTGTCACCTGCCCATCAGAGTACCCGAGTACCTGTCACCTGCCCATCAGAGTACCTGTCACCTGTCCATCAAAGTACCCAAGTACCTGTCACCTGTCCATCAAAGTACCCGAGTACCTGTCACCTGCCCATCAAAGTACCCGAGTACTTGTCACCTGTCCATCAGAGTACCCGAGTACCTGTCACCTGCCCATCAAAGTACCCGAGTACTTGTCACCAGTCCACCAGAGTACCCGAGTACCTGTCACCTGCCCATCAGAGTATCCGAGTACCTGTCACCTGTCCTTCAGAGTACCCAAGTACCTGTCAATAACCCATCAAAGTACCCGAGTACCTGTCACCTGCTCATCTGAGTACCCGAGTACCTGTCACCTGCCCATCTGAGTACCCGAGTACCTGTCACCAGCCCATCAGAGTACCCGAGTACCTGTCACCAGACCATCAGAGTACCCAAGTACCTGTCCCAAGACCATCAGAGTACCCGAGTACCTGTCACCAGCCCATCAGAGTACCCGAGTACCTGTCACCAGCCCATCAGAGTACCCAAGTACCTGTCCCAAGACCATCAGAGTACCCGAGTACCTGTCACCAGACCATCAGAGTACCTGAGTACCTGTCACCAGACCATCAGAGTACCCGAGTACCTGTCACCTGTCCATCAGAGTACCCGAGTACCTGTCACCTGCCCATCAGAATACCCGAGTACCTGCCACCTGCCCATCAGACTATCCGTGTACCTGTCACCAGCCCATCAGCGTACCCGAGTACTTGTCATCAGCCCACCTGAGTACCCGAGTACCTGTCACCTGCCCACCTGAGTACCCAAGTACCTGTCACCTGCCCATCAGAGTACCCGAGTACCTCTCACCAGCTCATCAGAGTACCCGAGTACCTGTCACCTGCCTTTCAGATTACCCGAGTACCTGTCACCAACCCATCTAAGTAACCGAGTACCTATCTGCAGCCCATCAGAGTACCCAAGTACCTTTTACCAATCCATCAGATTACCCGAGTACCTGTCTCCAGCCCATCAAAGTACCCAAGTACCTATCTGCAGCCCATCCAAATGCCTGAGTACCTATCTGCAGCCCATTAGAGTACCCGAGTACCTATCTTCAGTCCATGCCTCATAGAATATACCTCGAGTGTTTGCTTTCCAAAATGGGGTAATTTTGGGGGTAATTCCACTGTCCTGGTGCCCCGGGGCCTTCAAAAGTGTGATAGGTATGAATGAAATTTTATGTGTAATTTCTGCTCCTAGAATGCCTGACGGTGCTCCCTGCATGTTCGGCCTCTGTATTTGGCCAGGGTGTGAAAAAGTCTCACACATGTGGTATCGCCATACTCGGGACGCGTAGCAGAATATATTTTGGGGGGTAATTTTTGCTATGTACATGCTATGTGTTAGAAATATCTTATAAATTGACCACTTTGTGTAAAAATAAAAGCGTTTTCATTTTCTTTCCACGTTTTTCGAAGACTTGTGGAAAACAATGAACCATTCAAAAGACTCATAATGCCTCATAGATTATACGTTGGGATGTTTGCTTTCCAAAATGGGGTCATTTTGTGGGTAATTCCATTGTCCTGGTTCTCCAGGGCCTTCAAAAGTGTAATAGGTCGTTAGGAAATTAGATGTGAAAAATCTGCTCCTAGAATGCATGACGGTGCTCCCTGCATGTTGGACCTCTCTATGTGGTCAGGCTGTGAAAAAGTCTCACACATGTGGTATCGCAATACTCGGGGACAGTATCAGAATGTATCTTGGGGTGTAATTGGAAGTATGCATATGCTGTGTGTGAGAAATAACTTGTTGTTTTGACAATTTTGTGCAAAAAAAAAATAATAATAATAATTTCTTAATTTTCCAAAGAATTGTGGGAAAAAAGTACAACTTCAAAAAACTCGCCATGCCTCTTGCTAAATACCTTGGAATGTCTACTTTTCAAAAAGGGGTAATTTGGGGGGTATTTATACTTTCCCGACATTTCAGGGCCTCAAGAAATGAGATAGGCCATCAGTGCATCAGGTGTGATCAATTTTCAATGATTTGCACCATAGTTTGTAGACTCTATAACTTTCACACAGACCAAATAATATACACTAATTTGGGTTATTTTTACCAAAGATAGGTAGCAGTGGAGGTTTTGGCCAAAATTTATGGACAAAAATTACTTATTTGCAAAATTTTATCACAGAAACTAAAAAAAGTGTTTTTTTTTTCAAACTTTTCGCACTTTTTTCAATTATGTCGCAAAAAATAAAAAATCCGGAGGTTCTTAAATACCACGAAAAGAAAGCTCTATTTGTGTGAAAAAAATGATACAAATTTTGTTTGGGTGCAGTGTAGCATGAGAGAGTAATTGTCATTCAAAGTGTGAGAGCGCTGAAAGCTGAAAATTGGTCTGGGCAGGAAGGGGGTATAAACGTCCGGTATTGAAGTAGTTAATGACTGACCAATCGGCTCACTACTTGCTGTCAGCTGACCGAGGAAAAAAAAAAGGAAAAGTCAATGTACCGGCGCCTCCTGCAGGGGGGCTGGGCTAACTTTTTTTTTCCTTCTCAGCGACAGGGAGGCGGCGCCCAAGCACCAGCCGCCGCTGATTACAGGTCTCCTCAGAATACCATTCAGAGCACTCTGCAGCATTACAGGCCTCTTCAGACCACCATCCAGAGCACTCTGCAGCATTACAGGCCTCTTCAGACCACCGTCCAGAGCACTCTGCAGCATTACAGGCCTCTTCAGACCACCGTCCAGAGCACTCTGCACCATTACAGGCCTCCCTAAACCACTGTCCAGAGCACTGTGTAGCATTACAGCCACCATTCAGAGCACTGCGCAGTATTACAGGCCTCCCAAGACCACCGTCCAAAGCACTGTGTGCATTACAGGCCTCCTCAGATCATCCAGAGCGGCTAAATCTGTATCTGTGAGTTTGTTCAAACCTTAATACCATAAATAATAACATATTATAATTTTTTACTCCAGGAGTATAGAAGTTTGGAAATTCTAGAGAAATGCTTAAATAATGCATTACAATTTAACTAAACCCATTAGATTTTAGTTGAATAAAATGATTTTAGTAGACTGAAATGTGGGACATTTTAGTCGACTAAAATGTACTGCAGATTTAGTAGACTAAATACAACTAAAACAATTGCAGATGACTAAAATAGGACTAAAACTAAGATGGCATTTTAGTCAAAAGATGAAGGCTAAAACTAGATTGAAATTTGCTGACAAAATGAACACTGCTTACAGTCCTGTTTACACATTGTGTTTGCTTTGTTTCAAATATTATACCCCATGTCACGTTCTTGGAGTTTAAAAGCATCTTCAAAGCCCCAATAGAAGTCTATGACGATGCTCGCTTACAGCACCTGCAGCTTTTGAGGGGCTTATATTCAGTGTTAACTTCACTTTGTTTTGGATGTATTGCAGGCATGAGATATCCCAGGATGCACTGGTAAACCAACAAGCAAACTGGAAAGACATTGTCAGAATACACAAATGGAACCGCCCACTGGAATGCCTGTGCGCGGGCGCGCATGCACATATGTGCACACCCAATGGTACTCAACAGTCTATTTAAATGGAAAGCACCAGGAAGCAAGTGCTGTCCGTTCCACAGCGTTCCTGTATCCTGTGACCCCAGCGTTTACTCTTGAGAGATTTCCTGTACCTGTGACCCCTGCTTTCCTTGGACTTTGCTTGTTATCTGCCTGCACCGATCCTGGCCTGTCTACGACAACTCTTCTGCTTGCTCCTTGGTACCTCTGCTGCCCGCCTGTTGCCGACCCTGCTTGTACCCGACTATCTGCCTGCCTGACCCATCTGTACCGCACCGCCAGCCTGTTACCGACCCAGCCTGCATCACCATTCTTCTATCTGCATGAGCTTCAGTGGACCTTCACCAACCACCAGTGACCAAGTCCAGCCCTCGTGCCCCCCTGTGCTCCAGAGCTCTCTGTCTACACTACCAGGGGTTCTCGAACCACGGCCGTAAGAGAGGTTGTCCCATGCATAAGTCAGACTCGACCATCAGGTATGTGACAGAAATCATCAGCATTCTGGACTGTAGTGGAGCAACTTGCAGACAACACTAAAAGTATGCAACATGGGAATGCTATAGCAGAAGGTGGGTGGGGACCAGACAGAGAAGACTAAGCAGCAAAGGATCAGCAGAGCTGGAAAAACTAGCAATGTCACATGTCGCTGCATGGGAACAATATAGTGGGAGGTGATCGGGGACCAGAGAGGCAGGTGGATCAGCAAACCAGAGGATCTGCAGAGCTGGGAGTTACTACAGAGTGGGGGATTAGCAGAGCTGGGTACTATTATGCAGGGGATCTGCTGAACTAAAGTAGTAATAAGCTGGAGATTTGCTGAACAAGGGTACCAATGAGCTGGGGATATGCTGAACAATGGTACTAATGATCTGGGGATCTGCGGAACAGCGGTACTAATGAGCTTGGGATCTGCTGAGTGAGGGTATTACTGAGCTGGGGTTCTACTGGGCCTCTTTAAAACAAATCATAAATCCACACACACAGGTTATTTGTCAAGCTTCAAAAAAAGCATCACCAAAGCATTATCGAACCATCAAAAACACATAAAAAAAGCGCGTTGAAGCAGTAGGTGCTTAATGTGTGTTAACGTCAAAGTGACTTTAACACACATTAAAGCACCTACCACTTCAACAAGCTTTTTGATGTGTTCTTGAGGCTTTGGTGATGCTTCTGAGATGCTTCAATGATGCTTCGATGGTGCTTTAATTATGCCTTGGTGATGCTTTTTTGAAGCTTGGCACATGCCCTGTGTGTGTGTTGAGTTTCTATTTGCTTTAAAGGGGCCCAGTAGAACCCCAGCTCAGTAGTACCTCCACTCAGCAGATCCCCAGATCAATAATGCCCCAGTTCAGCAGATCCCCAGCTCATTGGTACCCTCATTTAGCAGAATCCTAAGATTATTAGTACCCTTGCTCAGCAGATCACCTGCTCAGTAGTACCCCCAGCTCTGCTGATGCCCCACATAGTAACCCCCAGCTCTGCTAATCCCCCACTCCATAGTATTCCCCAGCTCTGCTGAACCTCTGGTTTGTTGATCCTCCTCTCTTTCTGTTCCCTGATCACCTCCTACTATATTGCTCCCACATTGCTCCCACATGTGACATCTGCTAGTTTCTCCAGTTTCAATCCCCCAGCTTTGCTGAACCTCTGCTGCTCAATCCTCTCTCTCCTGTCACCACTCACCTTCCGCTACAGCCTTCCCACATTGCATACCTGCACTTCAGTGAGGATTTCGCTCACCTTCCTGCTGCTCCACGCTGTACACCAGACGTTGGCACCAGACACTGCCAGAATATATACACATGAACAGGAAGTGACTGCTGATGACATCTTTCTGGTTCACTTGTTGGTTTATCAATATATCCCGAAGGCTGAATAAAAAGCATCTCCAAAACTGCAGGTGCTGTAAGCGAGCTTTGTCATAAACTTCTATGATGGCTTTGAAGACGCTTTGAAGCACCAAGAAAGCGACATGGGGTATAGTTTTTGATGTGAAGCAAAGCAAACATGTCTAAACAGGAATGTAAGGTAACCGTTTTATTTAGTTACGGGCAGAGGCGGCTCTCTAATTAGGCAAATTAGGCGATTGCCTAAGGCCTCACACTCACAGGGGCCTCGCAACCGCCTAATTTGACACTGACACCAGCACCAAGATAGAGGGTACTGACACCAGCACTTTAAAGCTCTTAATATATGCAATTAATAAAGTTAATTTTTTTATTGCTTGAATTATTTTTCCCATTATGGGTGTGAGTAGGGCCTCGTGTCTAGGTTTTGCCTAAGGCCTCACAAAGCCTAGAGCCGCCTCTGGTTACGGGCGCTTTGACTGGCATTCAGAGTGCTTTAAATAAGCGTGCGCAATGACACATTTTGAAGCGAGTGTAAATAAACCCTAAGGGTGAAGATAATAAGGTCTGAGGGCCCCAAAACTCATGATGGGGCATCATAAATTTATATTCAGCAATCAAATCATAAGATTCAACACACTTTAGCTTTAAACTCAAGCAGGTTGTAATAAATCCCATTAAACTTTCTTAGAGGATCGTAAAATGCCAACAGTATCCTAAACTCTTTATGAAACAGCAGAGCAAGACAGAGGTTTATCGAAATGTCAGGGTTTTTTGATATAAAATTATAAATGAGATGAATATCAATGAAATTCTGATTTTACCCTGGCATAATGTCATGTACCTGGTGGACGAGTCTAACTTATGCAGGGGGTCGCCTCTCTTGCGACCCTGGTCCAAGAACCCCTGGTAGTGCAGACAGGGAGTTCAAGAGCACAAGGGGGCACAAGGGTTGGACTGGGTCACTTGGTGATGCGCGAAGGTCCACTGGAGCTCGTGCTAGGCAGGAGAGTGGTGGTGTGGTCCGGGTCGACAAGAGGCTATCTATGTGGTACAAATGGAGCAGGCAGGCGGGTGGTCAGGTGCAGGCAGGGTCTGCAAAATGCAGGCGGCAAAGGTACAGAAGGATCAGGCAAAAGAGTAGTCGTAGACAGGCCGGGGGTCAGGGCAGGCAGAAAGTAGCAAAGTCCAAGTAAACCCGGGGTCACAGGTGCAGGAAAGTCTCTCAAAGTAATCACGGGGGTCACAGGAATGCTGTAGAACAGACAACATCTGCTGCAGGGTGATGTCTGCTTAAAAAGGCCGTTTGGCGCCATTGACACGCACAGGCGCCGCACGTGAACGCGCACAGGCAGTCGGAAATGGCCGGAAACGGCTATTTTTCTAACATTGCTGCCCCCCCCCCCAAGGGGCAGCCTCCGGGCTCTTTTGGTCGGGTGTCTTCTCCAGAAGTCCCTGATCAATTCATTTGCATGTAGATTTTCCTCCGGCTCCCAAGAGCTCTCTTCGGGTCCATAGCCCTTCCATTTGACCAGGAATTGGGGCCTGCCTCCTCCTTGCCTACAACTGAGGATGGTCTCCACCTCAAATTCCTCCTCTCCGTCCACCAAGACCTCCTTAACTGCTTGGTTGGGTAGGATAACGTGGAATACCGGATGGATATGAAGAGAGGAAGGTAGGTCTAGCTCGTAGGCTACTTGGTTGATCCTTCTTTTAATAGGAAATGGTCCTATGTATCTGGGTCCCAGTTTTTTAGAGGGACAAGAATGCTTTAAGTTTTTCGTGGACAACCAGACCTGCTGACCAACTTGTAATTCCAGTTCTCCCCGTCTCCCCCTATCAAAATTTTTCTTCCTGGTAGCCTGGGTTTGGGAGAGGGTCTCCTGAAGGAGCTTGTTGCTTCTTTCCAAAAATTGTGTCATATCCAGAGCAGCAGGTACCATTTTTTCCAAGGCCAGATCGGGTAGAAAGGTAGGGTGGTAGCTAGAAGGGGGACTGCTTGGTAGCAGAAGAGAGAGACCCAGTAATCCTGAGAGTAGGAGGAATAACACTGTAAATATTGTTCCAGGGTCTGGTTGGTCCTCTCCCTTTGACCATTGGACTGGGGATGGTAGGCCGAGGAGAAGGTCAACTAGATCCCCAAAGTGGCACACAGGGACCTCCAGAAGCAGGAGGTGAACTGCACTCCTTGGTCCGACACGATGTTGGTAGGAATCCCTTGTAAGCGGACCATCTACTTTATGAAGGTTTCTGCGGTTTCAGCTGCTGAGGGAGTGCCTTTCATTGGTATGAAATGGGCCATTTTTGTAAGCCGGTCCACAACCACCAAAATTGTGTTGAATCCTGCTGACAGTGGTAATTCTATGAGGTCCATTGCAATCTGGGACCATGGTCGTTCCGGGATGGGCAATGGATTAAGTAGTCCCCAGGCCTTAGATTTCTGTTTTACTTCTGGTGCAGACAGGGCAAGCGGTCACATAGTTTTGGCAATCTTCCTTCAGCCTAGGCCACCAGAATGAGCGGGAGAGTAGCTCTGTTGTCTTGCGACCACCAAAGTGCCCAGCCATCTTGGTGTCATGGCAGAGTCCAAGGGTTGCTGAGCGGAGTTCCTGTGGAATATACAGTCTATTCTCAAACCACCACAACCCATTTTTCAGTGTGAGTCAGGGATCCTGCGGTTCAATAAGGCCAGTGCAGGATTTCCTGATCCGAGTCAAAAGATCCTCCTGGGTAAGCAGGAAACTGTGGGCCAGGAGGATAGTGTCTGGCGGGAACATGTCCTCTGGGACATGGAACATCCTTGACAGCGCATCCGGCTTTACGTTTTTAGCCCCAGGCCTGTAAGTGATATGGAGCTGGAAGCGATAGAAAAACAGTGCCCACCTTGCCTGTCGGGGTTATAGTCTTTTGGCGGTCTGCAGGTATTCAAGGTTTTTATGATCAATAAAAACCAATACAGGATGAGCCGCCCCTTCCAGGAGGTACCACCATTCCTCCAGAGCTGACTTAATTGCCAACAGTTCCCTGTCATCGACATCGTAGTTCCTTTCCGGAGGGGACAGTTTTCTGGAGAAAAAGGCAATGGGGTGGAGTGAAGCCTTTGGGCCTCGTCTCTGTGAGAGGACAGCTCCCACTGCTGTCTCGGAGGCGTCTACCTCCAAAGTGTACGGTAGTGCGTGGTCTGGGTGCTTGAGGATAGGAGCAGATGGGAACAGCTCTTTGAGCTGGGAGAAGGTGTCTTGGGCTTCGGGAGTCCAGCAGAAACGTGAATCCTTGGTGAATCGGGTTATTGGGGCGATGACTGCTGAAAACCCCTTGATGAACTTCCTGTAAAACAAACCCAACAAATAGCTGGACACCCTTCTTGTCGACTGGGGCAGGCCAGTCCAGGATGACCGAGACCTTTTGGGGGTCCATGGCAATTCCGGCAGTGTAAATGTTGAAGCCCAAAAATTAAATGCTGGCACATTCATTTTTCTGCCTTGGCGTAGAGGCCATGTAGTCGGAGGTGGGTAAGCACACACTTTACGTGCCTGCGATGCTCTTCCAGAGAGGGGGAAAAATCAAGATGTTGTCTAGGTAAACGACTAAAAACTAGTCTAAAAAGTCCCAAAAAATGTTGATCACTAAATGCTGAAAGGTCGCAGGGGCATTACACAGTCCGCAGGGCATCACAAGATACTCACAGTGCCCGAACCGCGTCCGAAAGGCGGTTTTCCACTCATCCCTTTCATGGATGCAGATAAGATTGTATGCCCAGCATAAGTCCAATTTAGTGAAGACAGTTGCAGTACCTAACCTCTGGAAGAGCTCTGGAACCAAAGGTAGCTTAAGCTTAAGCTCCCGATAGTCAATGCAGGGCCGGAGTGAATGGTCCTTCTTCTCTACAAAGAAGTTACCGGCTCCGGCCGGGGAGGTGGATGGCCTGATAAAGCCCTTCTCCAAGTTTTCATCCAGGTAGGCCTTGAGGGCGACCAATTCCACCTCAGACAAGGGAAAGATCCGATCGAACAGGGCCTCAGCTCCCGGCAGAAGGTCAATTGGGCAGTCATAGGATCAATGTGGAGGGAGAACGTCAGCCCCCTTCTTACTAAAGGCGTCCAGGAACTCATGGGAAGGTGCAGGGATGGCCAAGCGGGACTCCTGGTCGATGTCTGTCTGCAGGCTGAGCACAGCTGAGGGGACCGGGGTTCTCCGGATGCTGAGGGAGGCAGTGGTTGAGGCAGTAGAGAGAAGAGAAGTCCACTTCGACCATTGCCCAGTTAATCTGGGGGTTATGGGTCCGGAGCCATGGGAGGCTGTCACGTACCTGGTGATGGAGTCTGGCTTATGCAGGGGGTACTTCTCTTGCGGCCCCGGCTCGTGAGTCCCTGGTAGTGCAGACAGGGAACTCAGGAGCACGGGGGGGCACGAGGGCTGGACAGTCACTGATGCAAGGTAGATGTCCGCTGGAGCTCGTGCAGGCAGAAGGGTCGTGAGGCAGTCCGGGTCGGTAACTGGCGGGTGGTGCTGTACAAGGGTTCAGGCAAATGGATGGTCGGGTGCAGGCTGGGTCGATAACGTTCAGGCAGCAAGGTACAAGGGAGCAGGCAGTAGAGTGGTCGTAGAAGCCTGGGTCGGTGCAGGCAGAATTCAGAGCAGGGTCAAAGCAGGCCGGGTCACAGGAACAGGTATCAGATAGTCAGGAAGCAAGGAACTCACACTAAATGCTGTAGAACGGACAGCATTTGCTACAGGAAGCAGGAAGTTTAAATAAGGCTGCTGTTGCTTAGAGGAAACCACAAACAACTGCAATTAACCCTTAGCAAGTCTTTTCCTAACATTGCCCCCCCCCCCCCAAGGTGCAGCCTCCGGATGCCCAAACGGGCTAGTTTAGCAGGGTTGTTCTCCTTGAAGGATCGGATGAGTTCATCCGCATGAATATTATCTGCAGGCTCCCAGGAGTTTTCTTCTGGGCCGTAGCCCTTCCACTTCACTAAGTATTGAACCGTGTTACCCCTTTTCCGGCAATCCAGGATAGCCTTAAGTTCAAACTCCTCTTCGCCATCTACTAGGATTGGGCCTGGTGGACTAGTCTTCCGCTGGGGAAAAGGATTTGGGGTCACAGTCATCAGCAGTGACACGTGGAACACTGGGTGGACACGAAGGGACGACGGGAGCTCCAACTCATAGGCCACCCTGTTAATCTTCCTTTTCACAGGGAAGGGGCCAATAA
>BLSH010139407.1:730910-760505 GCA_018402905.1 Glandirana rugosa
AAAAAAAAAAAAAAAAAAAAAAAAAAAAATTGAAAGTTACCAAAAAATAACATAACAGTTCTACTATGTCACGCAGTCGGCAATAATTAATGTTATTTGTCTTGACGTATATCTGTTTAGTTATGTTGGAGTTGCAAATGTCAATACAAACGAACCATGCTAGGTACCCGACATGATATAGACTTGTTTAGTTCTATTGTATATCGTAGTTCTTTTGAATAATATCACTTAGTAAAGTTCGTGTATCCGTATTGTTGTCATTACGAAACCTCCTCCTCCAACTTATATCGCCCTCGATAATTTAAAGGGACTTTTCCTTAAACAAAGTTTGAATGAGAAACTCTCTACCGCGATTCTGACGGCGTCGAGGGGCAGCTCATGGGGGGGTAGGTGGGGCAACCCCAGTTCAGACACCTCCCCCACCAAGAGGGGGACTGCCCCTAGGCCCGTCGCGGTTAAGTCTAGATCCCTATAAGGGTCAGTAGGGAAATTTAAAAAAAAAAAAAAAAAAAAAAAAAAAAAGAGCTTTCTTCGAAGCCTGGTCGCCCGACCAAGAGCGGAGCCACAGCACCCGCCTGCTAACAATTGCAAAAACAGACATTTTTGACAGTATGGGAAGCAAGTCCAAGGCCACATCGCATATATAGCGGAGACCTTCTTCCAAGTGTTGTGCACGTTGCACCTCAGCCTGTGCACACTCACAAGTTAAACCCGTATGTAGTGTGGCAGCGTGCTCGTGAAGAGATTGCGCCGCCATAGCAGCCGCCAGAGCTTTAGACACTGCTTCCGTGCGGCTATCGGCCGCCTCTTTAAAAGACGGAGACCCCTCCAAGGGAATGGTCGTTGCTTTATTCAAACAGGGTACCGGTCGGTCCACTGCTGGGGAAGCCCATCTCTTAGTAAAGCTATCCCCAAAGGGGTAGCGAACAGCAAAGCTTTTGGGTAAAGCAAAGGAATTTTGCGGCTGTAGCCATTCCTTGAACACCGCCTGTTCAAACACCTGATCATAAGGGTAGGCCCTAGGGGACCTAGGGGGTTTAAGTGATCCACAAATATATGCGGACTCAAGCGACTCCCCTGCTTGGTCAAGCCGCATGGAGTCGCGAATATCAGTGATCAGAGCGGCCACTATCACTTTGTCGTGCAAAAATGGAGCCTCCTGATCACCTTTGCCGTCTGAGGGTACCAGTTCACCCTCCGATAGGTCCACGGGGGTTCCCGTGACCACCGAGGTGCTCTCTGGTTCCGAATCCCCCCCCCGAAGAATGACGGGGGCGGGCGTTTTTTGGGGCCCCCCCCCGGAGTCGGGTCCCCCGCCCGGGGAAAGAACTCCCCAAATACCGCCCTCAGCTGTTCGAAGGACACCAAGGTTCCCAGGGTAGATTGTTGCTCCGCAGGTACCCCTGCCATAGCACTGCCGGCCTCTGACATCACAGACTTCCGGCACCCCCACTGTGTGACCACCACCTCTACCCCATCAATCAGCCAGGGAGACCCGGGAGGATTGCACCCACCGCTACCAGCACCCAGGGAGAGCCAGCTATACTTGCTGTTTTAAATGCCTCAGCACCGTGACCAGAATGAGCAAATGCCAAAAAAAAACAATGCACTTCAAGAGCCTGAACCGCCGTCTGTCAGCCACGTTGTCCAAGCAAAAACGGAAGTATTACTGCCGCTTTTATCACTTCCTGTAATACCGAGAACGACCACTGGGGGCCGCCAGAGGACAGGCTGGGCTACCAAACCATGGCCGCTTCCATCAACACAAGCCGAGCTACGGCAAAATGGCGCGGAGGGCGGACGAACGAACGGTGATCCACACCGAATGGCGGCGAACCGCTTAATGCCATGCTCCGAACGGTCAGTGCAGGGTGCGGTACTGCGGGGGGGAGGGGGAGTGGGGGGGGCGGGAGATGACCACCCCAGATGCGTCCCCCACTAACAGGCCCCCACCGGCCGGCTACCTTAGAAGCTGCCCAGGTGCCCACTCTCCGCGCCCTAAGATGGAAGAGGGGTCCACTCACCGATCCGACGGGCGCAGCGGGTAGCCACCTGGAGCAGACTTACCTCCCCATGGAGAGGCATGCTGCTGGCCAGGCCCCTGGACAGGAACAGAACCAGCCACTGGGCTCTAGTGGGATTAGCCACTGGCCGCCCGCACGGAACTGGCGCTATGCGGCGTGCCCCCACTAAGGGTAGCTCGCATAGAAGTTTTTGAATTCTAGATATCCTCTATACCGCCAGCCGGCTTCTTGATAGCAGTCTTCATAAGAAAAAAACCTTCAGGAGACCGCAGATCCCATAGGGAACCAGGCCTACTCCTTGCACTAGGCAATTAAAACTGATGTGCTATGCAGAGCAGGGGGATTATATGTTAAGGTGAGGACGGCCCCCTGGGAGGGGCCAACCTATGCTTTTGTTTTATTTTTGCCTAGTCTACTCCTAGTGATATGAGCATAACCCCATGTGTCATAAGAAGAGCTGCGTCTGTCAGTGAACGTAAGAGTAAACTTCAGTTCCTCTAATCTTTCCTCATAGCTGTGCTCCTCCATTTTCTCCAGTTGCGGCTGGTGAAATTTTAGGATGAAGGGGAGCCAGACCCCACCCTTCTTTTTTGACCCCTCACATTTATCATAAGCCCCACCCCTTATAGATTCCACCCATTGTGTCAGGAGTATACAGCCCAGCATCGCCAGATAAGAGTATATACATCATCACAGATAGGGGTATATACAGCAACACAGATAGGGATATATACAGCATCACAGATAGGGGTATATACAGCATCACAGATAGGGATATACAGAAACACAGATAGGTATATACAGCACCACAGATAATGATATACAGCACCACAGAAAGGTATATACAGCACCATAGATCAGTGTTGCCAACCGTCCGTATTTTTACGGAAAGCACGTAAAAACAAGGTCTTTTTCTCCCTGTTCATAGTGCCTGTAATTATGGCAAAAGCGCTTGTAAAAATTGCTGTGACTTGGTCGGCTGGGATCTGCGCATGTGCGGTTCCCAGAGTGGCCCTATCCAATCCTATAGTCGGCGGGTGGGGCTGCCCGGGCTCAGGGGGGTGGAATTTGATAGAGGCAGAGGCTAGGCTGGTAGTGTGCTACAACTACTGGCAGTGGCAAGGCGACAGCAAGTGATGTCATGACACACACATCCCGCCAGAATTTAGAAATACCAGGAGCTGAGCAGCAGGCGGAAGCCGCGGAATGAAGGAGCCCTCATGGTGGTCTGTCCTGAGCAGAGTCAGCGGACGAGATTCCATGAGGACAGCATGACAGCCCAGCCCAGGTATCCACACAGCACGAACAGAGTGGACCAGCCCAGAGCAGACAGACAAACAAGGCAAGCCTGCATTCTCAGACTGCATTTTCAGGGATGGTGACAGGAAGGATGGTGTAATGGGCACTGGGCAGGAGAGGGATGGTGACAGGAGGGATGGTGGGAAGGATGGGCAGGGGAGGGATGGTGTAATGGGCACTGGGCAGGAGAGGAATGGTGTAATAGGCACTGATCAGGAGAGGGATGGTGACAGGAGGGATGGTGGGAAGGAAGGGCAGGATAGGGATGGTGTAATGGGCACTGGGCAGGAGAGGGATGGTGACAGGAGGGGGGGGGGGTGTAACGGTGACAGGAGGGATGGTGACAGGAGGAATGGTGGGATGGTGACAGGAGGAATGGTGGGATGGTGACAGGAGGGATGGTGTAATGGTGACAGGAAGTTATGGAGGGATGAAGACAGGAGGTCTTTAGAATCGGGGACGAAAATAATGGTGATCATAGTGACTACCAGGGATTTCCCCTCACTTTCTGTGGTGGTTATGGAACAGAAATTAAGGGGAAATCTCTCCAGTTGGACATAAGTGACAAAAGCTGATAAACTAAATAGTCTGCCCTTATTATATCGAAAATAATAGAAATATGTATTTTTACCTTGCTATCTACCTTAAATCACATTGCTATTTGCATATTGCACGTGTTTGTTGCCTAAATACTGGAATTTGCACTTAAAACTGTAATTTTGTAACTTTTGTAAAATCCAGTAAAAACTTGGCGGTGCCAGTAAATTTTGGGTGTTGTGCCAGTAAATTTCAATCTGGTAGGCTGGCAACACTGCCATAGATAGGGGTACACAGCACCACAGATAGGTATATACAACACCATAGATAGGGATATACAGCACCACAGATAGGGGTATACAGCACCAAAGATATGGGTATTCAGAACTGCAGATAATGATATACAGCATCATGGATAGGGGTACAGCACCATAGATAGGGATATACAGCACCACCGATTGGTATATACAGCACCACAGATAAGGATATGCAGCACCACAGATAGGGGTATACAGCACCATAGATAGGGGTATATAGCGCCACAGATAGGGATATACAGCACCATAGATAGGAATATATAGCATCATAGATAGGGGTATACAGCATCACAGATAGGAATATACAGCACCACCGATTGGTATATACAGCACCATAGATAAGGCTATGCAGCAACAAAGATAGGGGTATACAGCATCATAGATAGGGGTATATAGCACCACAGATAGGGATATACAGCACCATAGATGGGGGTATACAGCACCACAGATAGGGATATATAGCACCATAGATAGCGGTATACAACAACATAGATAGGGGTATACAACACCATAGATAGGGGTAGACAGTACCACAGATAAGGATATACAGCACCATAGATAGCGGTATACAGCACCATAGATAGGGGTATATAGCACCACAGATAAGTATATAAAGCACCATAGATAGGGCTATACAGCACCATAGATAGGGGTATACAGCCGAACAGATAGGAATATACAGCACCACTGATTGGTATATACAGCACCATAGATAAGGCTATGCAGCAACAAAGATAGGGGTATACAGCATCATAGATAGGGGTATATAGCACCACAGATAGGGATATACAGCACCATAGATGGGGGTATACAGCACCACAGATAGGGATATATAGCACCATAGATAGCGGTATACAACAACATAGATAGGGGTATACAACACCATAGATAGGGGTAGACAGTACCACAGATAAGGATATACAGCACCATAGATAGCGGTATACAGCACCATAGATAGGGGTATATAGCACCACAGATAAGTATATAAAGCACCATAGATAGGGCTATACAGCACCATAGATAGGGGTATACAGCCGAACAGATAGGAATATACAGCACCACTGATTGGTATATACAGCACCATAGATAAGGCTATGCAGCAACAAAGATAGGGGTATACAGCATCATAGATAGGGGTATATAGCACCACAGATAGGGATATACAGCACCATAGATATGGGTATACAGCACCACAGATAGGGATATATAGCACCATAGATAGGGGTATACAACACCATAGATAGGGGTATACAGTACCACAGATAAGTATATAAAGCACCATAGATAGGGCTATACAGCACCATAGATAGGGGTATACAGCACCACAGATAGGGATATACAGCACCATAGATAGGGGTATACAGCAGCACAGATAGGGATATACAGCAACATAGATAGGGGTATACAGCACTACAGATAGGGACATACAGCACCATAGATAGGGGTATACAGCACCACAGATAAGGATATACAGCACCATAAATAGGGGTATACAGCACTACAGATAAGTATATAGGGTACCATAGATAGGGGTATACAGCAACACAGATAGGGATATACAGCACCATAGATAGGGGTATACAGCACCACAGATAGATATATACAGCACCATAGATAAGGGTGTACAGCACTACAGATAAGTATATAAAGCACCATAGATAGGGGTATACAGCACCATAGATAGGGATATACAGCACCATATATATATAGGGGTATACAGCACCACAGATAGGGATATACAGCACCACTGATTGGTATATACTTCACCATAGATAGGGATATACAGCACCACAGATGGGGTATACAGCACCATAGATAGGGGTATACAGCACCACAGATAGGGATATACAGCGCCATAGATAGGGGTATACAGCACTACAGATAGGGACATACAGCACCATAGATAGGGGTATACAGAACCACAGATAAGGATATACAGTACCATAGATAGGGATATACAGCACCATAGATAGGGGTATACAGCACCACAGATAGAGGTATACAGCACCACAGATAGGAATATACAGCAGCATAGATAGGGGTATACAACACCATAGATGGGGTATACAGCACCACAGATAAGGATATACAGCACCATAGATAGGGGTATACAGCACTACAGATAGGGACATACAGCACCATAGATAGGGGTATACAGCACCACAGATAAGGATATACAGCACCATAAACAGCGGTATACAGCACTACAGATAAGTATATAGGGTACCATAGATAGGGGTATACAGCACCACAGATGGGGTATACAGCACCATAGATAGGGGTATACAGCACCACAGATAGGGATATACAGCAACATAGATAGGGGTATACAGCACCACAGATAGGGGTATACAACACCATAGATAGGGGTATACAACACCATAGATAGGGGTATACAACACCATAGATAGGGGTATACAGCACCACAGATAAGGATATACAGCACCATAGATAGGGGTATACAGCACTGCAGATAGGGACATACAGCACCATAGATAGGGGTATACAGCACCACAGATAAGGATATACAGCACCATAAACAGCGGTATACAGCACTACAGATAAGTATATAGGGTACCATAGATAGGGGTATACAGCACCACAGATAAGGATATACAGCACCATAGATAGGGATATACAGCACCATAGATAGGGATATACAGCACCACAGATAAGGATATACAGCACCATAGATAGGGGTATACAGCATCATAGATAGGGATATACAGCCCGCCGATTGGTATATACAGCACCATAGATAAGGATATGCAGCACCACAGATAGGGGTATACAGCACCATAGATAGGGATATTTAGCCCCATAGATAAGGATATACAGCACCATAGATTGGGGTATACAGCACCACAGATAGGGATATACAGCACCATAGATAGGGGTATACAGCACCACAGATAGGGATATACAGCACCATAGATAGGGGTATACAACACCATAGATAGGGGTATACAGTAACACAGATAAGGATATACAGCACTACAGATAGGGATATACAGCACCATAGATAAGTATATAAAGCACCATAGATAGGGATATACAGCACCACAGATAGGGGTAAACAGCACTACAGATAGGGACATACAGCAACATAGATAGGGATATACAGCACCACAGATGGGGTATACAGCACCATAGATAGGGATATACAGCACAATATATAGGGGTATACAACACCATTGATAGGGGTATACAGTAACACAGATAAGGATATACAGCACCATAGATAGGGGTATACAGCACTACAGATAGGGACATACAGCACCATAGATAGGGGTGTACAGAACCACAGATAAGGATATACAGCACCATAGATAGGGGTATACAGCACCACAGATAGGGGTATACAGCACCATAGATAGGGGTATACAACACCATAGATTGGGTATACAGCACCACAGATAAGGATATACAGCACCATAGATAGGGGTATACAGCACCATAGATAGGGGTATACAGCACCACAGATAGGGGTATACAGCACCATAAATAGGGGTATACAACACCATAGATGGGGTATACAGCACCACAGATAAGGGTATACAGCACCATAGATAGGGGTATACAGCACTACAGATAGGGACATACAGCACCATAGATAGGGGTATACAGCACCACAGATAAGGATATACAGCACCATAAACAGGGGTATACAGCACTACAGATAAGTATATAGGGTACCATAGATAGGGGTATACAGCACCACAGATAGGGATATACAGCACCATAGATAGGGGTATACAGCACCACAGATAGGTATATACAGCACCATAGATAAGGGTGTACAGCACTACAGATAAGTATATACAGCACCATAGATAGGGGTATACAGCACCATAGATAGGGGTATACAGCACCACAGATAGGGATATACAGCATCATAGATAGGGGTATACAGCACCACAGATAGGGATATACAGCACCATAGGATAGGGGTATACAACACCATAGATAGGGGTATACAGTAACACAGAAAGGGATATACAGCACCATAGATAGGGGTATACAACACCATAGATATTGGTATACAGCATCATAGATAGGGATATACAGCCCGCCGATTGGTATATACAGCACCATAGATAAGGATATGCAGCACCACAGATAGGGGTATACAGCACCATAGATAGGGATATTTAGCCCCATAGATAAGGATATACAGCACCATAGATAGGGATATTTAGCCCCATAGATAGGGATATACAGCACCACAGATGGGGTATACAGCACCACAGATAGGGATATACAGCACCATAGATAGGGGTATACAGCACCATAGATAGGGAGGGCGCGCTGACGTCACCAGTTGCTGATTCTGAAAGATTGCCGGCTTTCTGTTCCTGTTTTATACGCATTGTTTACACTCGTCTGTGAGTACAATTCTTTTACTACATTCCATTAAATTATTTGCGGTACTTCACTATGTCGAGTCCCTTCTTTTTCCCTTTGATGCTCGGCATGCACATATGACATCTGCCTGGAAGACAATCCGTTCCGCGGTATAAGGTGGCTAGGATCTCTTCCCTGCCCGGCCAGCGCTGTTTCTGGGAGGTTTCAGTGGAGGAGAGAGTGAGATCTGATTACAACCAAAAGCTGGGCTCCCAGCTGTGTCTGGTAAGCCCCCCCGTTATATGGTGGTGGATTCACATACGGTGTGCTGAGCACGGGGTGTCATTGGATTGGTTTTGAACGTCTGAATCATTAATATCGGAGGACTTTATTCTTAGCGCGGCTTTATTACTACTTATACTTTGCAAATTTTTTTAGCTGCTGCTGTTTTTGTACAATTGGACTGTAGCGCAGTTTAATATTTTATCTCCTTATAGATAGGGATATACAGCACCACAGATGGGGTATACAGCACCATAGATAGGGGTATACAGCACCACAGATAGGGATATACAGCACAATAGATAGGGGTATACAACACCATAGATAGGGGTATACAGTAACACAGATAAGGATATACAGCACCATAGATAGGGGTATACAGCACTACAGATAGGGACATACAGCACCATAGATAGGGGTATACAGAACCACAGATAAGGATATACAGCACCATAGATAGGGATATACAGCACCATAGATAGGGGTATACAGCACCACAGATAGGGGTATACAGCACCACAGATAGGGATATACAGCAGCATAGATAGGGGTATACAACACCATAGATGGGGTATACAGCACCACAGATAAGGATATACAGCACCATAGATAGGGGTATACAGCACTACAGATAGGGACATACAGCACCATAGATAGGGGTATACAGCACCACAGATAAGGATATACCGCACCATAAACAGGGGTATACAGCACTACAGATAAGTATATAGGGTACCATAGATAGGGGTATACAGCACCACAGATAGGGATATACAGCACCATAGATAGGGGTATACAACACCATAGATGGGGTATACAGCACCACAGATAAGGATATACAGCACCATAGATAGGGGTATACAGCACTACAGATAGGGACATACAGCACCATAGATAGGGGTATACAGCACCACAGATAAGGATATACAGCCCCATAAACAGGGGTATACAGCACTACAGATAAGTATATAGGGTACCATAGATAGGGGTATACAGCACCACAGATAGGGATATACAGCACCATAGATAGGGGTATACAGCACCACAGATAGGTATATACAGCACCATAGATAAGGGTGTACAGCACTACAGATAAATATATACAGCACCATAGAAAGGGGTATACAGCACCATAGATAGGGGTATACAGCACCACAGATAGGGATATACAGCATCATAGATAGGGGTATACAGCACCACAGATAGGGATATACAGCACCATAGATAGGGGTATACAACACCATTGATAGGGGTATACAGTAACACAGATAAGGATATACAGCACCATAGATAGGGGTATACAGCACTACAGATAGGGACATACAGCACCATAGATAGGGGTATACAGAGCCACAGATAAGGATATACAGCACCATAGATAGGGATATACAGCACCATAGATAGGGGTATACAGCACCACAGATAGGGATATACAGCACCACTGATTGGTATATACTTCACCATAGATAGGGATATACAGCACCACAGATGGGGTATACAGCACCATAGATAGGGGTATACAGCACCACAGATAGGGATATACAGCATCATAGATAGGGGTATACAGCATCATAGATAGGGGTATACAGCACCACAGATAGGGGTATACAACACCATAGATAGGGGTATACAACACCATAGATAGGGGTATACAGCACCATAGATAGGGGTATACAGCACTACAGATAGGGACATACAGCACCATAGATAGGGATATACAGCACCACAGATAAGGATATACAGCACCATAAATAGGGGTATACAGCACTACAGATAAGTATATAGGGTGCCATAGATAGGGGTATGCAGCAGCACAGATAGGGATATACAGCACCATAGATAGGGGTATACAGCACCACAGATAGGTATATACAGCACCATAGATAGGGGTATACAGCACCATAGATAGGGATATACAGCACCATATATAGTGGTATACAGCACCACAGATAGGGATATACAGCACCACTGATTGGTATATACTTCACCATAGATAGGGATATACAGCACCATAGATAGAGGTATACAGTACCACAGATAGGGATATACAGCACCATAGATAGGGGTATACAGCACCATAGATAGGGGTATACAGCACCATAGATAGGGGTATACAGCATCATAGATAGGGATATACAGCCCGCCGATTGGTATATACAGCACCATAGATAAGGATATGCAGCACCACAGATAGGGATATACAGCACCATAGATAGGGGTATACAGCACCACAGATAGGGATATACAGCACCATAGATAGGGGTATACAACACCATAGATAGGGGTATACAGTAACACAGATAAGGATATACAGCACTACAGATAGGGATATACAGCACCATAGATAAGTATATAAAGCACCATAGATAGGGATATACAGCACCACAGATTGGGGTAAACAGCACTACAGATAGGGACATACAGCAACATAGATAGGGGTATACAGCACCACAGATAAGGATATACAGCACCATAGATAGGGGTATATAGCACCACAGATAGGGATATACAGCACCATAGATAGGAGTATACAGTTCCACAGATAAGTATATACAGCACCATAGATAGGGGTATATAGCACCACAGATATGGATATACAGCACCATAGATAGGGGTACACAGCACCACAGATAGGGATATACAGCACCACTGATTGGTATATACAGCACCATAGATAGGGATATACAGCACCACAGATAGGGGTATACAGCACCATAGATAGGGGTACACAGCACCACAGATAGGGATATACAGCACCACTGATTGGTATATACAGCACCATAGATAGGGATATATAGCACCACAGATAGCGGTATACAGCACCACATATAGGGATATACAGCACCACCAAATGGTATATACAGCACCATAGCAAAGGATATACAGCACCACCAATTGGTATATACAGCACCATATATAAGGATATGCAGCACCACAGATAGGGGTATACAGCACCACAGATAGGGATATACAGCACCATAGATAGGGGTATACAGCACCATAGATAGGGTATACAACACCATAGATAGGGACATACAGCACCACAGATAAGGATATACAGCACCATACATAGGAGTGTACAGCACTACAGATAGAGGTATACAGCACCTCAGATAGGGATATACAGCACCATAGATAGGGGTATACAGCACCATAGATAAGTGTATACAGCACCACAGATAGGGATATACAGCACCATAGACAGGGGTATACAGCACCACAGATAGGGATATACAGCACCATGGATAGGGGTATACAGCACCATAGATAGGGATATACAGCCCCATAGATAGGGGTATACACCACCACAGATAAGTATATAAAGCACCATAGATAGGGGTATACAGCACCACAGATAGGGATATACAGCACCATAGATAGGGGTATACAGCACCACAGATAGGGATATACAGCACCATAGATAGGGGTGTACAACACCATCAATAGGGGTATACAACACCATAGATAGGGGTATACAGCACCACAGATAAGGATATACAGCACCATAGATAGGGGTATACTGCACTACAGATAGGGATATACAGCACCATAGATAGGGATATACAGACCCCCGCTGCGGGGCTCACGGCACTGACAGAAGATCCCCCCTGGGTAGTCGGAACATCAAAGTCCCGCACTTACCCCATCTAGGAGCGGGCAGCAGGCAGAGCACTGTCCGGTGAGTGGGGAGCAGAGTGGTGTCCGGTGAGCGGGGAGCAGGCAGAAAGGTGTCCGGTGAGCGGGGAGCGGCTTGGCTTCGGCCATGCATCCCCCTCCTCCAACGAGAAAGGTGTCTAATAGGATCGCCTGTCTTCTCCGCCAATCAGGAAACCGGTAACATATCGGTACTTCCTGATTGGCAGAGAGTGGTTTAGTGTTAGAAAGGCAAATAAACACGATCTTCGCCACAAGCCACACTATACTGAAGCCTGTTAGAGCCTATTTCTCTAATGACATGCTTCAAAGTAACCCCCTGCAGCGGTAATTCATGTGGCCGGTGCCTCAAAGGGACCAGCCGCATGAATAGGTGGTGGTCGCGGACGGCCATAGATAGATTCATGCTATCCATGAATCTATCCATAGCATAGATGGGGTGGCGAGGAGAGAGGGAGCTGCACCCGTACGCCCTCAATGGATGGGCCGCCACTGTTCCGTGATATCCTTTTTTGAGAACTGGTGCCCAAAACTGAACTGCATATTCCAGATGAGGTCTCACTAATAATTTGTACAGGGGGGCAAAATTATGTCTCTATCTCTCTCTCTCTGGAGTCCATACCCCTCTTAATACAAGAAAGGATTTTACTTGCTTTGAAAACCACAGCTTGGCATTGCATGCCATTATTTAGCTTATGATCTACCAAAACCTCCAGATCCTTCTCCACTATGTATTCCCCCAGTTGTACTCCCCCTAGTATGTACGATGCATGCATATTCTTAGCCCCCAAGTGCATAACTTTACATTTATCTACAACCAGTTCAGTACCAGGCAATTAAAACACTTCCCGCCCAGACCAATTTTCAGCTTTCAGTGCTATTGCGCTTTGAATGACAATTGCGTGGTCGAGCGACGCTGTACCCAAACAAAATTTTATAATTTGTTCCCACAAATTGAGCTTTCTTTTGGTGGTATTTGATCACCCCTGTGTTTTTTGTTTTTTGCGCTACAAATAAAAAAAGACCGAAAATTTTGTAAAAAAAAAAAAGTTTTTCTTTTCTTTTTTGTTTCTGTTTCTGTCACAAAACTTTGTATAAGTACATTTTCTTTGTCACTGATGGGCACTGATGTGGCTACACTGATGGGCATTGATGAGGCAGTACAGATTGGCACTGATGAGGTGGCACTGATAAGGTGGCAATGATGATGGGGCACAGATATGCAGCACTGATGGGCACTGATAAGCAGCACTGACGGGCACTGATAAGTGGTACTGACATGCGGCACTGATGGGCACTCATAGGCGGCACTGATAGGTGGCAATGGGCACTGATGAGCACTGATAGGTGGCACTGCTGGGCACTGATAGGTGGCACTTATAGGTGGCACTGGTGGGCACTGATAGGTGACACAGGTGGGTACTTATAGGTGGCACCGGTTGGGCACTTGTACATGGCACTGGTGGGCACTGTTGCATATAGTACTGTTAGGGATCGCACTGGCAGGCATCACATATGGGCACATTGCCACCCCTACAGTGCACTGTATGCCCCTTACCTGGTGGTCTAGTGTGGGCTCCCTGGTGGTCCATGAGCGGCCTCCAGATCGTCTCCTTGGTTGACCATGGGCGGCCTCCTTATGTTGTCCCTAGGGGGGGCTCCCTGGTGGTCCTGGTCAGCTCCCTGGTTGTCCAGTGTGGCGATCCTGAGGGGGGCTGCACTGATAAACGTTCAGCGCAGCCCCCCCCCATCAGGAGAGCAGAAGATCGGCTCTCCACGACCTGAGCAGAGGAAAAGCCGATAAAGGCTCTTCCTGTTTACACTGTGATCAGCTGTGATTGGTCACGGCTGATCACATGGTAAAAAGCTTCCGATGGAAGCCTTTTACCTCAATCGGTAATGCGGGGGGTCAGACTGACCCATGGCACCACCGATCGCTGCGATGCGCGCCCCCGCAGGCACACAATCTCGGGTTATCCTGAGGACATCAATAGATGCCCAGTCAGGATAATGAAGCCACCGCCCCGCTGTTATTTGTCAATAGGCCGGGTGGGAAGTGGTTAAACCTCATTTGCACAGTTGTCCAATTAAACAGTGCATTGAGGTCTGCTTGTAAGTTGGAGACATCCTGTAAGGACATTATTCCACTGCATAGCTTGGTGTCATCTGCAAACACTGAAATGGTACTTTTAATCCCAGACCCTATATTATTTATAAATGTATTAAAAAGTAAGGGTCCCAACACTGAACCTTGGAGTACACCACTAATAACCTTAGACCATTCAGAGTAAGAGCCATTAACCACTACTCTCTGAATTCGGTCTTTTAGCCAGTTTTCTATCCATTTACAAACTGATCTTCCAAGCCTATTAACTTTACGTTACACATTAGCCGTGTGTGGGGAACGGTGTCAAATGCTTTCGCAAAATCCAAGTATACCAGGTCCACAGCCACCCCTCTGTCCAAGGTTTTACTTACCTCCTCATAAAAAGAAATCAGGTTTGTTTGACAACTTCTGTCTTTCATGAATCCATGCTGTCTGTTGCTTAATTTTTTTTTTTCCAACAAGAACACTAGATTATTTTGCAAAGGGCACACATTCTTAGATTTGACCTTTTTATTATTAATATTATTTGAAGAATTTTTGGGGGTTTGTCCTACTATCTTTTGCAATCTGACGTTCGTTTTGAATTTTTGCCTCCTTGATTCACTTTTTACATATTCTATTATATTCTTTGTAGCAATTAAAAGATGACTTTGCAGTAAGTATGCATACAGTCTTTTTGAAAAATTCCCATTTCTGTTCTATGTTCATTGATGCCAATATTCCCTCCCAGTCTAAGTCCTGGAGAGCAGCCCTCATCCTTGGAAAATTTGCTTGCTTAAAGTTAAGTGTTTTTATCTTTCCCATATGTGTTTGTTGCTTGCAGCTTACATTAAAAGAAATCATGTTATGGTCACTGATACCCAGATATTCTTGTATATGAATATTGATAATAATCTCTGCATGGTTGAAGATTGCCAGGTCTAGCAAAACATTCCTAGTTGGGGCCTCAATAGACTGGGTCATAAAATAGTCCTGTAATAGGTTTATACATTTTTGCCCTTTAACAGTCCCGGCGGTGGCATTATTATTAGCCCTTTCCATTTGTGCCTCTTTAACACTGGGAGGTCTATAACAAACTCCAATGATAACCTTTGTAGTGTGCACAGCCATATACAGATCTACCCATAATGCTTCAGACTCATCACACCCTCCATCAACTAGGTCTTCTTTCACACTCGCTTTGAGATCACTTCTCACATAGAGACAGGCACCACCACCCCTCTGTTTTACCCTGTCTTTCCAAAAGAGAGCATAGCCAGGAATACTAATAGCCCAGTCATGTGAAGAATGAAGTCAAGATTCAGCAATACCAATTCAATCATAGTTCTCCTCGTGCACTAGAGCTTCCAACTCACCTATTTTGCTTGACAGACTTCTGGAATTGGTGAACAAACACTTTAATTCACTGTCACATTTTGCACATGTCTGTTGCATATTTTTTAATTCAGTACAAACCGTACCATTTCCAATGGTTGGTTGTAACATGGGAACCTTCATATCATCTTCCATAGCCCTTCTCCCATCTTTCCCAATTCCACCCACCAATAGGGGCTGACCCCTGTCTGACCTGTCTGCCCCAATATAATATAATTCACCCTCCCCCCTCAATACTCCTCCATCCTTCCCATAAACCTCTTTTCCAGGACAACAGACCCCTTCCATTTAGCATATAGGTTGTACCCCAATGAAAAGTCAGCCCAGTGCTCTAAAAACCCAATTCCCTCCTCCTTACACCAGGTCTTTAGCCATGCATTCAGTGCTCTAACCTCCCCCTGCCATACCTGTGTTGTGCATGGCACAGGCCATTTTTCAGAGAATATCACCTTGGAGGTTCTTCCCTTCAACTTGCAACCTAATTCTTTAAATTGGTTCTTAAGGAGCCTCCACCTTTTAAATAATCTGGCAATGGTTCCAATGTGAACCAAGACAGCTGGGTCATGCCCAGCCCCTCCCAGTAATTTATCAACCCGGTCCACCACATGCTGAACCCTGGCACCAGGGAGACAGCAAACCACTTGGTTAAGGCGATCAAATTCTATCAGTCCTTCTGAATATAGAATCCCCAATTACCACCAACTGTCTTGGCCTACCTACACTACCCTTACCACCCCTCCTAGGTGGGCTGCTCTCCCGGCTGTTAGGGGTAGCAGTGACATCTAGGGCTGCCACCTCTGAGTTTTCTACACCCACATCTTCACTCAACTTGGCAAATCTGTTAGGGTGCTCAAACCCAGGGCTGGCCTTTCTTTTCTGCGAGCCCCTACCACTCCTTCTAACTGTGTTAAGCCATCTGCCTACCTTATAATCCTGAATTACCCCTTCACCCTCCCCATTAACCCTACTATCCACCTGCTCAGTGAGCAGAGGACCCCTTTCAAGGTTGTCAGTTCTGCCCAGTGTTGCAATTTGCTCCTCCAGATTTCTAATACAAGCTTCCAGAAGGGCAACCTGCAGTGCTCACATCTGCTGCAGCTGTATCCATCCTGGAGCTGTTGCTCCAATGTTGTATACATGCAGCACACTGTGCACTGTACAAAACCTTCAATCTTGCTAGCACACATTTTCCCAGATACAACAACACTAAGGGAAATTTCAGATGTTACTTACAGGTTTGAAGACTCTTGTTACGAACTCTGGTTTTTAACTCACCACTTAGTCAAGTTCCACTTGGTCAGAGGTCCAGCAAGCAAAATTGTGGCAAGCTCAAGGATGAGCAATCTCAGAAATTAGTTATACAGAGAGTTACATAAGACCTGTATCACCTGTGACCAATTAACCACTCTGCTTAATCAGTAGTCTGAAGGAAGAAAAAAAAAGGATATTTACAAAGTGACAGAAAAGGTGTTCAAAAGCTGCAAGGAAAACCCCCCAAAAAACTAAAACTGCAAACACAGCAATCACCAGCAGTCAAAAGCAAAACTATTTGGTGATGTCAAGGGAATCAGCTAGATGTTTACTGCATGAGCACCAGGATGCTCCACATCTAAATGTAGCATCCCCCAGTGTGTGCTAGAAGTAGTTGTTAGTGTAGGGAATGTTTGGCTTGGCTGAGAGCCAGGCCTGGGTTGAATCTTGGTCAGGGTTGAATGTCTCATGGAGGCTGGATGGCTCAGCAAGCAGCATCTCTGGTACTTCTCTCTGCTTTCTGGAGCCTTGGAGAAGCTTCCAAAGTGGTTGAAGAGAGCCCCAGCCAATCCCCAGCATATGGGGCAGGCCATCTCATAAATACTCATGGGTAATGCCAGCAGGGGCAGTTGGGTGGAAGATGGAGTGCTGAAGAGGCTGTCAGTGGCCCTTGATGGTGCCCCCTAGTCTTGGGGATGGTTACCTCAGGCCTGGTGCTCAAGTGCCGAAGGGACCCTCTACAACACACAGAGGAATTCTTTCCTGGAGGCACGGGAGTAAGGAGAGGACAGTGGGAGCAGGTCAGCATGTCCAGGAGATCCCCTGAGAAGTCAGCTGGGTGGGCTGGTGAGTGATCAGTCTGGAAGGACCGTGGAGGGAGTGTCAGTCTTGGAGGACTGCCAGGAGGGCTAGTTAGCCAGGAGGGCTAGTGAAAGGGGCAGCTGCAGCCAGGTGGGCTGGCAGTGCCTGAAGAGGTGGTGCTAGGATCACTAGTCGCAGGAATGTAAGCCGGACACAGATTTTTCACTATACACCTAAAGGAGCCTTGGATTCCTGCCTATAACAGGCTTTTGCTCTAAATCTGACTGAGTGCTGCGTCATATTAACCCTTAGTGTACCAGTGGAGTTCTGTGTGCGCTGGAGAAGGTGGAGGAGTGTATATAGACTGTATATAGGAGAAGTTGTCCCTGGAATCATTTGAAGTCAAGTGGGCATCTCATAAATTCCCAATCCCTATCCAAGTTCTAATCCCTCAAAAAAATAACAAAAACAAAGCACTGCACTGTTCTCCGACTTGGAGTGCCTGTGAAAATTTGGTGTGCCTGGCTGTGGAGGATGGGGGATCCCAGTTCATCTGCGGCCCTTAAGGGGGTGTGCTACATAAACATTCCATTAGCCATGTATGCATGGATGGATTAGAAACATATAGACTGGGAGAGAGCACATTACCTATGGTAGGTGCCTTTCTTGCAACTAACAGTCTGTTTCTGCTCCTGATGGGTTAACCCACTAGCCTGGAAATCTGGTGAAACAGTTTTCAAAACAATGGATGCATAGGCAAACTCACTAAAGGGGAACTAGCCCTACAAATAGGTCTTTGCAATGGAAACTAAACATCATCATTAGAGTTGAGCGGACACCTGGATGTTCGGGTTTGTCTGGTTCGGCCGAACTTGGCGGAAAAGTTCGGGTTCGGTACCGAACTTGACCCGAACTTGACTCCGAACCACATTAAAGTCAATGGTGACCCAAACTTTTCGGCACAAAAATGGCTGTAAAATAGTCCTGGAAAGGGCTAGAGGGCTGCAAAAGGAAACAAAATGGGGGTAAGAGTAGGACAAGTGCCCTGCAAACAAATGTGGATAGGGAAATAACTTAAAATCACATAAAAAAATAAAAATGGGAGGAGGAGGTGGATAAGGAGTAGGAGCCTAGAGGTTGACTAGGTCGTGACCGTGGCAGTGTAGGTGGAAGTGGCGGTGGAGGAGGAGGAGGTAGCCAACACTGTCTTTTGTTTGTTTGTTTTTTTTTCTAATTGGAGTAGCCCCCAAAATATTGGGACATATTTCAAAAAAATAAGTATACCAATGGCTGTGTGAGGCCGGTCTAAATGTCTATTCTGCATAAGGTACAGACAAGTCTTGTGGGACCCATGCCTGGTTCATTTTAATAAACGTTAGCTTGTCCACGTTGGCTGTGCACAGGCGGCTGCGCTTGTCTGTGATAACGCCCCCTGCCGTGCTAAATACACGTTCAGACAATGCACTGGCTGCAGGGCAGGCCAGCACCTCCAAGGCATAAAGGGCAAGCTCAGGCCATGTGCCCAATTTGGAGACCCAGAAGTTAAATGGGGCAGACCCATCAGTCAGTACGTGTAGGTGTGTGCACACATACTGTTCCACCATGTTGCTGCAATGCTGCCTCCTGCTAAGACATTTTCTATCAGCTGGTGGTGCTGTTGGTTGTGGCGGTGCTGAGAAAGCTTTTCCACATTTCAGCCATGCTAACCCTGCCTTCTGAGGTGCTGGCGGTGCCACAGCTGTGTTGATGACCTCTTCCTCCTCCTCCGCCTTCGCCTTGTGCTTCCACAGAGCCCCCTGTGTCATTTGGGAATGCCCTCAGCAGCGCATCTACTAGCGCGCATTTGTAGTCATGCATCTTCCGATCACGCTCCAGTGAAGGAATTAAAGATGGCACGTTGTCCTTGTAACGGGGATCAAGCAGGGTGGCCACCCAGTAATCAGCACAAGTTAAAATGTGGGCAACTCGGCTGTCGTTGAGCAGGCACTGCAGCATGTAGTCGCTCATGTGTGCCAGGCTGCCCAGAGGCAAAGACAAGCTGTCCTCTGTGGGAGGGGTTTCATCTGTGTCCTCCGTATCCCCCCAGCCACGCTCCAGTGATGCCCACGAGCTGCGTTGGGTGCCACCCTGCTGTGAACATGGTTCCTCCTCCTCCTCATCATCCTCATCTTCCTCATCCTCCAGAACTGTGCCCTGGCTTGAAAATTTTTTACCTGACCTATGCTGGTGCAGGAACCCACCCTTCCGAGCCACTTGTGAATGACTGGCCTGATAACCGTGGAAGTGACCCCTCTTCCTCCTCCTCTTCCTCCTGTGCCACATCCTCTTCCATCATTGCCCAAAGTGTTTTTTCAAGAAAACATAGAAGTGGGATAGTAATGCTGAGAACAGCATCATCGGCACTGGCCATGTTGGTGGAGTACTTGAAACACCGCAATATGGTACACAGGTCTTGCATGGAGGCCCACTTGTTAGTGGTGAAGTGGTGCTGTTCCGCAGAGCGACTGACCCGTGCGCGCTGCAGCTGAAACTCCACTATTGCCTGCTGCTGCTCGCACAGTCTCTCCAGCATGTGCAAGGTGGAGTTCCACCTTGTGGGCACGTCACATAGGAGGCGGTGGAAGGCCGAAGTTCCACTGCAGCGCAGACAGGTGAGAAGCAGCAGGGTGAGAACACCGAAAGCACGCACAGATGGCCCGCACTTTCTGCAGCAGCTCTGACACATCCGGGTAGTTTTTTAGAAATTTCTGTACCACCAAATTCAGCACATGCGCCAGGCAAGGGATGTGCGTCAAACTGGCTAGGCCCAGAGCAGCTACAAGATTTCGCCCATTATTGCACACCACCACGCCGGGCTTGAGGCTCAGTGGCAACAACCACTCATCGGTCTGTTGTTCAATGCCCGTCCACAGCTGCTGCACAGTGTGGGGTTTATCCCCCAAACATATCAGCTTTAAAACAGCGTGCTGTCGTTTCCCCCTGGATGTGCTGAAGTTGGTGGTGAAGGTGTTACGCTGAGCGAATGAGGAGGTGGTAGAGGAGAAGGAGGAAGCGCAGTAGGAGGAGGAGGCAACAGGAGGAGAAATGTTCTGCAATCCTGGGTGGCGGAAGGACATGCGCCAAACGGCTAGCCGCCTCAGGCCCACCCGCCACTACATTTGCCCAGTGTGCAGTTAGCAAGATATAGCGTCCCTGCCCGTGCTTACTGGTCCACGTATCAGTGGTTATGTGGACCTTGCCACAGATGGCGTTGCGCAGTGCACACTTGATCTCGTCCCCGACTTGTTTGTGCAGGGAAGGGATGGCTCGCCTGGAAAAGTAGTGGCGGCTGGGAACCATGTACTGTGGGACAGCCACCGCCATCAGGTTTTTGAAACTGTCCGTGTCCACCAGACGGAATTACAGCATTGCAAATGCCAGGAATTTTTAAAAGCTGGCATTCAGGGCCAGGGATCGTGGGTGGGTAGGGGGGTACTTCCTCTTTCTCTCCAGTGTTTGGGAGATGGAGAGGTGTAAACTTCCATAGCACCGTGTGGAAATGCTTGGGGACGGTGGCGGACATGGTGGCGTTGCTGTCACATGCTCTGTTTGCTGGGTGGCAGGTGACACTAGCACTGTAGAGGTGGAGGAAGAGGCTGAGGCAGCAGCAGAAGAGGAAGCAGGAGGAGGCCAAGACCTTTCTTGGATTTTGAGCTACTTATTCCATTGCAGCAAGTGCTTTGAATTTAGATGCCTGGTCATGCAGGTTGTGCTCAGGTTTAGAACCTTTATGCCTCGCTTCAGGCTCTCATTTCACAGCGTGCAAACCACTCGTGTCTTGTAGTCAGCACATTGTCTGAAGAACTGCCATGCCAGGGAACGCCTTTGAGCTGCCTTTGGTGTGCTATGTCCCTGGGTGTGGTAGGTAGTAGCAGGCGTACTGTCTAGGGGACACTCGCTCCGCTTTTACAACCTGATTCCTCTTTTGCTGTACTGGTGCCTCTGTGCGACCACCAACTCTTCCTCCAAACTGCACACGTCACTCGCATGACCCTCATTCCATGTGGGGTCTAGGACCTCATCATCCTCCTCCAAATCATCTTCCACCCACTCTTCACACTGCCCTCCTTGTCAGTCTGCACACTGTTTAAAGCTGCAGCAGTTGGCACCTGTGTTTGTCATCATCAGAGACGTGCTGCGCTGGTGTTTCCATGTCCTCATCCTGCAACAGAAGTGGTTGGGCATCAGTGCACTCAATATCTTACACTTCTGGGGCAGAGCTATGTGGATGGCCCACAGAAAGCACACCAGGAGAGTCATCAAAAAGCATAAGAGACTGTTGCATGACTTGGGGCTCAGACTGCTTGGCTGATTTACAATGGGCTGAGGTGAAAGACAGATGGCCATGGGTATCAGGTGCCAACTCTGAGCTTTTATCAAGGGACCGGGTGAGAGACAATGTGAAGGAACTGGAGGCAATGTCAGCCACCCAATCTACTATCGCCTGTACTTGTTCTGGCCTCACCATTCGTTGAGCGGCATTCGGGCCTACCATATAACATTGAAGGTTCTGTCGGCTACTCGCACCTGAAGAAGGTTTTTCACTTGTGCGTGTAGCTGGCACAAATCGACAACGTCCTCTCCTTGCAACAGGAACTTCACCAACACCACCAACACCAGCAGCGCCAGCAGCACCACCACCATGTCCCTTATTTGACGCTCTCCTCATTCTGGCTGCAAATGTACTATGTAGCACTATTTATTAATACAAATAGCAGTAGGAGATGATTTTAGAACAATAGTCTGTCCCTCGCAGCACCAGCAGGAACCTCTCCCTCTAGCAGTATGTGATGATTTTAGAACAATAATCTGTCCCTTACAGCACCAGCAGGAACCTCTCCCTCTAGCAGTATGTGATGATTTTAGAAAAATAATTTGACCCTCACAGCACCAGCAGGAACCTCTTCCTATAGCACTATGAAATGATTTTAGAACAATAATCTTTCCCTCACAGCACCAGCAGGAACCTCTCCCTATAGCACTAGGAGATGATTTTAGAACAATAATCTGTCCCTAAAAGCACCAGCAGGAACCTCTCCCTCTAGCAGTATGTGATGATTTTAGAACAATAATCTGACCCTCACAGCACCAGCAGGAACATCTTCCTATAGCACTAGGTGATGATTTTTGAACCATAATCTGTCCCTCACAGCACCAACAGGAACCTCTCCCTATAGCACTATGAAATGATTTTAGAACAATAATCTGTCCCTCACAGCACCAGCAGGAACCTCTCCCTCTAGCAGTATGTGATGATTTTAGAACAATAATCTGTCCCTCACAGCACCTGCAGGAACCTCTCCCTCTAGCAGTATGTGATGATTTTAGAACAATAATCTGTCCCTCACAGCACCAGCAGGAACCTCTCCCTCTATCAGTATGATATGATTTTAGAACAATAATCTGTCCCTCACAGGAGCAGCAGGAACCTCTCCCTATAGCACTAGGAGTTGATTTTAGAACAATAATCTGTCCCTCACAGCACTAGTAAACTGTACCTAGTCCAGTATCAGATGGTTTTAGAACGCTAAGCTTTCCCCTCACATCACGCCAGGAACCTGTCTGTAATAGAGGAATGAGATGATATTAGATCTGTAATCTATCCCTCACAGCACTAGTAAGCTCTACCTAGTCCAGTATCAGATAGTTTTAGAACGCTAAGCTTTCCCCTCACAGCACCGCCAGGAATCTGTCTGTAATGCAGGATAAGATCATATTAGATCGGTAATCTGTCCCTCACAGTGCCGGAAGCATGCCCTCCCTACACTAGCCTGAGATGATGTGACACGCGGCATACGTGACTCCAGCTCATATAGAGGCTGGATCATATGATGCACTAGCCAATCACAGCCATGCCATTAGTAGGCATGACTGTGATGGCTTCTAAGGGCAAACGAGTGAAACACTTGTTGATTGGCTGCCCTGCAGCTATTCAGCAGGCGCCAAAAATAGTCTGGGTCACATGATGCACTGGCAAATCACAGCCATGCCATTAGTAGGCATGGTTGTGATGGCTTCTAAGGGCAAACGAGTAAAAAGCTTGTTGATTTGCGGCCCTGCAGCTATAGAAAAGGCGCGCAAAATACTCGAATACCGAACCCGGACTTTTTTGCAAATGTTCGGGTTCGGGGAACGGACACCCCGAAGTCCGGTACGGACCCAAACTTTACAGTCCGGGTTCGCTCAACTCTAATCATAATCAGTTACCACCACAATGACTGGCTTCCTCAGTAATCAGAACCAACAGGTTCTTGACAAATTACCTTCCACTCTATTTTATTGGGGGTCCCATTATTAATGTAACACTGTGCAATGTTACTGCTATGCAGAATAGTATTTGACCACAAGATGTCAGTGCTTTGTAACTTAGTTATCACACAGTCTTACAGGAATGTTGGGACTTGTATTCTGTTAGCAGGATTCTTCCATTCAGATTTGATGAAACTTAACTACACAGCCCAGAGATCTGGTAAGGGGGTGGGAGCATTTAAAAATGCACGGGTAGATGGGAGAGACTGTGTTAGAGACCAGAGATGAGAGGGAGAGCGGAGTGGATCCACGCAGGCCCAAGCCTTGCCGGGAAGAGGCACCAGAGAGCTGAACATCCTAAGGAGGCAGGTTAGCAGAACCTGCAGGCAGGCTAGCCAGGTCATCGCCATCTGCAAAGCCATGGTGGACTAAGGGGCTCCCCAACAGGAAGGTCCTCGCTACATCCTGCTGCACTAACCGACCGGGTATACCAAACCACGTATTTTACTACCCCTGCCAGGCAGGAATCCTGAACTCACTTCATCCCAGGTTCCAACTATCCAAGGAAAAGGTTAGCTTTTCAAGTTCAGCAACCTTTGTTCCTTGTCAGTTGTACTTAACCACTAAAAGCCCCGGAAGGATTTTCCACATTAGGACCAGAGCACTTTTTGAGATTTGGCACTGCGGTGCTTTAACTGACAATTGCGCTGTCATGCGACGTTGTACCCAAACAAAATTGGCGTCCTTTTTTTCCCACAAATAGAGTTTTCTTTTGGTGGAATTTGATCACCTCTGTGCCACTTATGATCACCGCTATAAACAAAAAAAAGTGACAATTCTTGCAAAAAAAATATATACATATCCAAAAAATATATAAAAAAAAATAATGTATTCATCAGTTTTGGCCGATATATATTCTTCTACATATTTGTGGTAAAAAAAAAAATGCAATCAGCGTATATTGATTGGTTTGTGCAAAAGTTGCCGCATTTACAAACCATGCGGCGGACATGTCGGACATTTTTGACACTTTTTTGGACCATTGACACTTATACAGCAATCAGATCTAAAAATAGCCACTGATTACTGTATAAATGTCACTGGCAGGGAAGGGGTTAACATGCAGGGGGGCGATATAGGGGTTAACTGTGTTCCCTAGGCATGTTCTAACTGTATGGGGGCTGGGCTGGCAGGGGCATGACAGATCTAACTGATCCTGATGATAGGGACCAGTAGATCAATGTTATGTCCCCTGTCAGAACCGCTGTGTTTACATTGGTGGTTCCCCGCTTTTCTCCTATTGTAAGCGATCGCGGGCCACACTCCTGGAGCTCGCGGCAGGCATAAGAGCGCGCCACCGGAGGCACGTGCTCGTCCCCTAGCCGTGCGCGTGCGAACCGCCGTTTATAGACGGCGATTTGTGTTATGCTGCCACCTTGCAGCAGTAAATGTACGCGATGCAGTCCAGAAGTGGTCGAAGTGGTTGTAACCTCTCCTGACGAATTCAAAAAAAAATTGCAAGACGAAGGCATATGAGCTAGTATGCATCGCATACTAGCTCATTATGAAATACTTACCTTGTAGCTAAGGTGTTGCAGCGGTCCCCCCACACCGCTGTGACTGGCGACATGCTTCTTCCAGGTTTGGTGGCTCCGGCCAATCACAGCGCGGGCTCTAGCACTGTGACTGCCCGGGGCCACGCTGATGTCACTCCCACTAATGCACATTTGCGGCGCACTTAGTGAAGAAGCGGCACAGTTGGGCTGTTTCTTCACTGCGCATGTGCCGATGACGCCAGCACATGCGGATACAGTGAATATCTCCTAAATTGTGCAAGTTTAGGAGATATTCTCGGAAACTACAGGTAAGCCTTATTATAGGCTTACCGGTAGGTTAAAGTGGTTGTACAGAGTATACAACCACTTTAAGGAGACCCTTCACACCCCCTCCCCCAGGTCTATTAAATGAGAACTCTGTCGGTACTTTACCACTCCTTGGGTAAATCTCTGTCTTCTCAAAGATACTTCACCTTTATTGTGCACCACCATATGGGCCCCAACTAGCTGGCAGAAGAGCTTTTCACATACTCACGGGACCTTATGAGGTACATTTTTGCCTAAATTTCTGAACTTTGTCTCTTCTCACTGGGAGCCGCAAGTGAGCTAGTCTGTATGTTGTTTTTTTCCTTTCCCTCTTCGCTCACATGGGGAAATTCTCCTGGTTTGGGAGATAACGTTTAATTCTTCAGTCCTGCAAAACGGGTGGGCGTAGCCTAAAGTGTGACTGAATTGTGTTAAAGTTCTTCTCTTACTACTTTTAATGTGGTGTTTTGCCATTTGTAATGTTCAGTCAATTGTTTCCTTTTCCTGTTTTGCCATCTCTGTGATACTAATACAAGTTAGACATTTATTCCATCAGTGTGTATGTGTTTATCCTTTGTGTGACAGCCAGAGAGTCACCTGGCCAAGGTACTTTGGTGGGGTGATACTCTGCTCAGGGCTCAGTAGGGCTCAGGTGACCCAAAATAGTCAGTGGCTCCTAAGGGGGTAGCGCTACAGTAAGTTCTTCCATTAAGTTTTTACACCACCCATATCCTGAACACACATGGTCAGCCATTATCAATTGATCAACTCAAGAGCTACTCAATCCATCCCTCTCTGTGCTTTTAGCAGACAAAAAATGGCCCTAGAAGAAACACAGGCAGATACACATCCATCATGCCATACCATTAGGGAGGTGTGTGATTGGCTCTAAATTTATTCTGCAGCAGACAATGACCCCAAACATACAGCCAATGTCATTATCAACTATCTTCAGTGTAAAGAAGAACAAGGAATTTTGGAATTGATGATTTGGCCCCCACCAGTGGCGGCCCGTCTATAGCCGAGCCCCTCTACTCTACTGTCATTTGTCATTTGCAACTTGCGCTATTCAGGTATTGGCCATGACTATAGGAGTTGGTGGGCTGTGCTTTTTGCGGTAGCCGGGAACCGTGTCACTTACGGTTTCTATGCTCACACTATGTGGGTGGAGTGGAGCGAGACGCCGCTCCACACACATATCCCTCTCTGAATACTGGTTGAACCCTTTTCTCACTCAGAGTTGGTTCCCTTCCCTGCGCTTCTCTGCAGTGCTGCCTTGCCTCTCATTCTCTCCAGCCTCCATTGAGTACTCCTCTGGTGATGCCTGTATATATTCCTCTAGTGATGCCTGCATATACCCCTCTGCTGATGCCTGTATATACTCCTCTGGTGATGCCTGTATATACTCCTCTGGTGATGCCTGTATATACTTCTTTGGTGATGCATGTATATACTTCTCTGGTGATACCTGTATATACCCCTCTGGTGATGCCTGTATATACTCCTCTGATGATGCCTGTGTATATACTCCTCTGGTGATGCCTGTATACATTCCTCTGGTGATGCCTGTATATACCCCTCTGGTGATGCCTGTATATATCCCTCTGGTGACACCTGTATATACCCCTCTGGTGACGCCTGTATATACTCCTCTGGTGATGCCTGTATATACTCCTCTGGTGATGCCTATATATACCCCTCTGGTGATGCTTGTATATACTCTTCTGGGGATGCCTGTATATACCCTTCTGGTGATGCCTGTATATACTCCTCTGGTGATGCTGTATATACTCCTCTGGTGATGCCTGTATATACTGCTCTGGTGATGCCTGTATATACCCCCTAGTGATGCCTATATTTACCTCTCTGGTAATGCCTATATATACCCCTCTGGTGATGCCTGTATATATTCCTCTGGTGATGCCTGTATATATCCCTCTCGTGATGCATGTATATACTCCTCTGGTGATGCCTGCATATATCCCTCTGGTGCTGCCTAGGGCCAGGTGGCACATGGGGGCTTTTCAATTTGCCTTCCTCAGTCAATGGGATGGGCTGACTATGGATCATAAGGTCTTTGTGTCTGCACAAGTTGGCAAGAATGGAAGTTTTGGACACCAGTGTGCCTCTTTTTTGTGGAGTGCCTCTCAGCCCAGGAGATGGAATGATTATGACATCGGATGCCAGTCTTCCTCCATTCTGAGGAGACCAGTGCAAGGGCATTGGAGCCCAGTGTATAACTTAAATTACGGTGGTTTTGTTTATCTAGCCTTGCAAACATTTCAGGATCTTTTCTCCAAGAGGCCCGAGTGAAGTTGATGCTTGACACCAAGACAGCAGTAGCTTACATTGCCCACCAAGGGGGCGCCAAGTGTCTGTCTTTTCCTGTTACTTTTGGTAACATAAACTTTTCACTGGGCAGAGAGCCACTTACAATTAACTGCAGTTTACTTACTGGAAAGGCAGGATCCACTAACGGATCAGTTAGGCAAATTATTTTACAACAATACGTATCTCAACTAGTATTGGCTCTATGGTGCATTCCATCAGTAGTTCTCATAGAGAGTCCACTGAACACGCAGCTTCCAGTATTTGTAACAAGTTACAAAGGTGGAGTGATAGAAAGGTGGATTCACAGTACCATAGGGATTTTTTCCATTGGTGTCTGTCTTCCTCCAGTGTCCTTGACTGTGAAGATTCTTCTGAAGCTTTGGACAGAATATGCTTATGCCATACAGGTGCTTTCACCTGTCGAGGAGGCCTTTATTTTCATTGCTTCCCCAGATGTCATCAGCACCACCAATCACATTCCTGGTCAAACAAGATCTTTTATGCCAACGTCAATGGCAGCAAAGATCCCTTTTGTGTCTTTTTACCAGAAATAGTGATACTACGTTCATCTCCAAAGCTCAATTCTAAAGTGATGTGCAGTTTTCAGGAAACCTGGGAACAGTGCATCCAGGCATTCACACGGAGTCACTGAGTACACAGCAGGAGGACTTCAGGTCCTTACTAGTGTTGAGCGAACCCGGACTGTAACGTTCGGGTCCGTACCGAACTTTCGGGTGTCCGTGGCACGGACCCGGACCCGGACATTTCAAAAATCGTTCGGGTTCGGTCCGGGGTTCTGCTATTTTATTCCACGTGTTGAGAAGCTGCAGGGCAGCCAATCAACAAGCGTTTCACTGGTTTGCCCTTAGAAGCCATCACAGCCATGCCTACTAATGGCATGGCTGTGATTGACCGGTGCATCATGTGACCCAGCCTCTTTATAAGCTGGAGTCACAGTGCTGCAGTCACATGCTCCTTGGGTTAGTATAGGGAAAGGTAGCTGACGGCGTGAGGGACAGATTTTAGCCATTTTAAGACCTGATCCTGCATCCTGAGATAGATTACTTTACTACTGCTGTCTGTGCTGTTGCTCTGAGGACAGATAGCAGAAATTAGAGATTTCA
>BLSH010139407.1:771734-786007 GCA_018402905.1 Glandirana rugosa
AGGGACGTATAGGACTGTTTTACTACGTCGTTAAACTAGGGTCGGCAGCGGCGGCGTTCGGACACCGTTTTTTATGCGGGGTACCCGTATTAAGCTGTTCGCTTCAAGTCGAACGGGTTGTCCCTGACGTCCCTAGCATTGACGTCAAAGAATGTTACTGCCCTAAACGTTTAATAGAGGGACTCCAGGAGTTCAAATAGCTATCCATTGGATGTAAAGTAGGACTGACATAGTTATTACTATGGATTTTTGAAGTTGAGGTGGCATCCTGGGAGACAAAAAAGACCGCGGTTACCGTGGGGTTTTTGTAGTTTGTGTACGACATGGCACCGATTGTCCTATACTGTTCAGGCCAGAGGTCCTCCCGGGTATTGATATCAACTCGCTTGGGCACCCCGGACCCGAACCCGGACTTTTTTTGAAAAGTCCGGGTTCGGGTCCTGGTCCCGGACACCCCAAAGTTCGGTACGGACCCGAACTTTACAGTCCGGGTTCGCTCAACTATAGTTATGGGCCCTCCTGGAGACCGGACTTGTCATATCCTGTTAGCCACGGTACAGCATGTGTTTGATGTTTTTGGGGTGCCATTGGCGCCAGAAAAAACAGAGGGTCCTACGGTGGAGTTGAAGTTTTTAGGTATCATTATTGATACAGTCAGGATGAAATGTAGGTTACCTATCGATAAACTTGAGGACCTCAGGGAGATAATTTGCAAATCCCGTCATTGTAAGAAACTGCAGTTACGATCCCTGCAGTCCCTGTTGGGCAAGCTGAACTTCGCTTGTCGAATTATGCCCATGGGGCGTATTTTTTGCCACAGGCTTGCGGCGGCGACGGCTGGGATCAAATTGCTGCATCATTTTGTCAGGATATGCAGGGAGCATCGGGAAGATTTGGGGGTTTGGGAGGCCTTCCTGGACAAGTACAATGGACGTTCGCTGTGGATCGAACCGCCGGTGTCCAATTTAGATTTGGCTCTTTATACGGATGCGGCGGGTTTGGTGGGTTATGCTGCATACTTTGGGGGCCGATGGAGCGCTTCATCACCACCCGTTGTGCCTTTGCTACAGCATTTGGTATTGCAATGTCTGAATTTGAATGCTTTTGTTTATGCTGTCCATGTGCCTGGGGTGACTAATTCTGTAGCAGATGCTCTTTCTCGATTACAGTGGGAAAGATTCCATCAGTTGGCGTGGGAGGCGGAGCAGCTAAGAATTCCCTGCCCCAGTCATCTGTGGAATGTCGCCTTGCCACTGCAGCAGGTTTGATTCAGCAATCGGTTTGTCCATCCACCTGGACGGCATATGAAAAGGTGTGGAGGGAATGGCATGAATTGGTGAGTTCAGTGGGAGGTTGTTTTCAGGAGGAGGATCGGTTGCACATCCTTTTGTATTTCATTGGGAAGAACTGCGAGGAAGGCGTCTCCGTCCCATCGCTGAACCGGAAAATGGCGGGCTTGGCATTCCTGTTTCAGCTGGCGGGCTGGGCTGATGTAACAAAATCTTTCTGGGTGAAGAAAGCTCTGAGGGGAGGCGGGTTATGGATTCCCGCCGTCCTGTTTCATTTGAAATACTGGAGGTATTATTGGAGCATTTGCCGCGGGTGTGCACTACGTCATTTGAGTCGGTTCTCTTTAAAACGGCCTTTGTGCTGCCTTTTTTCGGGGCTTTGCGAGTCGGCGAGCTGGTGAGTCCTTCTACAAAATGCGAGGGAGGCTTGAGGGTGACAGGATCTCTTTGCTGATCCGGAGATCTAAAACGGATCAGATGGGCAGGGGGAGCACTGTCGAACACGGACGGGTGCCACATTCTTCGGCTTGTCCGGTCACGGCTGTGACCGAATGGTTGAAGATCAGGCGGGCAGGGCCGGGATCATTGTTGACACACGCCGATGGTTCAGCGTTGTCACGGTTCCAGTTTATAGCAGTGTTCAGGAAGTGCTTGGCAGCTGCTGGTTTTAATCCAATGGATTTTGCCTCGCATTCATTCAGGATTGGGGCGGCCACGGAGGCCGCTGGTTGGGGTTTGGGCGAGCAAGTTTTACAGCGCATTGGGCGGTGGGAATCTCAGCGATTCCGTTTGTATGTACGCCCTCATCTGTTGTGAGCTTGCCGCCTGTGTGTTGTCATGTTTCGTGTTCTTTCATATTTTGACACACTGTACTGTTTATCTGTTTGTCTTTAGTTGTTTGTTCAGTCCGCTTGCGTTATTTGTGTTTATCAATACCGAACACCTTGTGTTTTTCAGATAAAGAATATTTGGTCTGGATACTTGGTCACTCCTATGTGGCTTGGGGCGCAAAGAGGGCTGCAGTTAGACCTGAGGGCAGGCAGTTGGGGATCCCATGGAGCGCAGCCTGTGTGAGGTGGATCGGGGTCCCTGGTATGCTGTGGTCTCGGGTGTTGCTAGAAGTCCATCGTTATGTACAACTGGATAGGCCCCCAGGTATCCTAGTGTTACATGTAGGGGGTAATGACCTAGTGCTTCGGGCAGCACGGGAATTGATCCGGGATGTGAAGTTGGATTTTCTTCAGCTAAGGTCCTTCTTCCCGGACACCATTGTGGTCTGGTCGGACATGGTAGGCAGATCTTCTTGGCGTCTAGCATGCTCAGTCGAGAGGCTCAATAAGGCAAGAATTAAGGTGAACAAGGAGGTGGCAAAATTTTTTGTTTGGAACGGCGGCCTAGTGGTACACCATCGGGAGTTGGAGGGGGACAATAGGATCTATTTGAGAGGGGATGGAGTTCATTTGAACGCAGTTGGAACTGATATGTGATTCCTGGGACTGGAGGGCTTTTCGGTTGTGGCGGGCCGCCCGAGTGTGAGGCTTCTCACTCGTGCATTGGTGGCAGGGGTCGCAGGTTTTTGAAGGTGGGCATGGTAAGAAATATGGTTGGTGGAGAATTATTGGTGGGGCCCATCTTGGGTATGGGTACCTGCTAGTAGATGTGACGTCAGTATGGCATAAACAGTCTTGGGGCTGTATCGGGTGGTAACTAATTGTCCCCGGGTCGGTGTAATTGCGGCTGGGGGCCATGTTATGGAACCTGGCGTTTAAAACAGTCAATCCGGCAGACCATGCTCACCTACAAATACATGGAGTTTATAAGTGCCAATTTGTTACACAGTTAGCTGGGAAAAAATTAGGTTTTAAGGAAGGTAATAATAAAAGACCTATTGTTCAATTTTTGTGTGTGTATTAATAAAAGGCCGCTGCGGCCATTTAACCATTTAACTCCAGTGGAGGTGTTGTGTCTTATTTTTATAAGGGGGGTAAGTTGGGAATGGTAGTTGCGCATAGACAGCCAGGAAAGTGGCTGCAATACACCAGTCATGTGCTTGCTTTTTCAAACTGTACCGTGTATTTGTATATCCATGAGAAAATCTTTTTCCTACTGATTATGTGTTATGTCAGCTCACCATGGTCTGTGTTGGCCCTGTATTATTATTATTACAATGATATTTGAGACCAATGTAACATTTTATTTTGTATGCTAATAAATTTATACTTCATTTACATATGTACTATTTATTTGATGTGGCATGTCCCATGACCATTGTTCATTGTTTTTAAATGTCTTTGCATGCGAGTACTTTAATTTTTTACTTTTATGGATTACATTCATTATTGTCCTCAAAATTCTACAAACAATACCTCATAATGACAACATGAAAGAAGTTTGTTTGAAATCTTTGCAAATTTATTAAAAATAAAATACAAACATATCCCATGTACATAAGTATTTACAGCCTTTGTCATGACACTCAAAATTGAGCTCAGCTGCATCCTGCTTCCACTGATCATCCTTGAGATGTTTCTACGACTTGACTTGATTGGAGTCCACCTGTGGTAAATTCAGTTGATTGGACATGATTTGGAAAGGCACACGCCTGCCTATATAAGGTTCACAGTTAATAGTGCATGTCAGAGTACAAACCAAGCCATGAAGTCCAAGGAAGGAATTGTCTGTAGACCTCCGAGACAGGATTGTATTGAGGCACAGATCTGGTGAAAGCTACAGAAAAATGTATGCAGCATTGACCGTCCCAATGAGCACAGTGACCTCCATCATCAGTATATGGAAGAAATTTGGAACCACCAGAACTCTTCCCGGAGCGGGCTACCCGGCCAAACTGAGCAATCAAGGGAGGCCTCTATGGTAAAGTGGCCAGACGGAAGCCACTCCTCAGAAAAGGCATGATAGCCCACCTGGAGTTTGCCAAAAGGCACCTGAAGGACTCTCAGACCATGAGAAACAAAATTCTCTGGTCTGATGAAACAAAGATTGAACTCTTTGGCCTGAATGGCAAACGCCATGTCTGAAGGAAACCAGGCACCTCTCATCACCTGGCCAATACCATCCCTACAGTGAAGCGTGGTGGTGGCAGCATCATGCTGTGGGGATGTTTTTCAGTGGTAGGGACCGGGAGACTAGTCAGGATCGAAGAAAATATGAATGTACAGACATCCTTGATGAAAGCCTGCTCCAGAGCGCTCTGGAGCTTGAGACATCCTGCAAAGAAGAATGGGAGAAACTGCCCAAAAATAGATGTGTCAAGCCTTGTAGCATCATACTCAAAAAGACTGTAATTGGTGCCAAAGGTGCGTCAACAAAGTATTGAGCAAAGGCTGTGAACACTTATGTACATGGGATATTTTTCATTTCTTTTTTAACCACTTCAAGACTAAGCCTGTTTCTTGAATTCTGTGCTTACGAGTTAAAAACAGTTTTTTTTTGCTATAAAATTACTTAGAACCCCCAAACATTATATATATATTTTTTTCTAACACCCTAGAGAATAAAATGGCGGTCATTGCAAAACTTTATGTCACACCGTATTTGCGCAGCGGTCTTCCAAGCGTGCTTTTTTTTTAATAAATTCATTTTTTTTTAGTTAAAAAATAAGAAAACAGTAAAGTTAGGCCAATTTTTTCCATATTGTGAAAGATAATGTTATGCCGAGTAAAATGATACCCAACATGTCATGCTTCAAAATTGCGTCCACTCGAGGAATGGCGACAAACTTTGCAACTTAAAAATCTCAATTGGCGACGTTTAAAAAATTCTACAGGTTAGCAGTTTTGAGTTACAGAGGAGGTCTAGTGCTAGAATTATTGCTCTCGCTCTAACAATCACGGCGATACCTCACATGTGTGGTTTGAACACCGTTTTCATATAAGGGCGGGACTTACGTATGCGTTCACTTCTGTGCGCGAGCTCGGCGGGACGGAGTACTTTAAATTTTTTTTTTTAATTATTTATTTTGCTTTTTACTTTTTATTTTTACACTGTTCTTTTTTTAAAAAAAAAAATTGATCACTTTTATTCCTATTACAAGAAATGTAAGCATTCCTTGTAATAGAAAAAAGCATGACAGGTCCTCTTAAATATGAGATCCGGGGTCAAAAAGATCTCATATTTACACTCAAATGCAAAAAAAAAACAAAAAAAAAATCTGAAAAAAATGGCAGAACAAAAAACGGGCCCTTTAAGACCGTTGGGCGGACGTCACTTCTGACGTCATTTCCGCCCCGCCATGTTATGGAGCCGAGTGAGCGGCTTCAGCCGCTCAGTCGGATCCCGGACACTGGGGGGAGAGGATCGGATCATCTCCGCCGGCGGGTCCGGTAAGCGGCGGAGATGACCGGAAAGCGTCGGGAGGGGGGGGGCACCTCTCCCTCCGCTGATAAAAGTGATCTTGCGGTGAATCCGCTGCTAAGACCACTTTTATCTTGCAGGGAATCGCCTGCTGAAAAAAACGGTAGGCACCATTCAGATATCACCACTCAAACCTAAGGACATCCTATGACGTCCGGCGGTATGGAAGTGGTAAATAAATTTGCAAAGATTTCAAACAAACTTCTTTTACATTGTCATTATGAGGTATTGTTTGTAGAATTTGGAGGAAAACAATAATTAATTTAATCCATTTTGGAATAAGGCTGTAACATAACAAAATGTGGAAAAAGTGAAGCGCTGTGAATACTTTCTGGATGCACTGTATGCTTGCACTATGTTAGAGTATGGATATAGCTAGCTGGTATGTATGAGCTGATGTTTGTTCACATCCTTTTCCTTTCCTTCCTTCTCTAGTGCTTAGTAAGTAAGTACCATATGTACAGATCCAACTATATATATCTCATATTACATTATAGCACATGGATGTTGCAGTTTTCTACAATATACATTCCATGCGATGTGCAGTCCAGTGTTCATCCAACCCAGCCCTGGTTAACACTGGGGGGGGGGCAGTGGTCACCTCACAATCTTCTATTTCTTGTGTACTGGGAGACCTACCTTACTGTTACAATGGGAGAGCACTCTGTTCTATTTATTGGTTACAGCTCAATGTATTATTTAATAAAATATTATTAAATGCATTATAATTTTCCTTTTTTTTGAAAATTGATAATTCTTTAGCTGCATATAAAAAGATTCCCTGAAGAAGCAGAAATACTCTTTTCATTTATATGGCAAAAATAAAAAAACCCAGTGGTGGTTAAATACCACCAAAAGAAAGCTCTATCTGTATTAAAAAAAAGTATAAAAGTTTCATTTAGGTGCATTGTTTCATTTCTGAGTCATTGTCACTCAACATGTGAGAGCGCTGGAAGTTGCAAATTGGTCTGGAGTGGAAGGGGGTGAAAGTGTCCGGAATTGAAGTGGTTAAAGTATAAGTAAAGGCAAAACTTTTTTTTTTAGTTTTGGAGAGAGTGGAGAGGGGTTAGAACTGTCAGGTTTTTACTGCTCTCTGTGCTTCCATTTAGGAGGTTCTCCTTCTCTATTTGTCCTATTTACTGTTAGCATTGAAAAGGAAATCCCAAATTTTAGGTTGTCACAGGAACAGGAATACAGGAGAAATCTTCCAATGGGGACACTAGTTCTGGTGACTACTTACTTCAGGGGGGATTTCCTCTCACTTCCTGTTGTGGTTATGGGATAGGAAGTGAAGGAAAAACTCCCCAATGGGACACAGATGGGAAAAAAAATGGACAGGGGTTATAACCCTCCCTTAATCTATCCAAAATAAGAAAAAAATGTTCTACTTTCAGGCTGGACCTTCAGATTCTAGCACAGGGTTCTCTTTTAGTTAAATCTAAAATGTTGGGATCGCTTACCTTCAATTCAAAGCCCGTTGCTTTTGTTCCAGATGGGCACGTATCCCACCATCCCAAGTCACCCCAACGACCACCGTTGCCTACAGAAATCTCTCTGCCATGGATCAGCGTGGTGTGGAGGAGGGTCAAGGTAAGAATCCAGTTCAGCAGCATCTTCCTCACCATGGTTCCTCAGAGGAGAGCAGATATTCTGGGACTCGTCTACCGTGTTCCCATATTTATAGCCAGGGCCGATAAATGGGGGTGGGGAGGATGTGGGAGGGGCCGCTGCCCTGGGAGGAGTGTGGGAGGGGGCGCCAAACACTTGGGCATCCTTTGTCTCACCTGTGTCGCTAAAGTCGGTATTAAAGCAGAGTTGAGAATGTGCCCATACCTACTGCACGCATTCCTGCCCCTTTCCGGAAAGGACAGAAACACTCTCCCGGGCACAGGTTCCTAAGGCTGGGCAGCTAGATCGGCACAGTGAGAGCTCCGCTACAGGAGGACGGAGCAAGCAGACAACACCATAGCTCCCAACTGTTTCTGATTTCGAGGGACTTTCCCTGATTTGGAACAATGTCCCTCTGTCCCTCTGTCCCTCTTTCCCTCTTTCTTCCTCGTTTGTCCCTCATTTTGGTCTGATCCATATAGTTGTATATAAAATGCACTTTTTCTCTTTCAAAAAGTGTCTCCCAGTGCTCATCCTTTCATCCAAATTCTAAATTGCTGCGTTGGTGAATTTCAAAAGCCAATACAAAGGAATAGTGGCAAAAAAAAGCACTTTGTGGGTTTAACTAATCTTTTTTTTTTTTGTATAATTCCCCTTTAAGGTGTCCTATGCCTACATAATTTTGCTAATAGGTGTCCCTCATTCCCATCTCAAAAAGTTAGGAGGTATTCAAGACTGCAGCGCCAATCACTGCTTCCCGTTCAGCAGACACCGGAGCTCTCCTCCATAAGAGATGACAGAATGCCGACTGCTTTTTCTTCTCCTGTGAGTCCCGACCTCTTCTGCCTTCCAGACTGTGCAATGCTGTGCTGTACTCCTGTGCTGACCCGTGCAGTGCAGGTTTACTAAAGAGAAAGTAAAATGACTTTGAATAGGTTAGAAATATACTGGGACTTTTCAGGCTCTACATACGTAGATGTATTCCACACACACTATATCTTAATGAAAATCATGCCTTTTTCCGTTTTCAATAATTTTTATTTCAGAGTTTTCAGAAGAAAGAATTTACAAATATTGATTGTCATTAACCACTTCAGCCCGGGAAGGATTTCACGCTTTAGGACCAGAGCACTTTTTGCGATTCGGCACTGCGTTGCTTTAACTGACAACTGCACAGTCGTGCGACGTTGTACCCAAACTAAATTTGCGTCCTTTTTTACCCACAAATAGAGCTTTCTTTTGGTGGTATTTAATCACCTCTGCGTCCTTTCTGATTTCTATAAATAAAAAAAGAGCGATACATTTGCAAAAAACCCTGTTTTTCTTACTTTTTGCTAAAATACAAATCCAAAAAAAAAAATATAAAAAAACATTTTTTTCAACGTTTTTGGCCGATTTATATTCTTTCTCATATTTTTGGTTAAAAAAAGCGCAAACGGCATTTATTAATTGGTTTGCGTAAAAGTTGCTGCGTTTACGGATGATGAGAATTCATTTCTGTTTTTTTTTTTTTTTTACTAGTAATGGCAGCGATCTGCGATTTTTAGCGGTACTGCGGTATTGCAGCGGACATGTCGAACCATTTTGACACATTTTTTGGACCATTGGCATTTATACAGCGATCAGTGCTATGAAAATGCACTGATTACTGTATAAATGCCATTGGCAGTGAAGGGGTTAACCTGCAGGGGGTGCTCTAAGGGTTAACTGTGTTCCCTGAGTGTGTTCTAACTGTATGGGGGCTGGCAGGGGGAGGGGAGTGATCACTGCTCCCATATACTGGGAGCCTGTGATCACATCCCTTCCCCCTCTGTCAGAACGGAGATCCATGTTTACATGCACGGATCTCCATTCTCTTACTGCGGAGGGGGGGGCATTGCGGGTATCCGGTGGCGATCGGGTTTGCCCTACCTACTCCCTGCCCCCTTGGACACAATGCGCTCACAATGCTAGTTATTGCAGCTGCCGTCAGGTGACGGCGGTTTGCGATAACAAACCGCCTTGCCGCCGTCACACTGCGGCGGGCGGTCGGCAAGTGGTTAAATAGTACAGCAAGGCTATTACATACAGTATCTTTTAGAAATATATTGTAAATTCAGAGAAGAATAGATGTTTGTCAAATCCGCAATTATATTGTAATCTTTATATGTATAAGAACAAATAATACAGTGTTGATCTAATAGATATGTGTCTATTGGATTAATAGTTATTTAGAATACATTTCCAAAAAACATCAATGTCAAATATCTTTAAATGTATATGGATTCTTATAATCATGTATTTTTAGCAAATAAAAGAGGATGAATTTATCATCTAGTGATTATAGAGAAATATCACATTGGATCCAACAGAGACCTTAGGTAGCCTAAATAGATACCATATAAAAGGTAAGAATAGAGAGAAAAAGATAAAGGAAGAAGTTTAAAGATATCAAAGTAATGTGTACCGACTGTGTCAATTTTTAAGCACTTCTCCAGTGGGAATATCTCTAGAACAATCAATCTGATATTTAATCCATGACTTCCAGGATTTCTCAAATCATGCTTTTTACTAAGATATAGTGTGTATGTGGAATACATCTATGTAGAACCAGAACAGTCCCAGTATATTCCTAACCTATTCAAAGATTTGACCATAAACCAGTGGCGGCTGGTGGGTTTTTCTTTTGGGGGGGCGGCAAACAAGCACCCCCCCGGCGTGGGACTGACAACCCCCCCTCCCCCAGCCCGCGGCGCGGGACTGACATCCCCCCCAACAGCCCGTGGTATGCGGCTGACAATCCCCCCACCCCCCCTCGGACTGCCAGCGATAACGCACCTACCCAAGGCTGGCGAGCTGTGGCGTCATCTCCTCCTCTCCTTCTCTCCTCGGGTGCGGACAGCGGCCTCTTCCTGTTGTGTCTCCTCTCTGTTCCTCCAAAGCGCTAGGAATCCAATAGGAGCACCTGACGCTTTGGCCAATCAGGAAACAGATCTCACCTGATTGGCGGGGAGGAACTTTAGTGTAAAAATAGCGAAAATTAATTTGCTACCGTCACACAACTGGCTGGGAGCAGGGCGCACCTTTTTTGAAGCCTATTAGAGCCTCTGGCTCTAATCACCTGCTTCAAAAAAGCACTCCCCCCCCATTGGAATCCATAATCTGGCGCCCTGATGTATAGATCAGGGGGTTGACACATGGATAATGGGGGGGAGGCGCCAGTGCGCCCTCTATGGACGAGCCGCCACTGCCATAAACAGCAAGTGGAAAAAGAAAGGGTAAATAGAGCTGCCCTTTACCTGCGCATAAGGCTATCTATTATATTTGGTCTGAGAGCTGCTTGTTATAAGGCAAATTAGCCCTTTGGTGTGTGAGAAAAATGAATCAATTGAACTCCCCTCTCTGTTGAGTATGTGCTACACACTAAAAATCATACCATCAGTGAGTGCAATACAAATAAAAAAACACTTGGTGTACCCAGTGGGTAACAATTGCTTTGTGTAAAAAAAAATGCTTTTTCATTTTTTTTCCACATTTTCCAAAAACTTCTGGAAAAAAATGACATCATACTCATAATGCCTCATAAATTATACGTTGGAGTGTTTGCTTTCCAAAATGGGGTCATTTTGTGGGCAATACCCTTGTCCTGGTGCTCCAGGGCCTTCAAAATTGTAATAGGTGGTTGAGAAATGAGATGTGTAATGTATGCTCATTGAATGCCTAAAGGTGCTACTTCAATGTTGGGCCTCTGTATGTGTCCAGGCAGTGTAAAAGTCTCACACATGTGGTATTGCCATACTCAGGAGGAATATCAGAATGTATTTAGGGGTTTCATTTTTGCTATGTACATGCTATGTGTTGGAAACATCTTATAAATGTACAACTTTGTGTTACAAAAATGCATTTTAATTTTTTTCCCGCATTTTCAAAAATCTTCTGGAAAAATTGAAAATTAACTGTTCAAAAGACTCAGTATGCCTCATAGATTATACGTTGGGGTGTTTGCTTTCCAAAATGGGGTCATTATGTGGGCAATTTCATTGTCCTGGTGTTCCAGGGCCTTCAAAAGTGTAATAGGTGGCTGAGAAATGAGATGTGTAATTTATGCTCGTAGAACGCCTAAAGGTGCTACTTCAATGTTAGGCCTCTGTATGTGTCCAGGCAGTGTAAAGGTCTCACACATGGGGTATCACCATACTCAGGAGGAGTATCAGAATGTATTTTGGGATGTCAGTGCAATTATGCATATGCTGTGTGTGAGAAATAACTTATTGTTATAACAATTTTGTGTAAAAACATTTTTTTGCAAAGAATTGTAGGAAAAAATTACAACTTCCAAAAATTCACCATGCCTCTTACTAAATAGCTTGGAATGTCTATGTTCCAAAAAGGTGGGATTTGGGGGGTATTTGTACTTTCCTGGCTTGTTAGGGTCTCAAGAAATGAGATAGGTGGTCAGTACATCAGGTGTGATCAATTTTCAATGATTTGCACCATAGCTTGTAGACTCTATAACTTGCACAGAGAATAAATAATATACACGAATTTGGGTTACTTTTACCAAAGATATGTAGCAGTATAAATTATGGCCCAAATTTATGAAGAAAAATTACTTTTTTTCAATTTTTTTCAATATAAACTAAAAAAAAGTGTTTTTTTTTAAAAAAGAATTTTGTTACTTTTTCGCTTATATTGAAAAAAAAAAAAAACAGCAGTGATTATATACCACAAAAAGAAAGCTCTATTTGTGAAAAAAAAAAGATAAAAATGTTGTTTGGGTACAGTGTAGCATGACTGAGTAATTGTCATTTAAAGTGTGAGAGCGCTGAAAGCTGAAAATTGGTCTGGGAAGGAAGGGGGTGTAAGTGTCCTGTATTGAAGTGGTTAACCTTGTAGACAGCCTTCAGAAGAATTGAAGCTGCTATAGCTGCAAAGGGTAGGCCAACTCAATATTGAACCCTACGGACTAAGACTGGGATGCCATTAAAGTTCATGTGCGTGTAAAGACAGGTGTTCCAATACTTTTGGTAATTGGACCTTAACCACTTGACCACTGGGCACTTAAACCCCCTTCCTAACCAGACCAATTTTCAGCTTTCAGCGCTCTCACATTTTGAATGACAATTACTCAGCCATACTACACTGTACCTATATACAATTTTCGTCCTTTTTTTCACACAAATAGAGCTTTCATTTGGTGGTATTTACTCACCATTGGGGTGTTTATTTTTTGAGCAATAAATGGAAAAATACCGAAAATTTTGTAAAAAAATGCATTTTTCTTTATTTTTGTTATAACATTTTGCAAATTAGTAATTTTTCTTCATACATTTTGGCCAAAATTTATACTGCTATATATCTTTGGTAAAAAATAACCCAAATTAGTGGATATTATTTGGTCTTTGTGAAAGTTATAAGTTAGTCTACAATCTATGGTGCCAATCACTGAAAATTGATCACACCTGATGCACTGACGGCCTATCTCATTTCTTGAGGCCCTAACAAACCAGAAAAGTACAAATACCCCCCAAATGACCCCTTTTTGGAAAGTAGACAGTCCAACGTATTTAGTAAGAGGCATGGCGAGTTTTTTGAAGTTGTTATTTTTTCCCACAATTCTTTGCAGAATGAAGATTTTTTTTTCATTTTCTTTTCACAAAATTGTCATATTAACAGGTTATTTCTCACACCCAGCATATGCATACCACCAATTACACCCCAAAACACATTCTGCTACTCCTCCCGGGTATGGTGATACCACATGTGTGAGACTTTTACACAGCCTGGCCACATACAGAGGCCTAACATGCAGGGAGCGCCATTAGGCGTTCTAAGGACATAAATTACACATATAATTTCCTGACTACCTCTTGCACTTTTGAAGGTCCTGGAGCCACAGGGCAATGGAAACGCCCCAAAAATGACCCCATTTTGGAAAGTAGACACCCCAACGTATATTCTATGAGGCATAATGAGTCTTTTGAACGGTTCATTTTTTTCCACAAGTTTTTGGAAAATGTGGAGAGAAAATGAAAACATTTTTTTTTACACAAGGTTGTCCATTTATACAATATTTCTAACACACAGCATGTACATAGCAAAAATGACACCCTAAAATATATTCTGCTACTCGTATGGCGATACCACATGTGTGAGACTTTTACACAGCCTGGCCGCATACAGAGGCCCAACATGCAGGGTGCACCATCAGGCGTTCTAGGGGCATACATTTCAAATCTAATTTGACTACCTATTACATTATGGTGAGGCACTGATGGGCGCTGTAGTGGCACTGATGGGCACTGTAGTGGCACTGATGGGCACTGTAGTGGCACTGATGGGCACTGTAGTGGCACTGATGGGCACTGTAGTGGCACTGATGGGTGCTGTAGTGGCATGGATGTGTCATGGATGAGAACTGATGTGGTATGGATGAGCATGAATGAGGCATAAATGAGCACGAATGGGGGTGAATAAGCCATAGATGGGGATGACTGAGCACGGATGGATGGGTGAGCACGGATTGGTGAGCACACATGCATGGGTGAGTACAGATGGATGGCTGAGCACGGATGCATGGGTGAGCATGGATGGATGGGTGAGCACGGATGGATGGCGGCGCATAGATGCATGGGTAAACACGGATGAGGCTGGATAGGTGAGCACGGCTTGATTGGTGAGCATGGATGAGGCTACATGGGTGAGCATGACTGGATTGGTGAGCACGGATGGATGGGTGAGCATAGATGGATGGCGGAGCATGGATGCATGGGTGAGCATGCATGCATGGGTGAGCACGGATGCATGGCTGAACATGGATGCATGGTTGAGCATGGATGCATAGATGAGCCGAATGCATGGCTGAGCACGGATGGATGGGTGAGCACGGATGGATGGGTGAGCACGGATGCAAGGGTGAGCATGGATGGATGGCGGAGCACGGATGCATGGGTGAACACGGATGCATGGGTGAACATGGATGAGGCTGGATGGGTGAGCACGGGTGAGGCTGCATTGGTGAGCACG
>BLSH010139423.1:8902-32506 GCA_018402905.1 Glandirana rugosa
GTTTCTATTCACACAGAACGGATGTCAGTTCGTACCACCACCCTCACAGTACCAGACGTCGACGTACTCACGACAGCCGTGACCCCTCGATGTCAAGTAACTCCCTCGGTACTTACGGGTGTACATGACACTGTATGACTTCGTCTCGTACTGGGGGAGGGAAGTCTCTGACCTGACGTCTCATCTCAACTCGCTTGGAGACCTTCAAGCCCAAGACGACCAGGCAGGCTTGAAGCTCTGTTTCGGGCCCAGGCCCAGGCCTGCCTTGGGCTTGCTAGCGTGCCTGTTGCTTGGGGTAACTTTAGTTACCCGCTTTCCAGGACTTTGTTACAGCCATTTTTATGCCTAAAAGTTCGGGTCCCCATTGATTTCAATGGGGTTCGTTGTCCGTGCGATCGTTCGGGTTCCGTCCGGACCCGGACCCGGGCTTTGTCTCGAAGTTCGGACGGACCAGCAGAACCCGAACTTCCAGAGGTTCGCTCAACTCTACTCTGCAGTCCAGTCTCTGAAGGGAGGGGGTCATGCTCTGCTTCAGTATGTCACAGTACATGTGGGCATTCATGGCTCCCTCAATGAACTGTAGCTCCCCAGTGCCGACAGCACTCATGCAGCTGCAGACCATGACACTCCCACCACCATGCTTGACTGTAGGCAAGACACACTTATCTTTGTCTTCCTTACCTGGTTGCTGCCACATACTCTTGACACCATCTGAACCAAATAAGTTTATCTTGGTCTCATCAGACCACAGGACATGGTTCCAGTTCTCAGTGTCCTTAGTCTGCTTGTCTTCAGCAAACTGTTTGCGGGCTTTCTTGTGCATCATCTTTAGAAGAGTCTTCCTTCTGGGATGACAGCCATGCAGACCAATGTGATGCAGTGTGCCTATCCTGAGTGGAACCTGTCCTGTTAAACAGCTGTATGGTCTTGGCTACTGTGCTGCAGCTCCGTTTTAGGGTCTTGGTAATCTTCTTATAGTCTAGGCCACCTTTATGTAGAGCAACAATTCTTTTTTTTTCAGATCCTCAGAGTTCTTTGCCATGAGGTGGCATGTTGAACTTCCAGTGACCAGTATGAGAAAGTGAGAGTGATAACACCAAATTTAACGCACCTACTCTCCATTCACACCTGAGACCTTGTAACACTAACGGGTCACATGACACCGGGTAGGGAAAATGGCTAATGGGCCCAATTTTCACTTAGAGGTGTACTCACTTTTGTTGCCAGCTGTTTAGACATTAATGGCTGTGTGTTGAGTTATTTTGAGGGGACAGCAAATTTACACTGTTATACAAGCTGTACACTCACTACTTTACATTTTAGCAAAGTGTGATTTCTTCAGTGTTGTCACATGAAAAGATAGAATAAAATATTTACAAAATGTGAGGGGTGTACTCACTTTTGTGAGATACTGTAATTCTTGCTGCAGTCATGAAGTAAAGCATTGTGGCTGCAGCATGTGTACACCCACAAGAAAATGGATATATTCCCGCGCTAGGACAAATGATCTAAGGTGTGAGACTGCTGCCTTCCAGGGACTCCCTCTTCAGAGGGAAGGGCAAGTATGTAAATGAAAACAGGAATGGCGATGTCTCTGTTGTAGTATTAAGGGTTTGTATAAACAAAGTAACCAATATATGATCAGACCATCTGTGCCCAGGGAGAGGAGTTCCCCCGTATATACAGATTAAATACCCACTCAGATGTCCGTGGTGAACAATGTATCAAACAATATATAATAATATTTTGTAGAAATTGCAGTGACGTGTAAAGAATAAAGTGCTGGGTGTCCAATATCAAGACCTCTATTGAAGTTAATTACTCCATACAGGTCCCAACTAATGTGCAAAGTTGCATGTGCCTGACCTTAGTGAACAATGTATCACAAATTTGAGGGTTGTGTAAAAACTGTAATAAAGGTGTAAGAGTGTCAGGTGTCCACTGTAAACATTACTCTTGACATAATTCTTGCTCCATAAAACCATATTCCTCCATAAAAACACAGAAAATTATGCAAAGTAAAATATGATATAAGTGCTATGTGCTCAGTGTCCACACCATCTTTGAAACGCTAGTCCACAGATGTCCTTAAAAAAGTGTTTCATATGTATAAAGGAAAGATTATAAAACATTGAAGCCTTAATATTAAAAAGTCCTATAACGTCCTTCCTTATGGAACATATAAAAAAGTTATTTTAAACATGTGCAAAAAAGTGCCTTTTTGTGCTCTTCTAATATCCGTTGAGACAGAGAAAGGGGGGTGATATCCACTCGTGCTCCCCGTGATGTGCCCTCACTTACCAAAATCTTCCTACCCCTGCAGGGGTGATACGCCTGGGTAAATGGGGTCTTTTGGTCCTATATCAGTTCCTTTTCCTCTATGGGGATACGTAGGTCCACGCCGTTCGTTCGCTCCTTACTCCAGTATACCAAACCGGTCCATTCACCTAGGGTCACCGTCACACACCTGCCCAAGAGCTCCGTGCGGTATATAGAGAAACAGAGGATCCTCGATAGTGTAATAGTTCAAACCAAGTATGCGTTTATTTAAAAATTAAAACCAGAATAAAACACTGTTGTCATCCAGTGCACAGAGCTAGGTGAATGGACCCGTTTGGTATACTGGAGTAAGGAGCGAATGAACGGCGTGTTGTGCTTAGGCATTAAGATTTATTTTAACCTTAGGCGTAAAGGGGTTAAGAGAACCAGCTTTATCTGAAATAGAGTGACCCATCATTTCAAAGTATTTATTGGTTTTAGGTGTATTGTGCAGCCTACCACTCTTTTCCCCTGGTAATTGGCTAGTTTTCTGGGAACAATTCACAATCTATGGACCCAGTGAGGTGCGGTGCATGATAAAAAAAAAAAAAAAACCCAAGTAAACCAAAAATGTGTATATGAAACAAACACAAAAAAGCCCAGGGTGTGTCACTGGCCACCTCCTAAAAAGATCTCACTTATCACTCCGAGGTGCAAGACTCCTGATAGAGGCAAGGCAATCTGGTCCACCTAGCCAAAAGGCCTGGTGGACCCCTCCCCTCATGGCTATCTGAAGTTAACTATCAAATAATAGGTATGGGGCTCTACCGGAAAGAGAGGCCCCCAGGCAGGGTAGGAATGAACTTCAGGTCCACACATCATCTCCCTAGATTTCAGGGTGGGTCAGAAAACCCACACCCTACCATCCAATGAGTTAAAAGAAGACATATAAAGAAGTAAAATGCCAAACATGAAAAAAAATAAAGTGCAGGTGTGCAAAACAAAGACTAGACCCTGGGGCCTGGTAACAAAAATTGCCCTGGTCTTGGCCAAAATACCTAGCCTATGAGGCATGTTGCAGAAAAAAAGTTGTGTTACCGTGGTCCTAGTGCTCACAGTGTGGTCCCAAAAGTGATACTAAGGGCACCCCTGGGTCCCCAATCCCAGGGGGCACTGACACTACTGGCTCTCTGCCTTCCTTCAGTAGAACCAACTGTTTTAGAGTAAATTTCCATTGTAAATACATTTTTTTCTGAAATTGTGTTTCTGGATATATCCTATGCCAAATAGTCCTCAAGTTTCATGATATTTATGGAGGGAACCAGTTAGCTTTGGTGGGAAATACAATGATTTAGCTCTTTCAGGAAAGTGTGGATGGCGTTGATTCAATTTGTGGCTGCATTAATCGCTACATTGTCTTAAGTGGTTTGTTCTCAGCTAACAGTCTAAATAGGAGGCTAAACATGGGTAAACAAGCCATCAATATAGCAGTTAAATCCCCTATAATTAAATATATTGCCATAAAGAGATTATTACTCTTAAGATATTGTAAAGGGGATTTTAATCTAATTGTTACTTAGGGCAATTAAGGATTTAATTTGTCATATACTGTAACAGGAATGACAGCAATGACATACAGCCTCAGGGATACTGTGTATTTCATATCACTTTAATTTAAATGTACATACACATTGAACACAATCTTTATGTTTTAATTATTTTGTCTTATTACAAAAATTATTAGAGTGTTAAAGTTAAAATATAGGCAAATTTAAAAAGTACATATATGATGCAGTTTAACGTTTGCAGTTTAATGCAGTGGCATTGACAAAACACATTTTTCTTTTTCTGAGCCCCTAAACAATCTGATTGTACAGACTCCTTTTTATTTACCAAAACTATGTAATATGAGGACAGACTTAAACAATCTATTGATGATAGCAGATCTAATGGAGATTGTACGATCAAATTAACCAGCCTTCATTGTATCACCTATTGATCCTGCCAGTAGATCCTCTATCAATTTTCCTCTTCCTTTAACAAGCCAACAAAAGTTGAATTTACAGGCGATAGGCCAAATGTTTGCTGGATGTGCTTAAAATGTTTTCTTTATATGGTTTTAATGTGTTTCCAAAAGAAAAAACATTGTTTCTAAGCAGCTCCTGTGTGGTGAGGTGGAAAATCTCTGGCGCTTTCTGGCAATTGGGGAACCCCACGTGCTGTATACAGCAGCCGATACTAATGAATGGCTATACATGGGGAGAAGCATCGCAAGCCCATGTATGGGTAAATACCATGTACGCATGCATGGGTAAATACCATACACAAGTGCGAAGGGAAAGGCCATGCATGCATTTATGGGTAATGGCAGAAAACATCAGAGGATAAAGCGAGAGAGGACAGAGCGCCCAATAACATCTGGGAAATCTAAGAGTAGTGACGCCACCCATAGGCAGCCATATCCCGGTCATTGTTGACGCTCCCTCCTTTCTCTCCCTGCAGCCGCTGAGGAGCCGGATCACATGACCAGACTGGAGTGGGCTGATAATACACTATATTGTCAAAAGTATTGGGACGCCTGCCTTTACACACACATGTACTTTAATGGCATCTCAGTCTTAGTCCGTAGGACCCAATATTAAGTAAGCCCACTCTTTGCAGCTATAACAGCTTCAACTCTTCTGGGAAGGCTGTCCACAAGGTTTAGGAGTGTGTCTATGGGAATGTTTGACCATTCTTCCAGAAGTGGTGATGTGGTAGTTTAAAGCTGGCCATACACTAATCAAATATCAGGTGGTTTCTGATGAACCGGCGGAAATTTGCCTTGTGTGTGGCCTCGTCAGCAAGTTTTTTCTCAACATTCTTAAACTGAATAGTTGAAGAGCCAAAAAATTGGTGGCTGAACGGTGGTTGCATCCCATCAGATGCAGCAGATGTGGGGGTATTCTAACAGCCATCACCACTGCCTTTGAGAATATAATAGCCAGCATTGAAGATTCATCCATCCGCACTGTATAGCGTGAATGGTAAACGTTTGCAGGTATCAATGTATGGCCAACTTAAGGTTGGCAGTTTATACAAATGCAGTGTATGCCAGACTTGTGAATGATTTTTTTGAAGAATAATCTTTTGTGCTAGATGTTGTCCTGTAATAACGATTTTCACTTCTGGAAAAATCAAGCGTTTAATAAATAAAGGTGCCTGATAATGTCAAGCTGCTATTTCCAAGTACACTCTACAGGTCAATGATTTAAAAATGGAAAAACAGTTTGTTAAATGTCCAAAAAGTTCTTGTTCTACAGGATGAATTAAAATATGCAGCCAACAGTATTTTGCTTCTTTGGGCAACTTGCATTTTCTTCTCATACTAAGTACTTTCACCATAAATATGCACTGGAAAGCACTGACTTAGCATTTTACAGTAGGTTTGCAGGTTTCGCATCACATTCTCAGTGTCCAAAACAGCCAGATTTAAGTGAGGACCAGAGGCAAGGACATTGCTTGGAACAAATAACATGTAGGGCCTTGAATAAGAATGACTCACTTTAAACTTAAATTGGACCTATACCCAAAAAGTAAATATTTGCTGTATTATAGGGAATATCTAGAGAATAGCTTCCTAGATAAGCACCCTGAAAAAATGATCTTATGTCTTGAGTCCCTCATGAGAATTATGAACATGAGAACAGTATACTTATTGACTGATGAATGTGCCTAGACACACACACTGTGTCATTAGCCACATACATAGCTGGATATCCGCAGTTGTCACGGTCAGGGGTCAGGCTCGGAGGCCAAGAGCTATAGTAATAGGCTTGTACCAACCAGCTGGATAAGTGCAACAGCAGGTTACCCTGGTGGATGACACAGGCTCACCTGAGGTACAGAGTTTAAGCACTAACCAGTGTTCACCAGAGCTCCTGATGATGGAGATGGGTTTTGATATGCGTTAGTACCAGGTCACTGTCCTCAGGATTGCCCCACCAGGAGGAAAGCAAGCCAGGGTCCAGTAGCTGATATAGCAGGTAGAGATCAAGCAGAAACATAGTCAATAAATAAGCTAAAGGTGGGTAACAAGTGGTTGCAGGCTGGGATTAGGCAGAAGTGTTGTCAAGGAACAAACAAAAAGTCCATAACGAGTGCTAGTGGAGATACGGCAGCAGGAGTAATAAGAGTGAGATATTGACTGCAGAGAGCACAATAATCTGGAAAATAGTAATCTGGGACATGGGTCAGACATGAAAAAGAAATATTGTTCAACCAAGAGGGCAGCCAACACAAGGAGACAAAACAAGACATGGTAAGTTGGTCCTGGTGAAAAGTTCAGCTGAAAATACCATGTTATTTTTTCTATTCTCTTCTGGTTCTTTTCTAGAGCTTAAAGAGGACCAATATCGAAGAAGGCAATGCTGGTGGTGATAAGTTATTCTCCTTCTTCGGTATTGGTCCTCTTTAAGCTCTAAAAAAGAAGCAGACGGTAATAGAAAAAATATCATGGTATCTTCTATATTTTTTATAAGATTTTAGCTATTTGTCAATTAATCTTTATTGATATGAAAAAAGTTAGTAAAATTCATATATACAGTAAGTCGCAAAAGTGAGTACACCCCTCACATTTTTGTAAATATTTTATTATATCTTTTCATGTGACAACACTGAAGAAATGACACTTTGCTACAATGTAAAGTAGTGAGTGTACAACTCAACACACAGCCATTAATGTCTAAACCGCTGGCAACAAAAGTAAGTACACCCCTAAGTGAAAATGTCCAAATTGGGCCCAAAGTTGCAATATTTTGTGTGGTCACCATTATTTTCCAGCACTGCCTTAATCTTCTTGGGCATGAAGTTCACGAGGGCTTTACAGGTTGCCACTGGAGTCCTCTTCCACTCCTCCATGACAACATCATGGAGCTGGTGGATGTTAGAGACCTTTTGCTCCTCTACCTTCCGTTTGAGGATGCCCTACAGATGCCCAATAGGGTTTAGGTCTGGAGACATGCTTGGCCAGTCCATCACCTTTATCCTCAGCTTCTTTAGCAAGGCAATGGTTGTCTTGGAGGTGTGTTTGGGTTCGTTATCTATTTGGAATACTGGCCTGTGGCCCAGCCTCCGAAGGGAGGGGATCATGCTCTGCTTCAGTATGTCACAGTACATGTTGGCATTCATGGTGCCCTCAATGAACTGTAGCTCCCCAGTGCTGACAGCACTCATGCAGCCCCAGACCATGATACTCCCACCACCATGCCTGACTGTAGGCAAGACAAACTTGTCTTTGTACTCCTCACCTGGTTGCTGCCACACATACTTAACACCATCTGAACCAAATAAGTTTATCTTGGTCTCAACAGACCACAGGACACAGTTCCAGTAATCCCTGTCCTTAGTCTGCTTGTCTTCAGCAAACTGTGGGCTTTCTTGTGCATCATCTTTAGAAGAGGCTTTCTTCTGGGATGACAGCCATGTAGACCAATTTGATGCAGTGTGCCGCATATGGACTGAGCACTGACAGGCTGACCCCCACCCCTTCAATCTCTGAAGCAATGCCGGCAGCACTCATACGTCTGTTTCCCAAAGACAGCCTCTGGATATGATGCTGAGAATATGCGCTCAACTTCTTTGGTCGACCATGGCAAGGCTTGTTCTGAGTGGAAGCTTTCCTGTTAAACCACTGTATGGTCTTGGTCACTGTGGTGCAGCTCAGTTTCAGGGTCTTGGCAATCTTCTTATAGCCTAGGCCATCTTTATGTAAAGCAACAATTTTTTTTTTCAGATCCTCGGAGAGTTCTTTGCCATGAGGTGCCATGTTGAACATCTAGCGACCAGTGTGAGAATGAGAGTGATAACACCAAATTTAACACACCTGCTCCCCATTCACACCTGAAACCTTGTAATGAGTCACATGACACCGGGAAGGGAAAATGGCTAATTGGGCCCAATTTGGACATTTTCACTTAGGGATGTACTCACTTTTGTTTCCAGCGGTTTAAACATTAATGGCTGTGTGTTGAGTTATTTTGAGGGGACAGCAAATTTACACTGTTATACAAGCCGTACACTCACTACTTTACATTGTAGCAAAGTGTCATTTCTTCAGTGCTGTCAAATGAAAAGATAGAATAAAATATTTACAAAAATGTGAGGGGTGTACTCACTTTAGTGAGATACTGTATGTTTAATATACACTGTTTCTTGAAGTGCCTTAAATGAATCCAGTTTACTATTTGAAACATTTATCCGATTTATATCATGTATAAAATACTTCAAAAGGAACAGAATTTTACCTTGGTTTATTTGTTTGCTATGATAGAAAATCATGTTACATTGCAGTTAATGTTTAATTCAAAATGTTTTTAAATATATTAGAGATTTTCTTTGAATATCCAGTTAGTTAAATATAGAAAATGAGTAGGACTGTAGAGTGAATGAGCCATATGATACTGATGACCTGCATTGTGGGAAATTTTGGCACCTAGAGCATAAGATCATCACACCAGCCACTCTCATTAGCTCTAATCCAACAAAATCCTCTATATCTGGCCACTTAAGTGCTGAGCAAGCTGTCCAGACTGCATGGAATGCAAAGACAATGCACTGTCAGCCCTCCAATAACACAGTAGTTAGTGTCAAGAAGGCTCAGCATTCCAAACCGCAGTCTCTTGTCTGCATGCTCCCACCCAGCGTACTTCCTATTCATTTCATCAACAAAGGATTAAAACTGGTGAGCCTCCTCAGTATAAAATGAACTTTGCAGGAAGAGGGGGGCATTGAAAATCCTTCCATTTAAGTTACGGATTGTCAAACATATTGTCCATAATCCTTGGTTCAGAATGGCTGCTTCTACTGCTCTTTTCACAGAAGGTTTAGCAGCAGGGATTTCTGCTGTTAATCTTCTGTCAAACACATGGTGTAAACTTAAGACTATCTACAGGAGAAGAAAATGTTGCAGTTCTCCACCATCTGCATGCACCATGCATGCTGAATATCGGTGGCCAACTAATGCCGACATTATTGTATTTTATATCAAGCCAGTAGCATATTAAATTACAGACGATGAAAGAATTGCTGCATCGCAATTACTACCAAAATGGAAACTACCAGAATTTTTTTTAAAAACATCAACGTTATCCATAAAGTTTTGTTACTTTCCTGCTCGTGGCTTTTGCAATAAGTGCAGAGGTTAGACAGTTATGAGGATTTAATCCTAACCAAATGCTTAATCTATTCCCGCTATAATGAGGAAGGGCTGATAGTAAATGAACAGTAATAGCCGCAAATAATGAGATGATATAAAATGTCAGATAAGGACAGAACGTGACCATAAAATAGACTGGATATAATAGGAAATAGGCTGAGTAGAGTGGAAACCATGAGGACAAATTGGAGACTTTAGACAGTTTTTGTTACTTTTTATTATCAGCTGGTAAAGTGGAAGTTCAGTCAAACAGTAAGTATACTTAAATCTTCGCCCACCCCATTATAAGCCTATTCTATCTACCCTGTGAAAGAAAAGATCTGTATACTTACCTACGCTGAGGGCGCTTCGGTCTGGTCACACGATCTCTCCTGCACCGACTTCATTGTAGAGGAGAGGTCGCTGACAATGACTGCAGAGCCTGGGCGATGACATCACCCATAGGCTTACTGTGAGGCATCTGTTGTTGGCTGTCTCTCCTCTCACCTGAAGCTGGCGCTGGGACCTGATCATGTGACTGGACCAGAGTGCCCTCATCATAGGCAAGTATGCTGCTTTTTTTTTTTTGTTCAAATGTTTTTTATTGATATTCAAGGAAAAAAACATACATATAAGCAAAACAGGTGTTGCCAGTACTCACTGCCTTAACACCTAGGCAGGAGGGGAGTCACTTCAGTCAGTATCAAGGAGTTACAAAACATTTTGCAGGGCCTGGGCGATGACATCACCCATAGGCTTACTGTGAGGCATCTGTTGTTGGCTGTCTCTCCTCTCACCTGAAGCCGGCGCTGGGACCCGATCATGTGACTGGACCAGAGTGCCCTCATCATAGGCAAATATGCTGCTTTTTTTTTTTTTTGTTCAAATGTTTTTATTGATATTCAAGGAAAAAAACATACATATAAGCAAAACAGGTGTTGCCACTACTCACTGCCTTAACACCTAGGCAGGAGGGTAGTCACTTCAGTCAGTGTCAAGGAGTTACAAAACATTTTGCAGGGCCTGGGCAATGACATCACCCATAGGCTTACTGTGAGGCATCTGTTGTTGGCTGTCTCTCCTCTCACCTGAGGCCGGCGCTGGGACACGATCATGTGACTGGACCAGAGTGCCCTCATCATAGGTAAGTATGCAGCTATTTTTTTTTTGTTCAAATGTTTTTTATTGATGTTCAAGGAAAAAAACATACATATAAGCAAAACAGGTGTTGCCACTACTCACTGCCTTAACACCTAGGCAGGAGGGTAGTCACTTCAGTCAGTGTCAAGGAGTTACAAAACATTTTGCAGGGCCTGGGCAATGACATCACCCATAGGCTTACTGTGAGGCATCTGTTGTTGGCTGTCTCTCCTCTCACCTGAAGCCGGCACTGGGACCCGATCATGTGACTGGACCAGATTGTCCTCATCATAGGCAAGTATGCAGCTTTTTTTTTTTTCAAATGTTTTTTATTGATGTTCAAGGAAAAAACATACATATTAGCAAAACAGGTGTTGCCGCTTCTCACTGCCTTAACACCTAGGCAGGAGGGGAGTCACTTCAGTCAGTGTCGAGGAGTTACAAAACATTTTGCAGGGCGCAGCCCATACTTTAATAGCATACGGCGGTGGGATTACAATAAAGTTAGGTCTATGGAAACAACGCTGGTAAACCAGAGTAGCAAGCGATCTGCTATGGTGGTCTATGGGCTGCTGCTGAGGGAGAGACACCTTAGAGTAAAAATTAGAAGTAGGCAGGGTCACAAGTAGTGGTGGCATTAGAGTGGGATAGGGGTAGCAGAGGGGGAGGAAGCAATAAGGTAGGGAGGAAAAAAGAGGGTAGAGTACATAGGGGGTTAAGGGGAAGGGAGTAGCGGGGGGGGGTGGGAAGAGGACGAGGCGGGAGGAGAGCAGAAGGGAATTCCGGGGGAAGGTGGCCAGTGTGAAGATGAAGGAGGTCAATGCTTAGTGATAGTCACTGAATCATTAGTGCTGGGTTCAGGGGCTGAGCAGAGCAGGGAGTCGTCAAAGAAGTATGCAGCTATTCAATAAAACAGAAAATTGGTGTGCAGCGCTCCACTGTGAAAGATAAATAATGAAAGTCCTTTTATATAGAAAAAGTGATTAATGCCCCAAAATATAGAAAAGTTAGTGACGTACTTCCCACAAATCGACGTACCTGTACGTCGCTTTGAGGAAGTGGTTTACCGGGGTGAAGCCTGCAGCTGCACCGTTTTTTTAGACCTGGTGGTCAGCTTTCTAGTGATAACAACCAATGCAGCTCAGCAGCCACTCGGCCATTATCGCAAGGCACGAGACGGGACATCCCTCCCCCTCCCGCCGCCCTGTCCGGGTTTTCCGTCCCATGTCTGCTGGCTGGCCGGAACAAACAAAGTCGGCTTCAATCGGGTCTCCAATGTAAAAACCAAGAAGCGACATCACAACATCACTTCTGGTTTACCCGGCTGCCAATGACGCAGATTTTTTAAAAAGTCAGTATTCAAAAACGCTGATTTGGGTATTTTGGCATCTTGAATACTTTTAAGTGCAAAGGAGGGATTTGTGGTCGTTTAAAGTACCTGCCAATGCCTATTACTGTTATAAGGGATGTTAACATCCCTTGTGACAGCAATAAAAGTTATCAGATTTTATTTTTTTAAAGGGCCATTGACAAAAAGGGACAAAAAAATTACATAAAATAAAATAAATAAGAAAAAAAAACCCCCGGAAGAATTTCCCAGTTTAGGACCAGAGCACTTTTTGCGATTCAGCACTGCGTCATTTTAACTGACAATTGCGTGGTCGCGCGGCGTTGTACCCAAACTAAATTTGTGTACTTTTCTTTCCACAAATAGAGCTTTCTTTTGGTGATATTTGATCACCTCTGCGTCATTTCTGATCACTGCTATAAACATAAAAAGAGTGACAATTTTGCAAAAAAAAAAAAATTTTCTTAAAAAAAAATTATAAAAAAACATTTTTTTTTCATCAGTTTAGGCCGATTTATATTCTTCCTCATATTTTTGGTAAAAAAAATTGCAATCGGTGTTCATTGATTGGTTTACGCAAAAGTTGCCGCGTTTACGAATGATGACAATTAATTTATGGGGTTTTTATTTTTTTAATATTTTACTAGTAATGGTGGTGATCTGTGCTTTTTAGCGGTACTGCGATATTGCGGCGGACATGTTGGACCATTTTGACACTTTTTTAGGTCCATTGGCATTTATACAGCGATCAGTGTTATGAAAATGCACTGATTACTGTGTAAATGCCATTGGCAGTGAAGGAGTTTAGCTGGAGGGGGCGCTCTAAGGGTTAACTGTGTTTCCCCAGTGTGTTCTAACTGTATGGGGGCTGAGCTGGCAGAGGGAGGGGAGTGATCACGGCTTCCATATACAGGAAGCCTGTGATCACATCCCTTCCCCCTCTGTCAGAACAGAGATCCAGGTTTACATACACTGACCTCCGTTCTCTCACTGCGGGGGAGCCATCGCGGGTAGCCGACGGAGATCAAGTCCACCCTACTGGCTCCCTGGCTCACCCGGAACACAGGGAGCACGCTAGCGCGCCACCAGCGGAGCGCGCACTCGCTCACAATACTCGTTATCGCGGCCGCCGTCAGGTGACGTCGGTGTGCGATAATGGACCACTTTGACGCCATCAAGCCACGTTGGGCGGTCAGCAAGTGTCCTTGCGTGCTTGGGCACCAAAGAAAATGCATACGCAAATGTAAACTTGTTCAAATGACACATGTACGATATTGCCGCGATCATTAGAGCAAGAGCAATAATTCTAGCACCAGAACTCCACTGTAACTCTAAACAGGTAACCATTAAAAAATTTTAAAGTGTTGACTACGGAGATTTTTAAGTACCATAGTTTGTCGCTATTCCGTGAGTGTGCACAATTTTTAACTGTAACAATTTAGGTAACTATTTACTCTGCATAATATCATCTTTCACAATATACAAAAAAATTGGGCAAACTTTGCTGTTTAGTTTTTTTTTTTAATTCAGTGAAGTGTGTTTTTTTGCTTAAGAAAATTGTGTTTGAAAGACCGCTGCACAAATACCATGTGACATAAAATATTGCAACAACTGCCATTTTATTCTCCAGAGTCTTTGCTAAAATATATATATATATGTATAATGGTTAACTTGTACGTAACAAGTGTCAGAAATAGGCTTGATACTTAAGTGGTTAAATATTCTTCTATGTACTCAAATATAATCCAATGATACATGTTCTGTATCTAAACACTCACCAGATATCAGAAAATAGCAAGCATCAAATGAACACACTTCATCCAATGTGTTTGGAAAAAGCCTGCCACAGCCGTGCTCCTCCACCTGTCTAAATACTCACCAGATAGCGGACAACAATATGCCTTGAATTGTTGCTATGAAACAAAGTGATGCCCTGCTTGGATGGTAGACTCCAGAGGAACTGTACAAGAAAAGCTCACCAGTGGGAGTCCGAATGATAGTATTTTATTAACACTATAATAAGATACAATTGCTGCAGCATAAAAAAAAAACTGGCCAGGAAAACTTACAGAAATGGCACGAAGATGTAGCGGCAATGACGCCAGAGCGTAGGCCCCTCCCAGCATGTTTCGTATGCATGCATGTCCTCAAGGGATCCACCCAAAGGAAATGCATCCTGTAGGAGTTACGTCATAGACGTTTCTATATTTTAGGACTTTGAACACTTTTTTTATATAAAAGGACTTTCATGGTTTATCTTTCACAGTGGAGCGCTGCACCACTGGAGGCTGGAGGTTGTATATTCACCTTTTTTGTGTACCAGTTGCTGACTAACTGTACAGCATTCACTTCTTATTGTTTTTTTCTGTTTATTTTTGAATATACAGATCTTTAAACATATAACACATTGCCAGATCTCTGTCTGCACACGCTTATGATCTGGTGCCACCTCATCGGGAGGGCCAGCTGCAGGAACCAGAAAATACAGCTGCCTCCCCATGACGTATAATTGTAAGATGGCGGTGTGGGGTGGGACTTCTACTGAGAAAACACAGGGAGAGAAGCAGGCATTCAATATACAGGGTGGGCCATTTATATGGATACACCTTGATAAAATGGGAATGGTTGGTGATATTAACTTCCTGTTTGTGGCACATTAGTATATGTGAGGGGGGAAACTTTTCAAGATGGGTGGTGACCATGGCGGCCATTTTGAAGTCGGACATTTTGAATCCAACTTGTTTTTTCAATAGGAAGATCGTGTGACACATCAAACTTATTGGGAATTTCACAAGAAAAACAATGGTGTGCTTGGTTTTAACATAACGTTATTCTTTCATGAGTTATTTACAAGTTTCTGACCACTTATAAAATGTGTTCAATGTTCTGCCCATTGTGTTGGATTGTCAATGCAACCCTCTTCTCCCACTCTTCACACACTGATCGCAACACCGCAGGAGAAATGCTAGCCCAGGCTTCCAGTATCCGTAGTTTCAGGTGCTGCACATCTCATATCTTCACAGCATAGACAATTGCCTTCAGATGACCCCAAAGATAAAAGTCTAATAAGTCTTGATGTGTCACATGACCCTCTTCCTATTGAAAAAACAAAAGTTGGATTCAAAATGGCCGACTTCAAAATGGCCACCATGGTCACCACCCATCTTGAAAAGTTTCCCCCCTCACATATACTAATGTGCCACAAACAGGAAGTTAATATCACCAACCATTCCCATTTTATTAAGGTGTATCCATATAAATGGCCCACCCTGTATATCAATGCAGCATCAACTAAGCATTAAAGTTAATCACCAGATGGGCATTTTTTTCATTTGTAAGTTACAAGGTCTGCCTTAACTATAACTACGCGCAAACAAATCTGCCGCCTTCATTTAAAAATCTAATTTTCTATGAAATTATACATTATTATTGTAGATAACTTCAGTTCAACTCATGAATTCAGTGTTTCTATGGTCTTGGTAAATATTCATCTTTCAAGATAGTCTTGCTCATCTCTACTCATTATAACTGTTTAATATTAATGAGCAAACTCTAACAAATTGCTTTGGTATTCAATTTTTAGATAAGTAAATAAGGAAGTCTGAGTCAAAAGTGCAAATGTTCTCATTCTTATTTGGGATTCTTCCAATAGACCTGAAATTAAGTGCTCAAATTACAACAGTCCCAAGGTTAGCAAAGCTGGACAATCTGTGGGATGTTAATCAACTAAAAAATAGAGGACTATGACATAGATATCACAGCTAGAACAGTGGTCATATGAAGAGAAACCAAGTGGCATATACACTCTATTGTCAAAAGTATTGGGACACCTGCCTTTACACGCACATGAACTTTAATGGATTCCCAGTCTAAGTCTGTAGGGTTCAATATTGTGTTGGACCACCTTTTGCAGCTATAACGGCTTCAACTCTTCTGGGAAGGCTGTCCACAAGGTTTAGGAGTCTGTCTATGGGATGGTTTCACCATTCTTCCAGAAGCACATTTGTGAGGTCAGGCACTGATGTTGGAGGAGAAGGCCTGGCTTGTAGTCTCTACGCTAATTCACCCCAAAGGTGTTCTATCAGGCTGAGGTCAGGACTCAGTTCCTCCAACCCAAACTCGCTCATCCATGTCTTTATGGACCTTGCTTTGTGCACTGGTCCAAATCATTTGGTGAAGGGGGGTTATGGTGTGGGGTTGTTTTTTGGGGGCTGGGGTTGGGTTAAGGCATCAGCACACCAATTTGGACAATTTCACGCTCCAAACTTTGTGGGAACAGTTTGGGGATGGCCCCTTTCTGTTCCAACATGACTGCGCACCAGTGCACAAAGCAAAGTCCATAAAGACATGGATGAGCGAGTTTAGGGGGGAGGAACTTGACTTGTCTGCACCTTAACTCAACCCGATAGAACATCTTTGGGATGAATAAGAGCAGAGACTGACTATGATGAAAATAACCGCGATAATAACAATGTAAAAAATGAAAACTTTAAAGAAGAAACTCTCTTTGGTTGCCATATATCAGGATGTGCAGGGCCTTGAACAACTAGTCATTATTACACATTGATAAAAGCTGCATCTATAAAGTATATCTCAGCAACAACCACAGTGATGCTAGAGCAAGTGATAGAAAGCTGCAAAGCATAAGAATAAATACATGGGAGCAGAAAGTTAACCATGCAGGCAGATTCCTCAGTAGAAATGCAAGCAAAGAGCTTGCATTTCTACTGAGTTTCTAAAGAGTCCCATAGGGGTAAATTATAAGTCTATACTTAGCCATACAGCAGTATCCATTGGTCTGTCCAGCAAGTCATGCTCCGGTCACAATCAGGGTTTAGGCTCAGAGACTAGTAGCTATATCAGTAGAGAAGCTCTCACCAACCAGCAGGATAGGTATACAAGCAGGTTACCCTGGTGGATGACACGGGCTCACCCAAGGTGCAGGGTCTAAGCACTAACTGGTGTTAACCAGAGCTCCTGATGGTGGAGATGAGTTTGTCTGCATATTAGTACCAGGTTTGCAGTCCTCAGGATCGCCCCACCAGGAGGTGAGAATGTCGGGTCGAGAAACATAGTTGTAGAACAAGCCAAAGGTCGGTAACAAGTTGTTGCAGGTTGGGATCAAGTGGAAGTATAGTCAATCCAAGGGTCAGTAAGGAGTGGTAGCTAAGATACGGACAGCAGCAGGAGTGACAAGAACAAGATATTGGCTGTAGAGAGCACAATAATCTGGCAATCAGGAAGTGCAAAGGCATTGCTTAAATAGGAAGTTCATGGGAGGAGCAAAGTGTTCAAGATTCAAGAGAAATAAGACACAAAGCAAGGTTGTCAAAGGAATCAGGCAGGGAGCTGTCCAACATCTTAGACGGCTCAGCAAGAAATAATGCCAGATACAGCAGAGGTTGCAGGTTTAGATCTTGTTCCCTTCAATTACTAGAATTGCCCATGGGGTAAAGGCTATAATTAGCCATACATTAGTATCTGCTGGTCTGTCCACCAAGTTATGCTGCCTTCAATTATTGTGCTTGTCAGATAACTGGCTTGGAGGCCCTGATGATATCAAGATGATCTGATGTCAACGCATTTCACCAATAAGGTGTACCTGCTTTGTTAATACAACATTCAGTGCACATACAATTCTGCATTTGTTATCCATGAACCCATTCTTTTTTATTTTCCACTGGTTGTGGATGTTAAGGCTTGATTCTGATTTTTGACACATCAACCCAGACAAACCCGTAAAAACATTTCAATTACTACCATTTGAAAGGGCATACAAAACAAAGGAGCTTGTGTATTAAATGGGGAGGAGTTTAGGGTGTCAACAGTTGACACCCTATAGCCTCCAACAGGGATTGGAGTAAAAAGCAACTCTGGCACACACAGCCAACAGCTCACATTTGTGTAACTGGCCAAAATTTGCTACATCTGGCAAATCAATAATGGTCATTTATTGACATTAACGTAGATAATGTACCATGGTAAGGTCCAAGTGGAAAAAGATGAACTGTGATGCTTTAAATGTGTACATATGTACACATGCTGAGTTGTGAGTTTACATTAATTGTGGTAATACATTCATATTTTTCGTGTTTGCTGTTTCCTTCAGATTTGTGCATGGTTTCTTCGGTGTTTACCTGTATCTCTATGGCTAAGCAACCACAATTCTTCCTGAGAGAATGCTGAGATAACAGAACACATTCACCTAGATATTGTACTATTTTAAGTAAGTCTAAACAGACATACAGTATACTTGGACCAAGAATAGTAAAATCACTGTAGAACCCTACACTTTAATACTAAGCAGGAAGTGCAGCTTTTATATATAATTAAAAGCTAATAATACAAGAACATTTTAATAACATCATAAGTGATTTTTAAGATAACTTGCATTAACAATAACATATATACTGCATATCTAAGACAACCATTCTCAACTAGGGCTCATCCAGAGATTGCTAGGGATTTCTTGGAGCTTTGCATGATTGACTTCATGTCTGATGATGCCTGCAAAGTTTAAGAAGGGACAACAGCACTTGGCAAAGCCAGCAGCATGACACCAATGATCTTTTTTTCTTTTTTTTTTTCCAATAATCTTTTATTGAGAGAGAAAAAAAAACGTTTTTACAGAACATAGTCATGTTATTCAACGGTGTTACATGTATAGTTGTTGATACAGGGTTTGCATAAAGTTCAAACATATAAAATTCAGTCTGTAAAGAACAAGGTAATTCCAGGAAAGTGGTTGCAGTTCAGAGTACAGAAGTATGTAGTTATAAAGGGGTTATTTTGATGGGTTTAGATCTTGGGTCAGGAGGCCAGAGGCCTAACTTAATTCTGGTGTTATGTAAGGGTTCATTGTGCAGGGTTGAAGGGAGTGTTTTGAGTCTGTTATCGACACCCCTGTCGGGTACTTGCTGTGTCGTGAACTTGGAGGGGGCCTGGGGGTCGCTGGCCTCCGTAACATCTGACTGTTCCACTTTCTTTATAGTGTGATTAGGAAATGCCGCTATCAGGCAATAAGTCAAAGGTTGTGGTGATAGGTAGGGTATCATTTGGTTTTTCTAGCTCGTCTTGTGGTAGTGTTCATCATGTGTATTGTGCAGTCCTAACTGGTGTGTTAAGGGGGATGGAAGATTGGTGCGTTAGTAGGGATGCGTATTGATCCGAGTATCGACACACAGTCCAAGGAGTCCAAAGCCAGTGAAACTTTTCTGATGTCTCATTGACAATGGCGGCGGTTTCTTCTAGATTATAGATCAAGTCAGTTTCACAAAGCCATTCCTTCAGAGTGGGAGTATGTGTTGATTTCCAGTGTCTTGGGATGAGTAGCTTTGCTGCATTAAGCAAATGTCTGGTAAGGGATCGTTTGTATCTTTTCAGTGGACCTGGGGTAATGTGGAGTAGGCAGCATGATGGTGTTAAAGTTAAGTTAGTGTCGGTGTCAATGATCTTTTTAGTTGTCTGTAAGCAGGGCCAAAACTGGAGGGTGCCTGCCCCAGGTGACACATCTAGGAGGGCGCCGTGAGGAGCGTCGCCCCATCTGCACTGGGAACTGCTGCTGTAAGGCTGTTACTGCCACCCAATCAAATGTAACGGACAAGAAGGTCTCCCTCCTAGTCCTGCCCAGCGTCCAAACAACCGATGTATTTTATGCTTGAGGCATCCCAGAGAAGGGGAGGCTTCAAAGAAGGCCCAGGACTGGGGGGTGCAGAGGAGGCCTTGGACTGGGGGGTGTAGAGGAGGCCCTGGGCTGGGGGGTGCAGTGAACTCCCTGAGCTAAGGGGAGGCCCTCAGACTGGGGGGGGTTAGAGGAGGCCCTGGACTGGAGGATGCAGTGGAGGCCCCAGGAAAATGGGGGGTGCTGACGAGGCCTTGGGCTGGGGAGTGTGGATGAGGCCCAGGGCTAGGGGGTACAGAGGAGGTTCTGACCTGGGGGGCTCAGAGGAGACCCTGGACTAGGGGGTACAGAGGAGGTTCTGATCCGGGGGGCTCAGAGGAGACCCTGGACTTTGGGGATGCAGAGGAGGTCCTTGCAATCCTGTTACACATTTTCAGCTGAGAGCGGGTTTAAGCCCGCTCTTGGCTGGGGAAAGATCGCAACCATATAGTTGGGATCTGCTCACATGCCTGGACTGGCACCCAGCTCAGCCTCTCAGTGAGCCTGAGCCGGCCACTTCCGGGGGGGGGGGGGGAGAACAGAGCCAGAGACTGACAGCCATCAGCTCTCTGCTCAGGGAGCATTAAGAACTGAGTGATAGGCTGTTTGATTACTTGGTTCTCAGCCTTAGAGCCGGCGGTAGACAGATGCAGCATCTATCTAGGTAAGTATGATTCATAAATAAAATTCCCACACTTCTCTTTTAATTACCCTACATCTCCTCTTTCCTGCTATCTGGCCCAATGGCAATTAGGCCTCATTCACATAGAACATATGCGTCCATGCACAGTGCGATGGCCATGTACCATGTGGGAATGCTTGGTGATCTGTGCATCCCTGTACAGGCAGTCCAGTTAAAGTCAATTGGGATGCAACAGCTGCATGGACATCCAGAGGCATGGCTTGGCATGCAGCATGGATGGCAGCATAGAGAAGGAGCTCCTCTCTTCCTGCTGCCTTTCAGCCTAACACTGACCATCAACAGCCGATTATGGGCAAACATAACCAGCTCCAGACTGAGCCAACACCACGGAGGTCATCCTCTGTACTGAGATCTTTTCAGATCCCAGCAGCAGCTTTCCCGCGGCGCAGACCCATCCAAGATGGCGGCGACAGAGCATGAGGAGGACTACAGCGAGGAGTCGCAGGCCACATCGGAGGACATGGTGAGACACCAATCCCACCCTAACCACCCCCTGTCCTTGCTGATATGTCCATGTTTGTGGCAGACATTAAATACACTTTCTCCTCCGCCATAACAGAGTTGAAAGCTGACTTGCTGGCCCTGAATGAGAAAGTGATTAACAACGAACGCACGGGACACAGGAGGGACAAGGCTATTGCCCACTTAACATCCGTCTCAGATGCCAATACTGCTCAACTAGCATCAGTTAACCGCCACCTGGAGGACTTAGATAACAGGGGTAGAAGGCACAACAACAGGGTCCGGGGAGTACTGGAGTCTGTAAACCCAGATCAAATCACCTCGGCCCTCTCCTCCATCTTTAACAACCAGCTAGAGAGGCCAGCAGATGTGGCACTTGACTTTGAAAGAGCACACAGAGACCTCAGACCTCGCCGAGGTGAGTCTGCACCCCCCAGAGACATAATCTGCTGTTTACCGGACTATAAGCTTAAGGAAGAGGTCCTGGCCCAAGCACAACAGAACGAGGCCATCTCCTTCAATGACCACAACATTACCCTCTTTCAGGATCTTTCCCCAATCACTCTGGGTAACCGTAGAGCCTTGGGCCCGCTGCTAGAAGTTCTGAGGGAACATAACCTCTCCTATAGATGGAAGTTCCCTTTCACCTTATCAGTCACTCACAATGGGAAGCAACACATCCTTAAAACCCCAGAAGACCTACCAATGTTTTGTGAGGCCCTCGAAATACCTCCCATTGATCCCCAGATTGGTACTGGGAATTTCGCTTCCCGGACCTGTCTCATAGTCCTCTGGCTACACCGCATTCAACTCCCACCAAACATGTGCTAAAGAAAGGGAAGTTCCAAAAGCAACAAGGAGCAGACCCGTCACGGCCCACCCAGGCCCAATTCAGTGTGAATTCATCGTGGAGAGAGATAGAACAGGGCATTCAGTGCTATTAGTTAGTTAGTGTGCTATACTGTGCACCCACATGCCCACTGTCTAAATGCAAGCTTGTCAAAGCTGTTGGCTCTCCAACTTCTGCCTTTCAGCCTGGTGGATTCTGCCCCCTTCTGTGAATTCACCCAATGTGCTGTACCACAATGGCAGGTTCCCAGTCGCTACTACTTTCATGTAAGGCCGCTCCATCTCTGTACCATCACGTGGAAGGGAATGTTCTGGCATCATTGAGCAAGGCAGTCAGCCGTAAAATCCACCTTACTGCTGACACGTGGTCCAGCAAGCATGTACAGGGACAATATATTTCATTCACAGCACACTGGATAATGCTATTTGCAATTCGAAAGGATGCAGGACAGGCCTCGGTGCTGCAGATTGTTGTGCCCCCACGTCTCCATGCAGCTGATTGTAATGATGCCAGATCTGTGAGCTCTACCCCCTCCTCCTCCTCCACCCCCTCCATGCCCTCCTCTGCAGAATTCCTATGAACATCAGGTACCCCCTAAGCATTCAAAGAATGAGTCAGGCTAAAAGGTGCCATGCAGTGCTTCAGCTGGTGTGTCTAGGGGACAGGAACCACACCGGAGCAGAGATTCTTGCAGCTCTGCAGGGACAGGCCCAGAGGTGGTTCACACCATGCCAGCTGGAGCCAGGAATGGTGGTGTGCGATAATGGCTCAAACCTCCTGTCCGCCCTTAGACAGTGAAAGTTGACACATGTGCAATGTCTGGCACATGTCCTCAATTTGGTGGTGCAGAGTTTCCTAAATACATACCCAGGGTTGGAAGATGTGCTAAAACTGGCCAGAAGAGTCTGTAGGCATTTCAGGCGGTCATACACAGTCAGTGCTCGGTTGGCTGAAATTCAGCGGAAATTTCACCTGCCCATAAACGGCCTGATTTGTGACATGCCCACCAGGTTGAACTCGACTTTGGCAATGCTGCAGCAGCTATACATGCAACAGAGGGACGTCAATGAGTACCTGTGCGAGTGCGGCACGACGACAGGCTCAGGCCGCCTCTGCTTTTTTCCCCACGCCAACGGCTAATCATTAAGGATGCATACACTGTACTGTCACCATTTGAGGAGGTCGCAAAGATGGTGAGCCATGACAGTGCATGCATCAGTGATACAATCCCTGTTGTGTTCCTGCTGGAGCAGACTCTGCATGGCATTATGGACAGGGCACTGGAGACAGAGCAGCAGGAGGAAGAGGAGGACTTCCTTTCCTCTCAAGGCCCACTTTATCCAGGCACCATCATTCCTATGTCACAGAACACACAGGAGGAGAGAGGGGAGGAGGATTAGGAGGAGGATTCTGTCAGTTTCGTAGGCTTCAAAGAAGAGGAAGACATGCGTCAATCTTTAAGCGATGGCTTTCCAACCCCAGGATCCTTGGGAGTAGTACGTGGCTGCGAGGAGGGAGTTCCAGATGCTGTCATCCAGAGTGACCCTGAGGAGTCTGCTTCTCAAGCCTCTGCAAATTTGAGGAGCATGGGCAATCTCATGGTTTAAAGCCTCACCCAGCCATCCATCCATGCTCACCCAGTCATCCATCCGTGCTCACCCACCCAGCCGTGCTCACCCATCCATCCATCCATTCATGCTCACCCACCCAGCCGTGCGCACTCACCCATCCATCCATCCATGCTCACCCATCCATGCCCACCCATCCATTCATGCTCACCCACCCAGCTGTGCTCACCCAGCCATCAATCCATGCTCACCCATCCATCCATCCATGCTCACCCACCCAGCCATCCATCCATGCTCACCCACCCAGTCGTGCTCACCCAGCCATCCATCCATGCTCACCCAGCCATCCATCCATGCTCACCCAGACATCCATCCATGCTCACCCACCCAGCCGTGCTCACCCATCCATCCATCAATGCTCACCCAGCCATCCATCCGTG
>BLSH010139423.1:47223-61061 GCA_018402905.1 Glandirana rugosa
GGTGGGGGGTGGATGGCTGGGTGGGTGGCTGGGTGATGATCGCTGGGTGGGTGGTGGAAGGCTGGGTGAGTAGTGTATGGATGGTGGGGGTTGCGGTTGCCAACTGTCACTTAGCAGCGCTGTGGGCATTACACATCACCCACAGCGCTGCAGCACCTCCTCTCTCCCCCCTCTCTCCTCTCACAATGCACCGATTGGTGCGGAGAGGAGAGAGAAAAGCCTGCGCTTCATTTGACTGCGCGATCACGTGGTAAAAGGCTGCTCACAGTGGCCATTCACCATGATCCGTGATCAGTCGGGTCCCCCGGACCCGACGGTCATGGATGTTCCCGTGTGCGCGCCCCAGGGGGCGTGCGGGAAGCGCGATTCTGGGAGGATGTCAATAGACGTCCTCCCAGAATTAAGCAACCACCCTGTAGACGTCTTTTGTCTATAGGGCGGTTGTTAAGTGGTTAAACAAACATGTTATACTTTCCAGCTCATGTAATGGTTTTGCACAGAGCAGCCCTGATCCTTCTTTTCTCCGGTCCCATGCCGGTGCTCCTGGCCCCTCCCTCCTGCCAAGTGTCCTTTCACACACAGAGTCATGGCTCAGCCCCACCCCCTCCGTCTCCTGATTGGCTCACTGATTGTGATTGACAGTAGCGGGAGCCATTGGCTCCCACTGCTGCCAAAAACCAATCAGGAGTGCGAGTCCCTGGAGAGGCAAGGCTCTCGTGGACATCTCAGGTTTGAGAGGCGGCTTAGGTAAGTATTAGGAGGGGCTGGGGGGGTTTCTGCTGCACACAGACATTTTTTTACCTTAATGCATAGAATGCATACAGGTAAAAAGCTTGTGCCTTTACAACTACTTTAAGTCAGCCAATTCAGTTTGAACAGGCTCCCAATGTGTCACTTTTTTTGGAGGATGGTGATACAATTTTTTGGGGTCCCAAACAAACCCCTCCAGGTCCTTTCCTGCAGCCTCCAGCCTGGCCTGTCACCGCTCCCCTGATACCAGCGGCTTCCAAATCTTTCTGGATGAGAAACTGGAAGTGACGCAATGGGGAATTTTCTTTCACTGTAGTCAAAAGTGGGAGGGTTTGGAACGAGGACAACATTAAACAAGACAATAAGAGCCTCAGGCTCTAATCACAAGCTTAGAAATCCTCCTCTGTGCTTCACAGAGTAAAGAAGTGTAACCAAAACCACATCCAGTGCGTGAATAATAAAAGGCTTCTCAGATAACCATGACCACTGAATTACAGGTGGTCCGACATAACATGGGGGAATAAGGTCTCCCTCAGACCATAACTGGCTCCAACAGCTCATGGCCCTCCAAATGGCTCAAAGACAAAAAAAAAGCTCTTCCATAGTGCAGTATTGAAAACACTTTAATAATAAAAGTATGTATTGCACTTACAAGATTCCCAAAGAAGTGAGCATGTACAAATATCCAGTCATAAGTCAGACTAGCTGCAGCATTCCAACGGGCTCGAATATCCACCAATCAAGATGAAAACACGTGATAACATCATTGTCGTAGGCCCTTCCTACGCGTTTCATCACAAAGAACGTTGTCTGGGGAATAACCAAGGTGTCACTCCTTGGCCATTCCCCAAACAACGTTCTATGTGATGAAATGCATAGAGTGGGGCCTACGATGGTGGCGTCATCACGTGGTTTTATCCTGATTGGTGGATGTTCGAGCCCGAAGGGAAGCCCGTTGGAACGCCACAGCTAGTCTGACTTATGACTGGATATTTGTACATGCTCACTTCTTTGGGAATCTTGTAAGTGCAATACATACTTTTATCATTAAAGTGTTTTTAATACTGCACTATGGAAGTGCTATTTTTTTGTCTTTGAGCCGTTTCAAGTGCTGTAAGCTGTTGGAGCCATTTATGGTGTGAGGGAAACCTTATCCCCCCTTGTTTTGTCGGACCATCTGCAATCCAGTGGTCATTGTTATCTGGTAAGCCTTTTAATATTCACGCACCGGGTGTGGTTTTGGTTACCGTTCTTGGACTACCATTGCTATCTCCATCCCTCACTGATGGTGTCTTTACTCTGTGAAGCACAGAGGAGGATTTCTTTGGTTCCTGATTCACCTCTATGGACATTTTTTACTATGTATATTTAATATATTATTGATGTATTTTTAGCGCTGCACTGGCTTTTTGCTATTATCAATTTGGAGTGTGTATTTAGACTCTTGAGTGCTGACAGATTTTTTCTCTCAAGCCCAATGTATGTTTGTTTATTTTTTAGTCTAATCGTGAGCTTGTTTAGAAATGAAAAAGCTAATAGACAGCTATTAGTCCGGCGTCCGCACAGTGGAACGATTTATTTTTAAATAAATTATTATATGACTAACATTTTTTAATGTTAAGATGTTAAAAAAATGTTAGTCATATTATCATTTGTTTAAAAATAAATCATTCTGTGAATATGAACTTTGGGGGTGGCGCTGAATTTTGCGCCCCTTATGGACGGGCCACCGCTGAGTATACTCTCATCTTTCATTGTTGACACCTACTGCCCATTAACAGTCATTTAAATAAGACGCACTTTTGCAGCTATGCTTATGATTGTGATTTACTAACTTGAGCGTTAAACTCCTTTTTCTTGTGATGTTTATGTTATTTTGTCCACCTCTGCATTTGACAAGGCAATAAAATCATGTCAAAAGCACAATAACCCAGGGGAATTATTCAAAATCATCATTCGTTGTTCTGACACTCTACATTGATGAAATGTGAAATCTAATTGGTTACATACCACGAGTGATTGAAGTGTGCAATTCCTCTTTGTTCATTGTGCCATTTTATAATAACATATTTTCTCTGTTTGGTTTTTGCAGCTTTCAGTGGTAAAAGCCATAATTTTATGTTACACTTTTAAACCTTACAGATACAGTCATTTCATTCTCATATGCATACTGTATTTATTCATCCCAAACATGCAATACAAATAGGGATAGGAAAAGGTAATAGGCTGAAAACAAGTAAAAAAAAAAACAAAAAAAGAGAAGTCGAGCATTTCCAGATCAGATAGCAAGCATAATATTTAGTCAATTTGTAATTCATGTTACACTTGAAGTTAACCCTAATCCCTTCCTCCTGTCTAATTGTTTACACTGGCCTACTTATCTCGGTTAAATGCTACGTCTTGCTGCATTTTCAACAGGGCACAATGTGAGCCTGTGAGTTGATTTGCTTGCATATCGTTCTTTTGTGGAGCTCCAGTGAAACTGTTACTAGAATTCTCTGGCAGTACTTTTAACGGTCACTTTTATTCTCTTCCCCTAGATCAACAAGCGCGACACAATGGAATGGCAGTTTTGAAGAAAAGAATCTAGAGAGCTGATTGGCACCAGGATAGAGCCTCTTACATCTCAGCTATGATTCAAGTCAGGCTGAGCTTTTTAGTGACTCACCCATTACCATATGAATGAGGTTTAGAAGCCTATTTGCAATTAACTGATAGCCAGAGTTCTTCCCTTGTCAGTGGACTTTTATGAAAAAAATTTAAATAGCATTAGCCCTTGGGAAAAACGTTTGTGTTTTGGACATTACTGATATTATGTTTATTACTATACAAATTTTAAACAGCGTCAATGATTTCTGTAACACTTTTCAATATGGAGGGATAGTGGCGGCTGGTGCTAACATTTCTTTTGGAGGGGCGCAAACAAACCCATCCAGGTCTTCACTCACCAGAGAACTCAGCGACGTTTGCGACTTACCTACAAATGCAGTCCTCCAGTGGTCACGGCTCCCCTGATAACCCGGTCTTCTTTCTGGGTTCCAAATCTTCAGCATCCTGATTGGCCGTGACAAGAAGCCGAAAACCGGAAGTGGTGAGATGGCGAATATTGTTTCGCTAAAATCATAAGTTGGAGGGTTTGGGGCACAGTGCTCTGCGGCCGGAGGACAACCTTAAACAAGCCAATTAGAGCCTCAGGATCTAATCACATGCTTGTCAAAATTGATGGAACTAATAGAAACCCATTAGTCCGACGCGCAGCACATTGATGGAACTAATAAAAACCCATTAGTCCGACACCCCGCACAGTGCACACACATAGAATGATTGATTTTTAAATAAATGATAATATAACTAACATTTTTTAACTTTACGGTGTTAAATGTTTCCTTGTTCAAGTATTTTATTAGGTATCACATAATATAGAAAAAAATTCAAATCAATAAACATTTGTAGTAAGGAGCTACAAATATGTATAATATATCAGGCTTCTCATATACAGGATTATTATAATCAGAAAATATATGGGCATTTCAGTGGTTCAACGAGTATCGTATAAGGAGTGTTACAGAATATGGTGAATATAGCCTGCTAGCGATGTCTAGCAAGCCATGTAGTGTTACTACATAGAGACACAATATGGAAGGGACAAAGCTATCAAAGAGATAGGACAGATGGTTGGAGGGGGATAGTTAGGAGAAATGTATTAGATTGCCCGAGGGCCAAGTTCCGGCTAAGTGGCCTGGTGTATTCCCATGGGGGGATCATGGAAATTCTCTATCCCCAAAGTCCCTGTAGTGGGGAAGGCTCCGAATAGGGTATCTGTGGTAATTGTGTTATCATGTAACATTGGCCAATTGACCTAAGAGACAGAATATAGGGTGTGGGCTGAGGGTTTGGAGAGAGTCTGAAAGTAGGAGGGGGATAGAGAATGGAAGATGTGGAGGAAAATAGGATGATAGAGGGGAAGGGGGGTCTCCAGAGAGGAATTGCTGGCTAGGAAGTCAGGCGTATTGGATAGTATGTGCTGTGGTGGGTGATGGGTAACATCAAAGTAGTAATAGTGAATTGTCAAAGCCCATGGGCAGGTTGGTGCTCAACCCATGGTATCCAAAGCTTCTCACATTTGGATACTTTGTCAAGGAGGACAGCCTCGGTTTTGGCATGGGGCATTGCTTGTGTTACTCTTTGTTTAACCAAAAGGGTACACAGTGAAGTAGATTCCCAGGCTTTTGCTATCGTTTGTTTCGCTGCTGTGGTGATGAAGAGCAGGAGTTTGAACCGACGGTGTGTTATAGCCTGAGGTTTGCTGTTCAGGAGAGCTACGGTTGGGTCCGGTGTCAAGGTTGTATCGAACATGATGGCAATGGAGCATTCCCACCAGATATGCACATGGGTGCCTGGTGTATGGCAGCCTCGGAAGCAAGGGATATTGTGGGAGGAATTTAGCTATCCTGGCGAGGACCAAATATGATCTGGTGAGTACCTTATAATTGGTTTCTAAAGCCACTATGTTTGGTGATAAATATTTGGTGGCCTGCCAAACTTTTGCCCAATCGATGGAATCCGTTTGGAGGTTAAGGTCGTTCTCCCATATGTTTGTGTAGGATGGGGAAGAAGAGGCTGTGTGACAGGAGCTGAGCGTATAGGTCAGAAATAAGTCCTAGTTTGTGGGGGATCAAATTTACAGGCACATTTGAAGCTGGAGAAGCTAGGGGTGGCTGAGTCTGGGGGTGTGTGTTGAGTCAGGAAATGTTTAATCTGCAGATATCTGAATATTTCAGAGGATGGAAGACCATGGGATTCCTGAAGTGTGGGAAAGGGAGTAATCGCTGTGGAGGAATAGAAATTGTGGGTGCGTATCAGTCCTGCTATTGACCAGACATTGAAGGCGGTCGGGGATGACCAGGCCGGGTAAAAGGCGAGATTTTGTAGGAAGGAAAGCATGGGATTATGAGGAGATTGGAGGCCAAAGCGAGTTTTAAGCCTATCCCATATGGAAAGGCCGTGTTTGGTGACAGGGTTGGTGACTATCCTACGTTGAGTGGGTGGAAGCCATAATAGGTTAGTTGTGGAGAGTGGATCACAGTCAACCGATTCAATTGCAACCCACAGTGGGGTTTCCTTGGTGGTGTGGTATTTTGGCAGAGCTAGCTTTGCAGCGTAATAATATTTGGTAAAATTGGGTACACTGAGTCCACCTCGGATGCTGGGAGTGACGATGTTAAATGTTTCGCATTATCATATTTTCAGTTATTTAAAAATAAATTGTTCTATGATTAGCTTTCTTAACGTTAGGGACTTTGGGAGGGCCCATGTTCCCCTTATGGCCTGGCCACCACTGTGGAGGGAAATAGTAGAGTACGGGCTCATTTACACTTGCTTCATAACATGGCAGCGGACACGCTTTTTTAAAGCTCTCTGGATGCCAGTCAAATCACCTGTCACTAAATACAATGGTTAACTTACAGTCCTATTTACACCTTGTGTTTGCTTTGCTTCGCTTCAAAAATGATACCCCATGTCACTTTAGTGGTGCTTCAAAGTGTCCTCAAAGCCTCCATAGAAGTCTATGACAAAGCTTGCTAAAGCTTTTGAGAGACTATAATTGAGCTTTAGCTTCACTTTGTTTTGGATGTATTGCAGATATGAGATATCAACACACACAGGGCATCTGCCAAGCTTCATTGCGGCTTCAAAAAAGCACCACCGGAGCATCACAGAAGCATCAAAAACACATAAAGAAAACATGTTGAAGTCGTGGCAAGTGTAAATGAGCCCTTACAATACAATTCAATACAAGAGAGGGCTCTGCTCATTGGAGTTTACAATCTTAAAGGGAGCATCAGTGATACAAAAGGTAATACATGTAGGGGATGAGTTGATAGAGAAAGTAAAATTTCACTTTTGTAGTTAGAGGCAGAATATACCTCTCTGAACAGATGGGTTTTCACCAAGCCCACTGCTGGCAACTCCTATTTACATTATAGGAGCTGCCATCACCCCCTCTGGATTAAAAATATCCCTAAAGGCCAGTTCTGTAGGCTGAGACACAACTGCACCAGGGATCAAGACTATATTGCACAAAGCATAGCCAGATGAGCTTGTTAATCAGGCTTACACCATATATCTGCCTGGGAAAGTACCCCCAGCTAAGAAAAACTCAGATAATGCACCAGTCCGGTTTGTGACCAGATTCTATGCTAAATACAATAAAATGGAACATATCCTCCAAAAACATTGGAGTATCCTTCTACAGGATCCACACTTAAACACTATTCTAGGGAACAGACTCAAAGTTACATACAGGAGGGCGCCTTCACTTAAGAACAAACTAGCCCCCAGCAAACTGAAAGATCAGAAATCTTGGAACCCCTTATGTCTTATCCCCCTTAAAGGAATGAGCAGATGTCGTAAAGCACTTTGCAAGACTTGCGCATATGTTCAACATGGTCAAAAAAACGTTACGCATAGAGGATAACTTACACCTTGGAGCAGTTCTATAACTGTTCCACGGACTATGTGGTATATTGCCTCACATGTAGAGATGAGCGAACTTCTAGAAGTCCGGGTTCTGCTGGTTCGGCTGAACTTCGGGACAAAGTCCGGGTTCGGGGTCCGGACAGAACCCGAACTTTGTCCCGGACCCCGAACCCCATTGAAATCAATGGGGACACAGACTTTTAGGCACAAAAAAGGCTGGAAATAGTCCTGGAAGGTCCTAGAGGTCTGCAAAAGGAAGGAAATGTGGGTAAGGGTGGGACAAGTGACCTACAAAGAAATGGGGACAGGGAAATAACTTTAAATATTTTTTAAAAAATAAAAACATAAAAAATGCAAAAATGGAGATCATCTTCAAAATGGGTCTGAAAAGTATTAATTAACATTAGAGGCCATAGAACTGTTCTAAAATCATCTTCAAACTGTGTCAAAAAAGTATAAATAAGCCGGGAGTACCCATATCACTGTTCTGCAAAATGTGTGTGTCACTTTAAATGAAACCGGGAATCATTGCACATCTGTTCTGCACAACGCGTTGTGAGTGACGTCATTACACACACAGTGGTGCGGTCCAAGCTGGTCCCTTCGACTCTCCCTCCTGGATACACAGAACAGGCAGCTGGCTTTGACTTAGGGTCTCCACAGGACTGTCTCCCCCCTCACACTGTCAGCCTGTTGGTTCACCAGAGAGGCTAATCTACATCTTGAGGAGCTGTTACTTCCATATTTACATGTAAGTGTTTTTAGCTTGTTCTATGGATAATAAAATCATGTAACTAAGTGGCGCTTCTCTGTGCTTCCTTCCTTCACATGACCTTTTGAGCTGACTTCACTCAAGAGAGAAGCTTCCTTTGCCTTCAGTAGTGATCCATTTAACCCTTCATTTCCTGGTCCTGATTTGATATATCATCCTGTACGCCGTGCATCAGAAGTACTGTGTTTTTTTACCACCATTTCTTGTTTATCCTGTTGGTGCTTGCAATCACCCTGTTATGATAGCAACAATGGTGCTGAACCCCCTCCCCCCCAATAATACCAATGATGTAGCATTTTCTACTCCCACTGCCCACAGTCCGGTCCCCTTGAAGTCTGAAGGACAGTAAACTGGCCCTTTGTTTAGAAATTTTGGAGACCCCTGTCATAGAGGAACCCTTGCAAATAATTTTTAGGTCTTGGGGAACCCCTGCTAAAGCCAATCTATTTGGGGTCAGCGAGAAAATGTCCCTTAATTTAGTGTTCAGTGGAAGATTTGGCTATGGCACTTGACGCCATGGCTATTTGGCTATGGCACTTGACCTCTTAACTATGCAGGCACCACCAAATGGGAGGTCAAGCAAGCACAGCTAAAGGAACTGCTGGCAACCTTTGAAGAAATCCCATGGTTCAATGGAACCCTTGTTGAGAATGACTGGTGTATACATTTACCCTTTAAACAACACTAAACATATATTTTTAAAAAGATAAATGCCAAATAAAATGTAAAATCAGCTGAAAGTGAAAACAGCTCTAAAACCCGGTCAAATGACAGAAAAAGCAGAGAACATGGGTGGTTGATAAAAGCTCCCACCTGTAGCACCAATAGCTTATGTTTGTTGTATCAGGAAAACATAAGTTTGAGCTAAGGTGTTAGGCACAAACATTTTCAACAGGAAATAATTGGTTTTAAAAAGGGAGTTTTGCTCTTTACAGTAAAGCAGCCTTGACAATGTATTTACAGCCATTCCTTGTTCTCTTGTTTTTGCAGCTTTGTTTTTTCATAATAAGTTTGATCTGATCTTAGTGACAGTTCCAGCAATATGTGAATGAAGCCTGATAGAAAAACATAATGGCACCAATACAGTGGCATGTAATTTCCTTTGTGCAGAAATAATGAAATGTCCAGTCATGCTTTTTCTTTAGCTTGGTGTCCTTTTTCAATGAAAAAAAAAACAAACCTTGCTCATTCACCTTGAACCTTTGTTGCAGAAAAAAAGTATTTTGTTTGCTTGCTCAAGAAAGATGTTTTGTACAGTATATGGAGACCCCAAGGACCTTTCTCATTTTTACTAAAGTTTAAAATGGTTCTAAAGGCAGAAGTTTTTTTTACCTTCATTCATTCTATGCATGAAAGTAAAAAACCTTCAATGTGTAGCTCCCCTCTTAGACACCCCTTATGATCACCTGAGCCCGATCCAGATCCAGCGATGTGCACAAGAGCAGACATTCTACCTGATCTCTTCCTCCTCATTGAGACACAGCGATTGGCTCTTACTGCTGACAATCACAGCTAGTGAGGAGGGAGCAGGGGCGAGGCAGGGCCGGGCCGGGCTGCGCTCTGTGTGTCTCACATTCACTTGTCACTTGCGTGACAAAGGGGCCCTGCGTGGCTCCGAAACATTGCTGTATAGTTATCATGTTACCACGGAATAAAGCGTTGGACCCTTTCGAGGAATCCTTGGTGTGCTGATGACATTTCTTCAATGTGTGTCTCATAGACACGCAGAGGTGGCTCAGGAGCGAGCATGCACAAGTGCCCCCAGAGCAAGCGGTTTACTATGGGGGCACTCAGCAGGAGGGAGGGGCCAGGAGTGCCAGTAGGGGACCCGAGAAAAAGAGGAAAAAAGTGAACCTTTACAAACACTTTAAATTAATTCTTAAATTAAATGTAAATGAATTCTACAAGCATTAAGAGTCATGGCCAGACTTTTATAAAGTGTAGAGAAGAGAAGAAGGTATCAGGGGAGGTAATACATGATACAACTAAATATAACCAAGATTAGCAGAATGTGTCTCTTGTTGCAGAAGGATGTGCACTGGTCCCTTCATTTGACCCAAACTTCACTGCACAACTCCACAGTGACATAGGGTTCGGAGGAAGGAACAACGAAGCTCAGCAACGGGCACAGACATCCACCACTTCTAAAAATGTTTGTAGCGGGGGTACACTCTGCTACCCGTGGACCCCACAGTTCTTGCCTTCCCAGCCAGATTACAGACTGACACTGCTCTCCACTGAGGGAGAGCACGCCTGCCAGTACCTGCAGGGGATTTCTCCCCCTCCCTCTTGTCTTCCCTGTGTGGAGAGTGGAACTCGCACACAGGTGTCCGCCCGCTTTGCTCTTTCCCCTGTCTCTTTATTGGCAGAGAGGAAGAGCCAATTATCAGGGAGCAGCAGCAGAGAACCATGGGATATGAATTCCCATCACTAAACAGCCCCACTGACTTCTGAAGGGGCGGGACTACCATGCCTGGCCTGCTCTGCTACAGAGGGGATGACTAAGACTCCATTTTGAGAGCTCTAGGGGGGAGATCACGACGAGGCAGGGAGGGAGACGGACAGGACCAGAGGGGCTGCTATAGTCATCACCGGGTGCTATTCCTACCAGAGGTTGGTGTGCTAATCCTGCCACAGCTCCAGGAGTCACACGGAAGAAGAAGGACCCCAGGTGCATCTCCGGGCGTTCCTGAGGATATAGGCCTTTCCGGTTTGGAGTTGGCCAGTCATGCCTTTCAACCTATCTGTCAGGACAACTTGTTTGATCCCTTGGTCGCAGGACTGATGAACAGGCAATTTTGCCACTTCTAAATACACTGTATGCAGGCAATGTGCCTTACCAGCGCCCACACTTGTGGGAACACTTACGCCCTGCTGAACAGTCATGGTATCCACTTTGCATTATCAGGATACTTTCAAGTACATTTTATTTATCCTCAACAGGACGCCAATGCCAGGCTAGCAAAAGATCCTGGATATCTCCATTGTGAGGTCACTTTCTGTCACGAACCCCACACGCCCAAGGCGACTAGCTAACCGTGACGTGCGTGCTGTGACTGGGAGTACATGAGGGAATAAAGAGGAACTTATACTGCTGTAAGATTTCACTGTGCTTTCACAGCCCGCACTACCTTTGGCCACCACTAGAGGGAGACACCACTCCAATCAAGCTGGCTGACCACACACAGGCAGATACGAATCTTACATACAATCTGGTACACTCTATGGATTGGGGAGCAGTCTAGTAATTAATACACACTTCTAGGGTTTCTCTAGCTATCCTACAAGCTAAAACCCCGGTGCTAATCACTCTTCCTACTGTCCACACACTCACACCAGACCCACAATAACCGATAGCCTGTCACCACTCAGCCGTTTATTACTTCATCGAATTGGTCTGCTGACCAACCACACACACACAGATCTCCGTCTGGCAGATCTGCTAGTTTACAATCTGCATGCAATCTGCCCACACACAGAGCAATTGCACACCGATTGGCCCGTAGCGTAAACCGAATATTAAGGCACTAAAATACCACAATCTCTCTAGAGATATGAGTCCTAGCTTAGTACACAGAAGTCACTTATTAATTTTAACATTTAATATCCCGAAAATGGGCAGTGCATAAAATATATACAAAGAAAAAAGGAGTTACAAAAAATACAAAAAGATAAACAGACAATACATACAAATGGCAATTCGCTATGAAAATAAAAGGGAATAAAAACAGAAATAAACGTTACGTTACCGCCGTCTATCCCTGGACCGAAGTAAGTCTAGAATTGCGGAAACCTCTCAGTTCAAAAAACCGACTTCGTAGAGGAGACGACTTGGGACAATGAGGCTCCCCAATTTATTGGAATATGGATATGGGCTGGACATTAGCCCCCGGCCAATCAACCCTGGGGGGAGTTCCTGTCCCAGCCCACAGAATGTTTCATGTTCCGAAACGACCAACATCAAACTGGATCAGAACGGCGCTGACCACTGGATCATGGATAGGATTTCCAAATCCAGTGCCTTTTCCCGTTCGCGACAGTGCCAAACACGACCTACTTGCCGCAACCTAGCGCCACCTAACAGTTTTGTGCGTTTTCCTGAGACCTAAAATCAGCTAGAAATACGGAGTGATATGTGCTGGTAGCTTATCACCCGTACGATCCAAAGGAATTATTTTCATTTCTCTGCCACTAATATTTCAGCTTTTATGAGAGATGAAATATATTCTTTTGATCTGTTGATACTGACCAAAGTTTGTAGACTTTGTGGGACCTAGCAGATCGCCCCCTGCGGTTCCTGCAGCCGGGGAGGCTAGAACTCCTGCTTGAAGCTCATGTAAGGTGACAAGCTGTGATTCCTCTGATTGGTAACTCTTATTAGTGTCTAGGTGTGAAATGGATCAACTGAACACTTTAGCTTGCTTAGTTCTATTTACATGCTAATGAAATGACATATGGCCTGGCTAACATTGCATGCTATACATTCATCAGAATTTAACTACATCCACAATCATACTATTTCTATAAATCACATCACATCTTGCTAAGGCAAACTATCTTACACATTACATTTATGTTACACTTTCTGTTACAATTTCAGTAACAGTAATGTAGTGATTCCAGTGACTACCTTTAAAGGAGAACTCTCACGTTAACTGTTAAAGTGAAATTTGCATTAGTGGCCTTGTATCTCACATGTTAATTGCCTGGGTCTGTGATTTCAGAATTTGAGGGAAACAGACTGACCGATGTTAAGCCAGATCTGTTCCCCTTTATGCCTGAGTGCATAGACCACTTTAAAGCCATTTAAGCTGTTTGACTATTTTATTTTGAAGTCTGCATTTGGTTTTGGTTTATACCATTAAAGATCACAGTCTGCCATGTTTGACTATTGAGCATCAGAATATTGTTTGGTTGTGGAAAGTCTCCCAGTAAAAAAAACTTCCTGTTCACTACACTTGTGTCTGTTTTTAGTGCACTGTTTTCTAGGTGTGCCAGAGGGGCTGAGACGATTCTTGGGGTTAAAGGGCAGAGTAACTGACCAAGCATACTCAAGCGGCTCCTAAAGGGGTAGCGCTACATGTTGAATGCCTAAAAAGTTTTTGTGAGGCTGCAATGCTGAAACGAATAGAGATTAGAAAAATAGGTCACTGGAGAGGTGAGTATATGCAGGGGTGTGCCAGTTTTAAAGCTGATCTGCTGGTTTTAGTGAAGTTTAACCACTTACGGACCAATCCTATTTCTGACACTTGTTGTTTACAGGTTAAAATCAGTATTTTTTTATAGAAAGTTACTTATAACCCCCAAACATTATATATATATATATATATATATATATATATATATATATATATATATATATATATATATTAGCAGAGACCCTAGAGAATAAAATGGAGATAGTTGCAATACTTCAATAATGTCATACCGTATTTGCGCAACGGACTTACGAACTCATTTTTTTGGAAAAAATACACTTTTTGAATTAACCTTTACAGGACCGCGCTATAGCCGAAAGACGGCTACAGCGCGGATCCCAATTTCCGGGTGGACGTCCATGGACGTCCGCCCCTTCGCGCGCTCCCCGCCTGCAATCGCGGGCGCGCGCGAGGTAAAAACTGTGCTCGCTGTGTCCCCTGGACACAGCCAATGACAGATCGAGGTAAACAGCCAGCAACAGCGGCTGTTTACCATACGATCGGCGGGTCCAACGAAAGCTGATCTCAAATGTAAACATATGAGATCATCTTTCGTTGCTTGCCTTTTCTCCTCACACAGACACCGCTGTGTGAGGAGAGAGAGAGAGAGAGAGATCTGAGCCGTCATCTTTGACTTA
>BLSH010139423.1:66325-78842 GCA_018402905.1 Glandirana rugosa
ACCATTGGACATCTTTAAAAATTTCACAGCGGATACCTGTAAAATTATGGATTGAGAAACCACATAAATTCCTTGTGACTGGAAGGAACAAAAACATATAAGTATGGATTCAGACAACGGTAAGGTGTTCCTACGCGTGAAAATTCCGTACTATACAATCCATAGTCAAATGAGCCGCATTGTAGTAGAAAGTGTAATATGTTTTTTAACCCGATTGACATGATAAAAAAATAAAAAATTGGTGAAGGAATGACCCGTGAATTTGGGGGGAGGTGTGAAAAAAAGGACGCAAATTTCATATGGGTACAGTGTTGCATGACTGAGTAATTTTCATTCAAAGTGTGAGCGCACTGAAAGCTGAAAATTGGTCTGGGCAGGAGGGGGGTTTAAGTGCCCAGTAAGGAAGTGGTTAAAAAATAAAAAAATAGTACAGTTAGCCCAATTTTTTGTATAATGTGAAAGATGATGTTACGCCGAGTAAACTGATACCTAACATATCATGCCTTAAAAGTGCGCATCCTTGTGGAATGGCAACAGACTTAGGTATGAATATACAAAAACAAGGAAGGTCAGTGTTCCTTAAATACACCAAAGAGTTAGGTATTAAAATGTCCATAGGCGACACTTTAAAAATTTCTACAGGTTACCAGTTTAGAGTTACAGAGGAGAGCTAGTGCTGGAATTATTGTGCTCACAGTAATGATCGCGGTGATACCTCACATGTGTGGTTTGAACACTGTTTACATATGTGGGCGTGACTTGCGTATGTGTTGACCTTTGCGTGCGAGCTGGGTGGGACAGGAAGCTTTACATTTTATTTTTTTTTTCAGATTTATTTTACTTTTTATTTTTTATTTTGACACTTTTTATTTTGTCCCTTTAAAATATTTTTTGTTTTGACCACTTTTATTCCTATTACAACAAATGTAAACATCCCTTGTAATAGAAATTAGCAGGACAGGTCCTCTTTAATGTGAGATAAAAAAAAAAATGGGCCCTTTAAGGCCGGAGGGTGGAAGTGGCGTTCGACATCGCTCTGCTCCTCCAAGGGCATAGGGTCGAGTGGGGGCCCTCTTGTCCTCACTCAAATTCCTGCCCCTCAGGCCACCGGATCAGATTGTTTACGCCGCTGCTGATCTCTCCAGTAAGTGGCGGAAATGACCCAGAAACAGCGAAGGGAGAACCTCTCCCGCCACCCATAAAAGTGATCCCATGGCGAATCCGCCACTGGGACCACTTTTATGCAAAAGAGGATCGCTCACCGTGTATAAATATATCGGGCTTATGGCAGCTGTCTGCCAAAATCAAGTTGGACTGAGCATTGCTCAGCCATTTAAAGGAAGCTTTGTATTTTCTGAACGAATATACAGTATCTCACAAAAGTAAGTACACCCCTCACATTTTTGTAGATATTTTATTATATCTTTTCATGTGACAACACTGAAGAAATCACACATTGCTGCAATGTAAAGTAGTGAGTGTACAGCTTATATGATGGTGTAAATTTGCTGTCCCCTCAAAATAACTCAACACACAGCCATTCATGTCTAAACCACTGGCAACAAAAGTGAGTATGCCCCTAAGTGAAAATGTTCAAATTGGGTCCAATTAGCCATTTTCTCTCCCTGGTGTCATATGACTCGTTAGTGTTACAAGGTCTCAGGTATAAATGGGGAGCAGGTGTGTTAAATTTGGTGTTATCTCTCTTATTCTCTCATACTGGTCAACATGGCACCTCTTGGCAAAGAACTCTCTGGGGATCTGAAAAAAAAGAATTGTTGCTCTGCATAAAGATGGCCTAGGCTATAAGAAGATTGCCAGGACCCTGAAACTGAGCTGCAGCATAGTGGTCAAGACCATACAGCGGTTAACAGGACAGGTTCCACTCAGAACATGCCTTGCCATGGTCGACCAAAGAAGGTGAGTGCATGTGCTCAGCGTCATATCCAAAGGTTGTGTTTGGGAAATAGACGTATGAGTGCCAGCATTGCTGCAGAGGTTGAAGGGGTGGGGTTGTCAGCCTGTCAGGGCTCAGACCATAGGCCGCACACTGCATCAAATTGTTCTGCATGGCTGTCATCCCAGAAGGAAGCCTCTTCTAAACAGTTTGCTGAAGACAAGCAAACTAAGGACATGGACTACTGGAACCAGGTCCTGTGGTCTGATGAAACTAAGATAATATTATTTGGTTCAGATGCTGTCAAGCGTGTGTGGTGGCAACCAGGTGAGGAGTACAAAGACAAGTGTGCCTTGCCTACAATCAAGCATGTTGGTGGGAGTCTCATGGTCTGGGGCTGCATGAGTGCTGCCAGCACTGGGGAGCTACAGTTCATTGAAGGAACCATGAATGCCAACATGTACTGTGACATACTGAAGCAGAGCATGATCCCCACCCTTCAGAGACTGGACTGCAGGGCAGTATTCCAACATGATAATGACCACAAACACACCTCCAAGACAACCACTGCCTGGCTAAAAAAGCTGAAGGGAAAGGTGATGAACTGGCCAAGCATGTCTCCAGACCTAAACCCTATTGAGCATCTGTGGGGCATCCTCAAACGGAAGGTGGAGGAACGCAAGGTCTCTAACATCCACCAGCTCCATGATGTCGTCTTGCAGGAGTGGAAGAGGAATCCAGTGGCAACCTGTGAAGCTCTGGTGAACTCCATGCCCAAGAGGGTTAAAGCAGTGCTGGAAAATAATGGTGGCCACACATAATATTGACACTTTGGGTCCAATTTGGACATTTTCACTTAGGGGTGTACTCACTTTTGTTGCCTGCGGTTTACACAATAATGGCTGTGTGTTGAGTTATTTTGAGGGGACAGCAAATTTACACTGTTATACAAGCTGTACACTCACTACTTTACATTGTAGCAAAGTGTCATTTCTTCAGTGTTGTCACATGAAAAGATATAATAAAATATTTACAAAAATGTGAGGGGTGTACTCGCTTTTGTGCAATACTGTAAAGCTTCTTATGATTGATTGAGATGGAGAGCTGGGCAAATGACATCACAATCTCAGCCTCAGCAATCAGAGGAAGCCTTGTATTCATTCATAGGACCACATAATACATATAGAAACATTACAGTAATTAAATGATGAGCTACCCCCAATTTATTAATATATTACATATACATTTAGGTGTTATTTCCTCCATATATAATACAATAATCCATAGATACATATCCCCTGAAATGCAAAAAACAATAGTCTGTAGGCATACGTTGAAAAGAACGAATGACCAGAAATATTAAGATCAATTTCCTCTCTTTCAATATCAGTCTAACGGATAGTATTTTTGTTATATATTGTCCTTAGAACATGTAGAACCCCCATTCAATTTATGAATTGTCCTTAATGTATTAGATGGGGACAGGCTCAAAAGATTTGTATCCATTATTTATAGATGTTCTGATTTGGAAAGTTATGAGAAAGATGTTGTTCAATATATTAATATGTTGGAAAAAAGGTATGTAATACATGCATTTTGGGTATCTAGGGTGTCCCAGAGGGTCAGGTTGGTCTGAAATTAGAGCTAGGCGAAACACTGTTACTTCCTAGAAAACTGATTTCTCCACATCCACTGACAGTTGGGGAATAAATATTGTCAGTCAATCTGAATTTGAAATGAGAGAAATTGACTTTTTAGCATAGGGAAGCTTTAAATAAGCTTCAAAAGATTTGGCAGAAGAATAGCTTCAAGCTTAAGGTTTGGTACCAAATTGGTAAAGCAATGAAAAATGCTATGAGCAAATTATTCATGCCAGAGGAATTGGATCAATGAATTAATTAATGTGTATTGTTTTAATTATCTAATGTTGGGTTTAGTGAGGTAGTTTTGTATTTTTCTACTTACATTTTTGGATGTGGTTTGTTTTGTGCTTGTAGGGAATTTTTTTTTAATAATTAAAATATATACTATATTACCAAAGTATTGGGATGCCTGCCTTTACACACACATTAACATTGGCCCACCCTCTGCAGCCAAAAGAGTTCAAATCTTCAGGGAAAGCTGTCACAGGTTTAGGAGTGTGTCTATGGGAATTTTTGACCATTCTTCCGGAAGCACATTTGTGACGTCAGGTACTGATGTTGGTCAAGAAGGCCTGGTTCGCAGTCTCCACTCGAATTCATCCCAAAGGTGTTCTAGCAGGTTGAGGTCAGGACTTTGTGCAGACAAGTCAAGTTCATCCACCCTAAACTTGCTCATTCATATCTTTGTGCACTGGTCCAAATCATTTGATGGAGGGGGGATTATGTTGTGGGATTGTTTTTCAGGGATTGGGCTTGGCCACTTAATTACCGTGAAGGGAACTCTTAAGGCATCAGCATACCAAGACATTTTGGACAATTTCATGCTCCCAACTTTTTAGGAACAGCTTGGAGATGGCCCCTTCCTGGTCCAACATGACTGTGTACCAGTACACAAATCAAGGTCCATAAAGACATGTTTGGAGTGGAGGAACTTGACTGGCCTGTACAGAGTCCTGACCTCAGCCTAATAGAAGATGGAAGAATGGTCAAACATTCCCATAGGCACACTCCTAAACTTTGTGGACAGCCTTCCGAGAAGAGTTGAAGCTGTTATAGCTGCAAAGGGTGGGCCAACTCAAAATTGAACCCTACGGATTAAGGCTGGGATGCCACTAAAGTTTATGTGTGTGTGTAAAGGCAGTTGACCCAACACTTTTGGTAATATAGTGTAGATAAAGAAATATCCAGGTCTTAAAAGACGTAGGAATGAATAGTTTTCTCCCAATGCTAGAGCTGCAATTTAGGTATTTGTGTACTGTGATCATATCTCATCTTCAGCATCTCTTCCCCAGGGAGAATATGTTTAATGTATGCAATCGTTACGCATAACTGAAGTCCTCCAGCCCCTTTATTAGCTTTATTGTGCCTCTCTGGACTCTCTCCAATTCTAACACATCCTTTTTGAGGATTGGTACCCAAAATTGGATGGCATAGTAAAGATGTGGCTGAACCAGAGTTTGGTAAAGTGGTAGAATTCTAGTTTTATCTCTCAAGTAAATACCTTTTTTAATCCATGCTAATAGTCTGCTTGCCTTGCTTGCTGCAGCTTAACATTTAATGCTATTGCTGAGTCTGTGATCCACTAGAACCCTCAGATCCTTTTCCTTTCTCGATTCCCCCAGAGCTTCTCCCCCCAGTGAGTAACTTACATTCATATTTTTAGACTTAAAGTGCATTTCTTACATTTTTCAATGTAAAACCCAATTTGCCACATAATTGCCCACCCTATTATTGTGTCAAGGTTTTCTTGTAAAGTTGCTATATCCTGTTGTGAAGTTAGTCAGCAAACACTTATGCCTCATATACACAGTGCAACTGTTGTACAACCGCACGTTCAACAATCGGCTTTTGGCGGTTGTGTCTAGCGTACTGACATGAGTCAAGTAATCGGCCAACAAAGCCAAACGTAGTGATGTGTTACAAGCGTATAACGAGAACGTTCAGGTGAATGTGATTTGTGAATTAGGAACACAGGTTACATGATAGAACACTTCCTGGATTCCGAGCATGCATGTTTAGCACTTTCAACTTTTGTTGGGCCAATTTCTGTACACATGAGTCAACAGTCATACAATGGCTTGTTGGGCAATAAAAGTTTTTTAGTTTGCTCAACCAACTTCTGTTGTACGACTGTTCAACATCGGCTGTTGTAATCGCGCGTACTAATGGTCGGATTATCGTACAACAAGCTGTTGTACGACCATTGTTGTAGTTGCACCGTATGTACGGGCCATAAGACTGAAATACTTATACCAACCTCAATATTATTTATGAACAAGTTAAACAGAATTGGTCCCAGGACAGAGCCTTCGGGTACCCAATTTATAACTCCAGGTCACTGAAAATATACACTATTTATCACCACCATCTGGACATGCTTCTGTAAGCAGTTTTCTATCCAGGTACATACACTATTGTCAATGCCAACAGACCTCAGTTTGTAAATTGAGCATTTTTTGTCAAAGTTCAGGTACACAACATCCACAGACAAATTACAGCTCACCTCCTCTTAGATGGTTAACAGGTTGGTCTGGCATGAATGGTCTTCAATAAAGCCATGCTAGTGACTACTAATGGTACTATTTTCATCAGCAGACTTTAGGATGTGGTCTCTGATAACTCGCTCCAATAGTTTACATACTATTGATGCTAGGCTTACTGGTCTGTAGTTTTCAGCTATATATCTTGGCCCATATTTGAATATTGGTACCACATTTGCTTTTTGCCAATCAACTGGGACCATTCCAGTCGTTATGCTGTCCTTAAACTTTAGGAATAACAGTCTGGCTATAACATGGCTGAGTTATTGATGTTGGGCTGACTGGTCTATTCCTTTTTGTAAACTGGTACCACATTTGCTCTATGCCAGTCAGTTAATACCATTCTGTTCTGTAAGGCGTCTTTTCAAAAGACAATAGCAGCTTGGCTATATTTGTGCTAAATCCCCTCACAGGCGTAAGCCATTTGGACCTTGTGATTTGTTCACATTCATTTTCTCTAGTCTCTTTTTGTACCTTGTTTTCAGCCAACCACAGTACCTTTGGTGAAACATTATAAATGACTCGTTATTTTCATCTAGAAATACTGAGGAGAAAAAGTATTTAATACATTTTCCTTCTCCCGTTCTTTTGTGATCAGCTTCCCATGTTCTATCGTTTTGGGACCTATCTGTTCTTTCATAATCTTTTTACTACTGATATATTTGGAAAGATTTGTGGGATTTGTTTGACTTACTGTAGCGGTAATGTGTTTCTTGTATTCTGTTTCAGCCACCCTAATTGCTCCCTTACATTTCTTGTTGCATTCCTTATTATCTGGAATGTCAAGGTGTCCCTTCCATGTTATACTTTTTAAAGGCTTGTTTTTTCTCATTTATTTTTTCTTGTATTACATTAGAATTTAGCCACATTTTAATGTTGCTGTTTTGTGCTTGTTACCCAATAAAATACAAGTACTAATGCACTTGTTCAATTCATCTCTCACTTGCCTTGTGTGCCCTTTGTTGAAAATATTTGGCCTGACTGAATGTTATGCAGTAGGGATCTCAGCTTATTAAAGATAGCTATTTCGAAATTTGGAGTTCTTGTTTATAGGTGTCCCCATTTATGTACCTTGTGAATTTTGGTAAAAAGACTCCCACATATCTTATCCTGCCTTGTTGCTAGGACATTGCTAAGACACTCCCAGCTGTCCACACCCATCTTCACAGGAGCAAGCTCTCAAACCCCCACACATGTGTGATCCACTATATCCTCCATCGCAGCATTGCTTAGCTCATAGCTTCTGCATCAGGGGAGAGAGAGAGAATGCAAGGAGGTTTGAATCAACTGGGAGTGTCTTACCAATGTCCTAGCAACAAGGTAAGATAGGATAAGGACATTTCTGGGAGTCATTCAGCCAGGCTTCGGGAGGTATGTAAATGACCTACACCTAAAGCAAGACCATTATTAAACTTTGGTCAGAGCTGCACAGTTTGTTTTTACCTACAGGTGACCCTTGCCTGCATAGGAGGTTTTTGGTAAAGGTGAACTAACTCTTTAGCCACTTGTGGACAACCTACCATACATATATTGTGGCAGAGAGGCTTCTCTGTGCCAAATCTGGTACTTAGATCTGACACTTCCGGGTCTGGGGAGTGTGCGCTACCGGCGACCTGCCCCTCTGTGTGTAGTGGCGGGTACCACAGACTCGATATTCCCCGGCACCTCCGATTACACAGGACACAGGCAGAATGACAATCTGCCTATGTAAACAAGGCAGATTGTCATTCTGTCAGAAGAGAAGGCATTGATCCTGTGTTTCTGCAAAGCAGGAATATGGATATTTACAGTCGGGTCCATAAATATTGGGACATCGGCACAATTCTAATCTTTTTGGCTCTATACACCACCACAATGGATTTGAAATGAAACAAACAAGATGTGCTTTAACTGCAGACTTTCAGCTTTAATTTGAGGGTATTTACATCCGAATCAGGTGAACGGTGTAGGAATTCCAACATTTTGTATATGTGCTTCCCACTTTTTAAGGGACCAAAAGTAATGGGACAGATTAACAATCATAAATCAAACTTTCTCTTTTTAATACTTGGTTGCAAATCCTTTGCAGTCAATTACAGCCTGAAGTCTGGAACGCATAGACATCACCAGACGCTGGGTTTCATCCCTGGTGATGCTCTGCCAGGGCTCTACTGCAACTGTCTTCAGTTCCTGCTTGTCCTTGGGGCATTTTCCCTTCAGTTTTGTCTTCAGCAAGTGAAATGCATGGTCACTCAGATTCAGGTCAAGTGATTGACTTGGCCATTGCATAACATTCCACTTCTTTCCCTTAAAAAACTCTTTGGTTGCTTTCGCAGTATGCTTCGAGTCATTGTCCATCTGCACTGTGAAGCGCCGTCCAATGAGTTCTGAAGCATTTGGCTGAATATGAGCAGATAATATTGTCCGAAACACTTCAGAATTCATCCTGCTGCTTTTGTCAGCAGTCACATCATCAATAAATACAAGAGAACCAGTTCCATTGGCAGCCATACATGCCCACGCCATGACACTACCACCACCATGCTTCACTGATGAGGTGGTATGCTTTGGATCATGAGCAGTTCCTTTCCTTCTCCATACTCTTCTCTTCCCATCACTATGGTAAAAGTTGATCTTGGTCTCATCTGTCCATAGGATGTTGTTCCAGAACTGTGAAGCCTTTTTTAGATGTTGTTTGGCAAACTCTAATCTGGTCTTGATGTTTTTGAGGCTCACCAATGGTTTACATCAGGCATCCTCAAACTACGGCCCTGCATCTGTTGCGAAACTACACATCCCATGAGGCATTGTGAAACTCTGACATTCACAGACATGACTAGGCATGATGGGAATTGTAGTTCCTGAACAACTGGAGGGCCATAGTTTGAGGACCCCTGCTTTACATCTTGTGGTGAACCCTCTGTATTCACTATGGTGAAGTCTTCGCTTGATTGTTGACTTTGACAAACATACACCTACCTCCTGGAGAGTGTTCTTGTTCTGGCCAACTGTTGTGAAGGGTGTTTTCTTCACCAGGGAAAGAATTCTTCCACCACAGTTGTTTTCCGTGGTCTTCCGGGTCTTTTGGTGTTGCTGAGCTCACCGGTGCGTTCTTTCTTTTTAAGGATGTTCCAAACAGTTGATTTGGCCACACCTAATGTTTTTGCTATCTCTCTGATGGGTTTATTTTGTTTTTTCAGCTCTTTGGATCTCATATTGAGAGTTGACAGCAACAGATTCCAAATGCAAATAGCACGCTTGAAATGAACTCTGGACCTTTTATCTGCTCCTTGTACATGGGATAATGAAGGAATAACACACACCTGGCCATGGAACAGCTGAGCAGCCAATTGTCCCATTACTTTTGGTCCCTTAAAAAGTGGGAGGCACATATACAAACTGTTGTAATTCCTACACGTTCACCTGATTTGGATGTAAATACCCTCACATTAAAGCTGAAAGTCTGCAGTTAAAGCACATCTTGTTCATTTCATTTCAAATCCATTGTGGTGGTGTAGAGAGCCAAAAAAGGTTAGAATTGTGCCGATGTCCCAATATTTATGGACCTGACTGTACCTTTCCCTTGTCAAAGCACCTCCACCACAGTGAGTAAGCACAACCTAGGCACACAGTTAACCTTTTGATCACCCCAGATTTTAATCCCTTCCCAGCCAGGGTCATTAGTACAGTGACTGTGCATATTTTTTAGCACTGAACACTGTATTAGTGTCACTGGTCCCGAAAAAGTGTCAAAAGTGTCAGTTAGGTGTCTGATTTGTCCGCTGCAATATCACAGTCCCGCTAGAAGTTGTTGATCACCACCATTACTAGTAAAATAAAATAAATAGATAAATAAAAATATCCCACAGTTACAGTTACATACGCTTATTGGGATTTTTTTATCAAAAACATGTCGTGGATTACATATTGGCCTAAATTGATGAAGAAATGTACATGTTATTATTGGGTGTGTTTTATATCAGAAAGTAAAAAATATACTGCCTTGCTAAAGAAGCTCAGGGCAAAGGTGATTTGACTGATCAATAAACCCTATTGAGCATCTGTGGGGCATCCTTAAATGGAAGGTGGAGGAGCGCAAGGTCTCTAACATCCACCAGCTCCATGGTGGAGGAGTGGAAGAGGACTCCAGTGGCAACCTGTGAAGCTCTGGTGAACTCCGTGCCCAAGAGGGCTAAGGCAGTGCTGGAAAATAATGGTGGCCACACAAAATATTGACACTTTGGACCCAATTTGGACATTTTCACTCAGGGGTGTACTCACTTTTGTTGCCAGCGGTTTAGACATTAATGGCTGTGTGTTGAGTTATTTTGAGGGGACAGCAAATGTACACTGTTATACAAGCTGTATAATCAATACTTTACATTGTAGCAAAGTGTCATTTCTTCAGTGTTGTCACATGAAAAGATATAATAAAATATTTACAAAAATCTGAGGGGGTGTACTCACTTTTGTGAGATACTGCATATATATTTTTTAATTCTTTATAGAGGAGGTACACTTCCTCTACTGACATTTACCTATAGGTAAGCCTATAATACATGCGCTCTGAAAGAATAGCCACGGGTGCCGTTCCTTCTGAGCCCCATGCCATTAACGGCGGCTCCCACGTGCATGCGCGGGAGTGACTTTATCATGGCTCCGGGGAAAATGTCAGCCATCTCAGCGGTGTGTGGGCGCCGCTGTAACAGCTTCATTCTGAGGTAAGTATTTCATAATGAGCTAGCATGCGAAGCATAGTAGATCATTATGACTTTGTCTTACAGGTTTTTTTTCTTCTTTTTATTTGTCAAAGTTTACAACCTCTTTATGTTAATTTAAGTCTTTTTTTGTTTATAGGGCAAAGAATAAAAAAACGCAGAGGTGATCAAATACCACCAACAGAAAGCTCTATTTGTGGGGGACAAACATTTTATTTGGGTACAGCACAATTATTAATTATTAATTATAGCAAAAAGTAAAAAAAAAAATGTTTTTCTTTTTTAAAATGGTCGCTCTTTGTTTGTTTATAGCGCAAAATATAAAAACCGCAGAAGTGATCAAAAACCACCAAAAGAAAGCTCTATTTGTGGAGGAAAAAAGGACATCAATTTTGTTTGGGTACAACGTCGCACGACTGCGCAATTGTCAGTTAAAGCGTCGCAGTGTAGTATCGCAAAAAGTGCTCTGGTCAGGAAAGGGGTAATCCTTCCGGGGCTGAAGTGGTTAATGGCCCGTTCACACTTCACCATTCTTGTGGCTTGCATTAATGCATGTTTTACACTAGAGTAAATTGAGGGGGAGAGTGGTTCTGTAAGGACAGAAAAATACTGCCACGTCCTATGGTTTAGAAATCCAAAAAAGAGGGAGAGACTCCCAGATTGTAAGCTATCCCCTGGACTTTACAGGCAGTTGGTTAGATAAGGTACAAAAAAGAGATTTAAGAAATAGTAAAAAAATATACAATTTTATTGATACAAAAACATATGATATATTCCAACATTAGAGTGAGTTGGGACAAGAAGTTCCCAGTCCACTTCAAATTATGTGTGGATATACAAGGTCAAAAATTGGATACAAACAATACATACATCAAATGCAGTTATAAAAAGACAAAACAATACATTTGTCTCAACATGGTACTAACGTTAGAACAGCATATATAGAAAAAGCTTGGATGCATATGAGAATAGATACATTCAAGGAGCCGCTATATGAGCAGGGTCTTGGAGCTATTTCTCAGATATCCCAACATGTTTCGGTCAATCCTTCATCAATTTTAAAATAGCATAAAAGGTTTGTTACAGACATTAGTGTTGAGGTGGGGTACAATACTGATTGTAACGATCATGGGCGTAAAGTGACGTCCAACATGTTTCGCCTAAACCTAGGCTTCCTCAGGGACTTTAACAGACCAAGCGTTACATATCTAGTAAAGGAAAAGAGTTTTTATACATACAATGAAAGTAATAAAAAAAGGAAATATGAATACATCATGATATAAAGAATGCATATAATTGTTCCTCAGCCCAAGAAATGAGACAGACAATCACCTCAACCAGTTCAAATCTCCGCCCGGACCCCAAACGTCAGGCAGCTCGCCCAGCGCCGCACACCACACCGGGAGGGGGGACACTGCGCATCCACAAATTGCTCCGGCTAGTGTAAAAATATATATATGAAATGTGTATGAAATTTTTTTTTGTCTGCATGAAAAAAAGAAAATAAATTTTTTTTTTATAAATGGTCAGCCCCTATCAAAGAGCAGACTTGCAGGAAAGATCTTACTTGCCAAAGTGGCAATATGTGTAGTGAATACTGGAAAAATATGTAAAGAAACAAAAATCAGGAAAAATCCTTACAGATCATATAGGTCAGGGATATGCAATTAGTGGACCCCCAGCTGTTGCAGAATTACAAGTCCCATGAGGCATAGCAAGACTCTGACAGCCACAAGCATG
>BLSH010139423.1:96106-115855 GCA_018402905.1 Glandirana rugosa
GCTCAACCTAAAAGACTATAGGCGCGTACTAGATGGTTGTAGACCATTCGAGTGTGGGTAATATATATAGCGAACAGATCATCTGGTGTAGTCCTTAAAGACCCCTTGGTAGATCATGCGCGGATATCAGAAAATCCAACTCGAGTATCCACAGTATGGTGTCATCTGCCAATGAGGGCTAAGGTATGGAGGGGAAGAGAGGTTCCAAGCTGATGGTTCATACACTCCCGAACCGTCGTCTCCAGATAGATGTCAGCATTCACCACATAGTTTATATGAGGAAAGAAAGCCACAATAGTGTAATACTGTTTAATGCGAGGTTTATTTTGAATAAGGGATTAAAAATACTCACAAAATTCCATATATAAAAGAGCTCATAATAAAATCAATAAGACAGAAGGAGTCCAGGGTTCGACATTTTTGACACTTTTTTGGGACCAATTACATTTATACAGCGATCAGATCTAAAAATAGCCACTGATTACTGTATAAATTTCATTGGCAGGGAAGGAGTTAACACTATGGGGCAGTGAAGGGGTTAACTGTGTTCCCTGGGTGTGTTCTAACTGTGGGGGGGCAGGGTTGGCAGGGGCATGACAGATCTAACTGATCCCAGTGACAGAGATCAGTAGATCTGGCATGCCCCCCCTCACAGAACTGGGAACCGTCGTGTTTACAACGGCGGTTCCCCATTCTGGCTCTCTGTGAGGAGATTGTCCATCCGACTCGCGGGCACGCTCACGCGGAGTGCGGCGGCGCTCGCGCCACCAGCGCCGGTGAGAGTGTGCCCAGCGCGAGCCGAAGGGGAGGACGTGTATTGACTGCCTCCCAGCATTTTAGAGCCACGCTGTAGCCATCATTCGGCTATGCGCGCGGACGGGAAGAAGTTAAAGTGGTTGTCAACCCTTGACAACCATTTTAACCTACAGGTAAGGCTTACCTGTAGGTTCCCTGCATATCTCCCAAACCTGCAGGGTTTAGGAGACATACAATGTACTGCGATGTGCCCATGTCATCGGGCACATGTGCAGTGAAGAAACGACCTCCGTGCCATTCCTTCACTGTGATAGTGCCATGACTGGCATGGGCGGGAGTGATATCACGCGACTCCGGCCAGTCACAGAGCCGGAGATCGCAGCCCCTGGAAGGAAGAGGGGCAGAAGTTGGACATGGCCTGGAGCAGGGACATCACTGGACATCGCTTGCTTCCAATGCTGGTATGTGGCACATAATGGGCTACTATGCGGTGCATAGTAGCCCATTATGTTTTTACATAGCGGGGTAACATAGAGGAAGGAAGTAAACCCCTCAGGGTTTACTTCCTCTTTAACGGAGCTGAGGGACCTATCAAGACTATGCACTCTTTTTCTACCCACCTCCTCCGCTCACAGAAGCCTTACTACAGCTACTTTAAATGAAAAACAATCTAAGAATGGAGGATAGGTGGATGATTCAAAGGCCCACTGCCTCCATTCATAGATCACATTTCATTCATAGAAGCTGTAATATGGTTTTCATGAATGGAGGGGCTGTGCAGAAAGGGTGGGCATAGTCAGGCACTCATGATGAGTGCATATGACAGGTTCCTCTGTTCTATTAATCCCCGCCACGCTGGCAGATTACGTACAAGGTCCGACACTTCCAGGTCTGGGGCGTGCATGCGCGTGCTGGTGGCTTGCCCAGCAGTGAGCACCCACCGATTGTTTAGTACAGAGACAGAACGGCAATTTGCCTATGTAAACAAGGCAGATTGTCGTTCTATCAGAAGGGAAGGCATGGATCCTGTGTTCCTGCAAAGCAGGGACACATATCTATGCCTTCCCTATAATAAAAGAACCTCCCGCAGAGTACACAAGCAGAGGCTAGGAACACATTTAACCCTTTGATTTTCCCTGATGTTAACCTTGTCCCAGCTAGTGTCAGTACAGTGACAGTGCATATTTGTTGCACTGATCACTGTATTCATGTCACTGGTCTCCAAAAAGTGTCAAAAGTATGAGTTAGCTTGCTATGGGGGCACCCGAGCTGAGTCAAAGCTCCGTGTATCCATTCAGACATGGAGCCACAACACGGCCCCACCCCCTCTCTCCCCTGATTGGCTGACTGACTTTGATTGACAACCACATGAGCAGCCACTGCTGTGTTTCAGCCAATCAGAAGGAGTGTCCTGGATGGCCTATACCAGTGGTTCTCAACTCCTGTCCTCAGGACCCACTAACAGGCCAGGTTTGCAGGATAACTGAAATACATCACAGGTGGTATAATTTGCTGCTCAGGGATTGCAGTATTCTAATCTGCATCTCCTCAAGGTAATACTTAAAATCTGGCCTGTTGGTGGGTCCTGAAGACAGGAGTTGAGAACCACTGGCCTAGACATTCATGGACATCACTGGAGAAGGAGCTCAGGTAAGTATTAGGGGGGTGCTGGGGGGCTGCTACACACAGACGGCTTTTTATCTTAATGCATAGAATGCATTAAGATAAAAAAAAAAACCTTCTGCCTTTACAATCCCTTTAATGCATCCTATGCATTAAGGTAAAAAACCTTCTGTGCTGCAGCAGCCCGCCAGAGCCCCCCTAATACTTACCTGAACCCGATCGTTCCAGCGTTGAGGATGAGCCCAGTAGCTCAAGCCGCTGTCTCGGGTCCCCATTGGCTGTCAATCAAATCCAGTGACACGGGAGCCAGGGGGCAGGGCCGAGTCCTGCTGTCTGTGTCAATGGAGGTAGCAGCAGGACTTGGGAGCACGCCTGCACGGGTGCCCCCATGGAAATCGGCTTTCCAAGGGGGCACCCAATGAAGAGGAGGAGCCAGGGGCACCCCAGAAGAGGAGGATCGGGGCCGCTCTGTGCAAATCCTTTGCACAGAGCAGGAAAGTATAACATGTTTGTTATTAAAAAAAAACAAACAAACCTTTACAATCACTTTAAACTTGGGCATTCTATAAAAAAAATGTCTTTGTGACATATTGAATATGCTGATGTGCATAGGCGTGCGCAACCTATTGCATTAGGGTGTGCACCACAAAGCTCAAACAGGCATGAGTGTGTGTATATACTTCAGAAGGGCAGAGATCGGTGTCAGTAGTTTTTTTTTTTTTTTTTATTTATTGTTTTACAACTTTGTTTATTATTTTTTGCAATATTATATTTTATTTATTTATTTACAATTTTATTTAGGAACCATGCTGGGGGCCTTTGATGAAATATCAGGGGTTTAAACAGACTCCTGATGTCTCACTTTCGAGACAGAGAAAAGGACTGAGGACAGGGATTACTCCGTCCCTTTCTCTGCAGCCAGGCAGCAGGGGGAATCTGCACAGTACAGGGTGATTAGGGTGTGCCCAGGCACACCTGCCACCCTATGTGCGCACGCCTATGCTGATGTGTTTTGGCAAAACTGGAGATATTCACTTCTTTTCTAGACTTCAGAGAATATCACATTCTGTATTGTGATACCGTCTTGTTAGGAATTACCTCTATAGACACATATATATATAAAAAATGTGGCCTTTATGGATCGGCCTCATCACGACTCATCACTTCTTTGAAAGGAATTATTTTATTTCCAAGGCCTGTTTTCATCTGACATTACAATACATCATTATGTAACAGAACACCATAGAAACTGTTTATATGCTTTTAGTGTGTGTTCGCCAGGAACTCATTTCTTTCCTTTGTAAATACATGTTATCAACTAAGCACAAAAAAAAAGTGATAAAACATAAAGCAAAGGGTGTACATTCTTCTAAATACATAATAAACCAGGCTTGCTGTATCATTCTAAAAATAAGATGATGCAGCTGCAGAACTGTCATGAACCCATATAAGCTATTTGTTATAATTTATGTACTGTACATTAAGTAGTTGGAGAAAGGCTTGTTCAGAAAGGAGCCTTGTTTATGATGACTTCTACATTGCCGTCTAGTCTGATTCTGTTTTCTTTGCCACTTTAATCTGCTGCTGCTGCTGCCAGATAGGCACAATTAAAGAAGTGTGACTCAGTGTGTCAGCTGGTAGATATTTTTGTCCCTACAATTTTCCCATTTTGATGTAACATATAACACAATCTCATAAGTCTCTGGGTCTTTATATGTACATATGCATGTACAAGAGAAACCACAAGAGGTATAGGCCTGACATTTAGGTTCTTTTCACAGTGTGATCCTCTTCTGTTACTGAGTACAATGGACCTCATTTATATACACTATATTGTCAGAAGTATTGGGACACCTGCCTTTACACGCACATGAACTTTAATGGCATCCCAGTCTTAGTTTGTAGGGTTCATTATTGAATTGACCCACTCTTTGCAGCTATAACACCTGTCCACAAGGTTTAGGAGTGTGTCTATGGGAATGTTTGACCATTCTTCCAGAAGGGCATTTGTGAGGTCAGGCGCCGATGTTGTACGAGAAGACCTGGGTCACAAACTCCACTCTAATTCATCCCAAAGGTCTTCTGTTGGGTTCAGGTGCAGGCCAGTCAAGTTTTTCCACCCCTAACTTGTCCATCCATGTCTTTATGGACCTTGCTTTGTGCACTGGTCAAAATCATTTGGTGGAGGGGGGTTTATGGTGTGGGGTTGCTTTTGAGGGGTTGGGTTTGGCCCCTTAGTTCCAGTGAATGGAAATCCTAAAGCATCAGCATACCAATACATTTTGGACAATTTCATGCTCCCAGCTTTGTGGGAACAGTTTGGGGATGGTCCCTTCCTGTTCCAACATGACTGCGCAACAATGCACTAAGCAAGGCCTATAAAGGCATGGATGAGTGAGTTTGAGGTGGAGGAACTAGACTGGCCTGCCCAGAGTCCTGACCTCAACCAGACAGAATAACTTTGGGATGAATTAGAGCAGAGACTGCGAGCCAGGCCTTCTGTTCCAACATCAGTACCTGACCTTACAAATTTGCTTCTGGAAGAATGGTCAAACATTCCCATAGACACACTCCTAAACCTTGTGGACAGCCTTCCCATAAGAGTTGAAGTTGCAAAGGGTGGGTAAACTCAATCTTGAACTCTACGGACTAAGACTGGGATGCCATTAAAGTTCATGTGTGTGTAAAGGCTGGTGTCCCAATACTTTTGACAATATAGTGCATGTAGCGCTCTCCCCCAAAGGAACTGCAGATTTCTCCTAGGTTCTTTTCCCAGTTTAGTGCTATAGCAGCCAGGCACACAGCAACATTCACTCTTCTGGCTCAATAAACAGTCTAGGGCAGTGGTCTCCAAACTGCAGCCCTGGGCCCAGGTGGGGCCCTTTGCTTGGCTTTATCTGGCCCGTGGGGCAGCATTCCTCCCACTGGTACAAAACATTATTCCCCTCACTGACACCTGCAATGGTTTATAATTACTACCACTGACATCAAAAATAAGGCACTACTCCTCCCCCTAATGTCAATGATGGAATACTGTTAACTCCAAATGACACCAGGACAATTTCTACCCCCACTGGCCACAGTTCAGTACCCCTAAAGTCTGAAAGGTGGTAAACTCACTCTTTGTTTGGAAAGATTGTAGACCCTTGATCTAGGGGTTGCCTTTTCAAATTGTATTGCTGATTAACTTGGATAGGGCATAGGGAGCTGTGAGATACACCATGAGCACTGAGCAATTAATTGAGGACACTCTTCACTGTGATACTATTTCTCAGAACAGTCTCTCAAACAAAAGCCCAGAAAATGAACAGCACTGGGACACCTTCAGTAATATCACAGACCAGGCAAGCACTAGTATCGATATGCTAGGAAAATCAGCACAAACAGTCACTAGGATCCCCGATTCAGGTCTGTACTCACAATGTTCCTGGATACTTGGATGCCTCCTTCCAATATCAGACAGACAATTCCTCTGTCAGCCTCCCGGACTGGATCCTTATTAAAATCCCTTGCTTAGGTTCCAAGGTTTTAGCAAAACAGGCCCCTCAGCTCTGCCCCAGCTGGGACCTCAATGAGAGCAAGTAAAAGTTTCAACAGGGCTATTCAGAAGACCAGCGGCCCTTCAGGTTGGGAACTTCTCCTCCTGGACAAGAATATGTCTGTCTCAGTCCCCAGACTATTTATGCACTCTCCAGCCAGCTACTGGGCACACTTCCCCAGGATTGTCTGGAAACACATACATATTGACGTTTCTTATTGTTCAACCCACTATATTCTGGAATCCTCTAGAAAACAGGGGGAAGCAATTAAACCTGTTGCCTGTAGAGCTCATAATAGCCAAAAGCAACACAAGTTGCTCAGCTATTAAGAGGAAAGCCACCAGAACTAAATTTATCTGACCTAAATAGCAACCTACGAGAATGTTACATATAAAACATTTGTATTATTATTATTCCTCTTTTAGAGGATTTACATATTACCAACAGTAAGTGTTTTACAAAATGAGGGCAGGCATTACAGTTACAATACGTTGCAATAAAAGAGGAATCAGAGGGTCCTGCTCATTAGAGCTTGTAACTGCCAGCCTTGCAATGCATCATGGGACTTGTAGTTTCACAACAGCTGGAGGGCCAGTTTGATACCCCTGAACTAGAGATAACCTGGCATGCAATTGCTGTAAAATGCGTTGAACAAACGTGGCTCCATGGTTCCCTGAAGAAAGAAGTTTTCAGGGATTGCCTAAAGGTGGCTAGAGTTAGGAGATAGCCAGACAGATTGAGGTAGAGAGTTCCAGAGGATAGGAGAGGTTCTGGAGAAGTCATGGAGGCATGGGAGGATGAGTTAAGAGAGCTAGAGAGCAGGAGGTCTTGGGAGGAGCAGAGAGGACGGTTTGGGTGATATTTGGAGACAAGATTGGTGATTTAGCTGGGGGGCAGAGTTGTGATTTTCAGGTTAGAGTGGATTGAGATTACTTTTGAGTGCTAGATGGCAACCTGGTTAACTTCCATTTGTTGTTATTATATAATTTCCGATATCTATTTCATTCAAACTGGATGGTGGTGTGCATTTGGATTCCAGGTTATTACATATTGTCAAGAATTATAAATAGGTGGAGCAAAGTGCTGGAATAAGGGAGCGGCTTTTCAGTGTTATATTTGGCTGCAGTGGATATAAAAATATTTCTGTGTATGGTTCTCCCGAGTCTTGAGAGAATTTGATAAATTTCACACTAGGATAAAAAGCTGACTATACTTTCTCTGAGGATTCAGCCAACACATGGTATTTAACAGCTTAGCAGAACAATTTATGTGCATTGTAAATGATGTTTACAGATGTGCGCTACAAAGATCCGTTATCTGCAAAGATTGCGTAAAAACATCTTCAAAAAGCCAACTGGAAAACCAAAAATCACATTCAATCAGTCAGCTGACAAGGTTGAAATAAAGGAACATTATTGCTCGTGTTCCTCTGAAAACAGAGAAAAAAATAAACGTTATGCTGCTTTCATTGCTATTGTGCTTCCTATCTACCAGTTCAGCCACTATATCGCTTTTTAGAAGAACTTTGAAAAGTTCAGCAAAAAATAGTATATATGCCTATATAACACTACGCAAATATCCAAATAATGAAAGAGACTTTCTAGACTCTCTTTCAAGCTACTCTACTGTTAGGTAGTGATGAGCAAACCAAGCTAAAATTGATTGGATTCTCTCCAGGAATGATTTCTTGTCCACCCCGTGGCATGGGGGTAGGCTTCAGAGTACCCCTTAGCGCCATATTTAAACCCCCTAAGCTATGTGCAGTCTCTCCCAGCTTGGGGAGAGATTGCACGCACTCTGCTATTTTTATTTCCAGGTACATAATATGTGTTTTTTTTGGTTTTGTTTTTTGTGACTTATTTGTTTGTTTTATTTCTTCTATTGGTATATATTTGCTTTAGATACCATCCATCCACCTCATCTTTCTTTTTGGTTACCCTATAATATATTATATTATATACACATTTACCCTTGTTTCAGATTCCATGTTTCTTTCTGACCTTTGTATTTTTTATGGTGCAATTAGTGGAATACAATATTTATATACAGTATGGAGTGGAGTACAATATACAGTATCTCACAAAAGTGAGTACACCCCTCACATTTTTGTAAATATGTTATTCTATCTTTTCATGTAACAACACTGAAGAAATGACACTTTGCTACAATGTAAAGTAGTGAGTATACAGCTTGTATAACAGTGGAGATTTGCTGTCCCCTCAAAATAACTCAACACACAACCATTAATGTCTAAACCGCTGGCAATAAAAGTGAGTACACCCCTAAGTGACAATGTCCAAATTTAGCCCAATTAGACATTGTCATTCCCCGGTGTCATGTGACTCATTATTGTGACAAGATCTTAGGTATGAATGGGGAGCAGCTGTGTTAAATTTGGTGTTATCGCTCTCATTCTCTCATACTGGTCACTGGAAGTTCAACATGGCACCTCATGGCAAAGAACTCTCTGAGGATCTGAAAAAAAAGAATTGTTGCTCTACATAAAGATGACCTAGGCTGTAAAAAGATTGCCAAGATCATAAAACTGAGCTGCAGCACGGTGGCTAAGACCATACAGCGGTTTAACAGGACAGGTTCCATCCAGAAAAAGCCTCGCCATGGTCGACCAAAGAAGTTGAGTGCTTGTGCTCAGCGTCATATCCAGAGGTTGTCTTTGGGAAATAGATGTATGAGTGTTGCCAGAATTGCTACAGAGGTTAAAGGGGTGGGGGGTCAGCCCGTCAGTGCTCAGACCATACGCCGCACACTGCATCAAATTGGTCTGCATGGCTGTTGTCCCAGAAGGAAGTCATTTCTAAAGATGATGCATAAGAAAGCCCGCAAACAGTTTGTTGAAGACAAGCAGACTAAGGACATGGATTACTGGAACCATTTCCTGTGGTCTGATGAGACCAAGATGAACTTATTTGGTTCAGATTTACTGGGTCGCTACAGTTCATTGAGGGAAACATGAATGCCAACATGTACTGTGACATACTGAAGCAGAGCATGATCTCTTCCCTTCAGAGACTGGGCCGCAGGGCAGTATTTCAACATGATAACAACCCCAAACACACCTTCAAGACGACCACTGCCTTGCTAAAAAAGCTGAGGGTAAAGGTGATGGACTAGCCAAGAACGTCTTCAGACCTAAACCCTATATATTATATGGAATGTAATAAAAAGTATTTTATTACCTATATAAACGTTATGTGTGTTTGACTACTAATGGCATATTTAAAATCCCACTTATACATATTTGGATTTGCCTTATTTGATGGTTCTTTGTACCCCATACTCATCCATGGAAGGAGGGGGGCAAGATATTTCAGGATCTCCTTATCTCAAAGAGAGCTTCCAGATACTGATAAGTCCCTACCACCACAGTCTTCAACAATGGGCAAGGGATGTGGGGATGAGACCCTTGTCCTCATCTGCATGTGGGCAAAGTGCCTTGTCAGTGAGTCCCCCTTGCAAGATACCCTACCCATGTTAAAGCATGCAGCCAGGTATGGTTGTCTGACTTGCCTGGCTTTAATACTGCTCAATATTTCTCTTAAGTCACAGACCAGCCACCAACCATGCAAACAAATGAAGTTCATAGACCATTCATAATTTGTTAACTTTCAACTTGTTCAGTGCTATTGTCTCAAAATAATAATGCCAAAATATAAGAATGACAGCAAGGCATTTCAGAAGTAGAGGTCAGCAATGGCAACTTCCATACATCTCTTATATCGGGTTATTAAAGTGGAACTTAATTGTATTTGAGCACTACAAATGGAGAACACTTTTTAATGTATTTTTAATATTCAAAGTAATCACCCCCAGCATTTATAGCTGCAGCCGTCTTAAGTAAGAGTAGATGATTCATGTAGCCATTACTTCCAGGAATTCATCTGCCCTTAGCTCAGACGGGGAGACAGGAGGGTGTGCTTACCTAAGAAAGCCCACCCCCTATAAACTAAAATGCCCATGAAGACTCCTGTAATTAAAACAAGTAAATATAATATACCTTCCTATCTATTTACTAAGTCTAGCAGCATAAGGATTAAAAACAGTTAATGTTGAGTAAGAGAGTTTAGTTCTGCTTTATATAGCCCTGTTTATATACTGCCCCGTTATTGGAGTAAGTGAGAGGAAAAGTGCCCCATCATTGGTGTCAGTGGGTGAGATAGTGCCCCATTATTGGTGTTGTTGAGAAGAATAATGCCCAATCATTGATGACAGTGGGAGGAATAGTACCCCATCATTGGTGTCATTGGCATGATATATTCCCCACTGTTAATGTTAGTGGGTGGAATAGTGCCCCATTTTCGGTGCCAGTGAGAGAAATAGAGCCCCGTTATTGGAGTCAGTGAGAGGAATAGTGCCCCATCATTAGTGTCTTTGGCATAATACTGTATATGCCCCACTGTTAATGTCAATGGGAGAAATAGGGCCCCATCATTGATGTCAGTGGGAGGAATAGTGCCCCATCATTGGTTGCCAGTGGAAGGAATAGTGCCCCATCATTGGTGTCAGTGGGAGAAATAGTGCCCCATCATTGGTGTCGGTGGGAGGAATAGTGCCCCATCATTGATGCCAGTGGGAGGAATAGTGCCCCATCATTGGTTGTCAGTGGAAGGAATAGTGCCCCATCAATGGTGTCAGTGGGAGAAATAGTGCTCCATCATTGGTGTCGGTGGGAGGAATAGTGCCCCATCATTGATGCCAGTGGGAGGAATAGTGCCCCAGCATTGGTGTCAGTGGGAGGAATAGTGCCGCATCAATGGTGTCAGTGGGAGGAATAGTGCCCCATCATTGGTGTCAGTGGGAGGAATAGTGCCCCATCATTGGTGTCAGTGGGAGGAATAGTGCCCAACTGTTGGTTTCAGTGGCAGGTTATACAATATGCCCCATTGTTAATGTCAGTGGTTGGAATAGTACCTCAAGGGCTGCATAAAGGTGAGCAAGGGGCCCCATCCTGCCCCCAGATCCCAGTTTGGGGATGACCGTAGCTGTTACTAATAAGTGGGGTGTGGAAGTGGCTATTCATCCATGTAAATGGAAGTAAACAACTCCTTTAGGCTTATTGCATCATGTTATTCATACTTCCACTAAGGAAAACAGCAAAAAAATAAATAAGTATAGGAATGGGTTATACTTATACATGCTGAGATTTAGTTCTGCATTAATGTCTCATTTTTCAAGAAAATGGTGCAATGCAGAGCCTGAATCACTTACTGATATTACAGGTGTATTATGCTATTTTTCCCATTTCCATTTTTAGAAAATGATATATTTGAAAACAATACAAATCCTGTATAGGAAGTACAGTTTCTCTTACGCTGCAACTTGGAACAACCTGGAAACTCAGATTTATGGTAAAAAGATGCTTAGAGTTTACTAACGGAGAAAGGGGGAATTCATTTCTATCATGGTTTGCTGGGAGTCAGCAGGTAACCATCTTCAGAAATGTACTGTGAGCCTGGATGAAATTCTTGTTTCCTAATTTATGTGTGGGGAATGTAGTAGAGAACTATTTTGCAGGCAGCAGAAAGTCCTCCATCTTGTACTGACAGACTCCATTCGCTTGACTAGCGGTAGATGGATGGTGACAGATTGGAGTTGTGCAGATTCAGCTATGGCGGCAATAACAAGGAAACATGAAAGGCAGAAGCGGTACCATGGAGGGTCCCAGCAGGTGTTCTGCCCTAGGTCTGTAAATCACCAAGCAGGGGACATGTCTAAACAATGCGGGGTTTATGTAATTAAGGCTCCGTGTTAAATGAGGGGATGCCAATGCAGTGACAGAGGGGCCGCAAGCTCCATTAGCAACACCCAGGCAATGTCATCAAATGAAAGATGGTGTGTTTAGAGATCACATGAGCCAGTCGTTTCAGATTTATTATTTTAAAAATGCATTATTCATTATGTCTGGCTTTTTAAACATTTTTGTACATCAGATATATTCCGCAAACCAGCTGTGTGGTTACACCAAAAACATTATATGAAAAAAACCTGTACAGTAGGGCTTTAGGCAACATGGTGCCAATGGTGATAAAGGCTATGGTGTCCAATATCCAACCATATGGGTGCCTGAGCTAGTGAAATGTACATTCCAGTGTATTTCCCCCACCTGTAAAGCCCAGGTGCTGTAAATAGTGGCTTATAGACATGAATGCCTGTGCCTGACTGTACTTGGGTATAAGGCAATGCTCACATAAACACCGGTCTAGTGTACAGGTGTAGGCAGGTGCCTACAAGGGGTTAATATTTTACTGCAGCTATCTGTCTCAAGTTGTATTTTTTTTTCTGTCTATGCTCATGTCTGCAAGTTTACTGAGCCAGCTAGGTGCAAGTGTAGATGTGTGGTGGATCTGACTCGCTAGATTTTCCCACCAATTTTCCAGAGATCCAGATAAAAAGAGCTCACTAAAATGCCCTGTAAGAGCTGCTGGACAACACTGCCAAGATGTAAGCTGTTACTCTGTCGGTCCATGCCCCCATGGGGGGGGGGGGGGTCAGCCGGGGTTCCCTCAGGGGCTGGAAACCTGAGGACTCTATGGACTCCTAACTGCAACCTGCAGACGTATTGCCTTTATAGATTTACTGCCATACGTGCCTCTTAAGGACTATGAACTCTCTGCTGTTATTCAGGTATGATTACCTTATGGGCACTAGAACACCTCTGTAAAGGAATATGTGTGATAAGCTGCTTTACAAGAACTGTCCCTGTCCCTTTTTTGGCTATTCTTGTTTTTAACACAGGCCCCGGTGAATAACTGAACATAGCAGTATGTCTGTGGCAGGCAGCCACAATTACTTCACCCAAGGTTTTCCACTCCCTGCTCCGCTGGGTGCTGGCTCCAGGTCAGTCCATAACCCACACGGACAATCAGGACATCTCAACAGATTAAGAAGAAGCCTCTGTCCTTAGTAAAACCCCAAAGTAAACTTTTGTAGCGTCCTCCTAGTTAGGCTGCTAGGGAAATTTAGTTTTTGAGTACTGCAGTAATCACAGGAGCAGTAATTGTTTGGTTTGGTCTACTCAGAGCTTCTGGGGCCGAGGGATTGACTGCTTCCCCCTGCCTCTAGAGGAAGTTTCTAGAGTTTAGGATGGGAGAAACCAGATGGTCAGTCTTAATGTTCAGTGTGGTCTGGCCAATCCCCAGGAAGATGTGCCTAGATGGAGCTATGTTGCTGTTAAATAGTCTTGAGCCCTGAGGAGTTGGTCTTTTCCACTCTGTGGGGATGGTAAGCTGAGAGTGGAGGGTTTGCTTGCCCTTGGAGCCCTTTGAACTGGAAGCTGGACTACTTTACAAGAGGCTGCACCAATGGACGGTCTGTATATCCAATGAGTAAAGCCTCTATTTGTACTCATACTACTTCATGGTCCTCAGCCGTGAACCATAAACTGTTCCAGTCTTCCTTTTACTTGTGCTCATATTGCTTCATGGTCCCCACCCATGAACCGTGGACTATTCTGGTCTGTCATTTACTGGTGCTCATACTACTTTATGATCCAGTCTACAAATATTAGTGCTACAGCTGTTAAGCAAGAAGTGTCCTCTGTTAGCAATACGTTCCATTTTGGAGTATCCTGCATCACCCCAAATCCCCACCCAAGTTTCTACTAGCAAATAAACTTCCTAAAGAAAACCCTGGACTGATTTGTGAACCCGAGTGAATGGACTGTCATGCTGTATGCCTGGCTGCCTCTGCACTATTTGGGAAAGAGCCTGTCTAATCTACAGCAGCTCCACTTATATATTGCTTATATTGATGTTATTCGGTATAAGGACAATCCACCTGCTCCAGTAACTACTAGTCATAGAGTTAGAATTGTAGGATGGGAGGATGCCTACTGTATACCACAACAAAATTGTATACACATATGCCCTATAAAAAGTTCATCCTAAGGGAACCAAGCATCTGCCTTTTAATTTAATGAAGCCTTCTGTAGGCTCTTTGCAAGTAGTTGTAACATTCACTGGTTGGTTTATTTTCAACTTGCGAATGCTACAATTACTTGTAGGGGACAGCCAAACAAGGCAGATGTTTGGTTCCCTTGGGATGAACTTTTTATAGGCCACATGTGTATGTAATTTATTTGCGATATAGGAGTCCTCCCATCCTGCAGTTCTCACTCTACGAGTAAGCTCCTAGCGGGGTGAAATGCATTAGAGAGACTAGATAATATCAATAAAAGTTTACTTTGGGCTTTTATGCCCTCTATGCAAAGAAAAAAATTGAAATGCTTAGTCTGATGGAGACAACTCTAGAACAGTGCAAAGGCAGGAGACACCGGTCACCAGAGAGGGGAGTATATTAGCTCTTCAACAACACGAAATGTCATTAGGATTTTTTCAGGTCTCTGACAGAATCACTTTATATTATATGTCTGGGCAAATTAAATAAAAAAAAAAAAACATATTAAGTGTATCACTTCTAGGAAGCAGTACAGTCCGGGGTGAGTCAACCCTTGTTGTTACTGCAGAAGGTCAGATGTTCGCCACTGGACCTGGAAGACTTCACTATCATTGTAGTAGTGGTGACCACTACAGTGATTGCCAGCTTCCCCTATGATCAGGTATGGTATATAACAGTAGAAGTCATCTTTCTTGGTATGATGGGCCTTAAGTGTGGCCCCCGACATCATCAAAGGCTCGCACATAAATTTATGTGAATATTCAGTGTCAGAGACAACAGACACACAACAGAATATAGTCAAAGACTATAGGCATGATACAAAATTAGGCAGAGACTGCAGACATGATACAAGAAGTGGTCAAAGACGATGGACGTGATACAAGAGATAGATTGAAACTGTTAACGTGATGCAAGAGATGGTCACAGACTACAGACATGATACAAGAGGTGGTCAGAGAGTACAGACATGATAGAAGAGATGTTCAGAGACTGCAGACGTGATACAAGAGATGATCAGAGACCTTGAACATGCTGCAGGAGACTGTCAGAGACTGTGAATGTGATATAGAAGTTGGTGTAGACTGGGAGCATGCTTCAAGAGAGTCACAGACTGGAGAAACATTTCTTGAGATTGGTAGAGATCACAGCTATAACAGAGCAATAGGGATCACAGATTTGTGTCTGCAGGGGCCCTGAGGGCCACACAAACAGTTCCAAAGGACCGCAGCTTTGGCACCAGGGGTATATACATACATTATATTACCAAAAGTATTGGGGCGCCTGCTTTTACACGCACATGAACTTTAATGGCATCCCAGCCTTAGTCCATAGGGTTCAGTATTGAGTTGGCCCACCCTTTGCTATAAGAGCTTTAACTCTTCTGGGAAGGCTATCGACAAGGTTTAGGAGTGTGTCTATGGGAATGTTTGACCATTCTTCCAGAAGCACATTTGTGAGGTCAGGAACTGATGTGGAAAAGAAGGCCTGACTCGCAGTCTCCACTCTAATTCATCCCAAAGGTGTTCTATCGAGTTGAGGTCAGGACTCTGTGCAGGCCAGTCAAGTTCCTCCACTCCAAACTCACTCATCCATGTCTTTATGGACCTTGCTTTGTGCCCTGGTGTGCAGTCATGTTGGAACGGGAAGGGGCCATCCCCAAACTGTTCCCACATAGTTGGGAGCATAAAATTCTTCAAAATGTCTTAGTATGCTGACGTCTTAAGACTTTCCACTGGAACTAAGGGGCCAAGCCCAACCACTGAGAAACAACTCCACACCATAATCCCCCCTCTACCAACTGATTTGGACCAGTGCAAAAAGCAAGGTCCATAAAGACATGGATGAGCGAGTTTGGGGTGGAGGAACTTGACTGGCCTGCACAGGGTCCTGACCTTAATCAGATATAACACCTTTGTGATGAATTAGAGCAGAGACTGTGAGCCAGGCCTTCTTGTCCAACACCAGTGCCTGACCTCACAAATGTGTTTCTGGAAGAATGGTCAAACATTCCCTAGGACACACTCCTAAACCTTGTGGACAGCCTTCCCAGAAGAGTTGAAGCTGTTATAGCTGCAAGGGGTGGACCAACTCAATATTGAACCCTATGGACTAAGACTGGGATGCCATTAAAGTTCATGTGCATGTAAAGGCAGGCATCCGAATATTTTTGGTGATATAGTCTTTTTACACTGGACCTAGATATGCAATAAAATTCATACCTAAATATCAGCATTACACATCCATCATTTTGCTTCTAGTTTAATAAGAATTGAGGAAGGTTATGTTCCATAGGCACAGTTTGATCCCAATTGGGGTGCCTGGGACATAGCCCAAGTTATTTGATCTGTCCAGATTTGTTTTCTGGGAAACACTTTGGTTGATGCATCTTTGTGTTTTGTTTCTCAGTTTTATTCTCATTATGCTTGAATTTTGACTGTGATCTCAAGTATTATTTTGATGCAGAAATGCCTGTACAATTCTATATGTTTTTCAAAATGAAATTTATTGAAAGTAAATATCAGCATTAACATTTGCAATAAAATACAGCATTTCGCCTCTGTATTGGGCAGGCCTATTTTATTTAGTAGTATTTGTAAGTTGTTGTTATGCAGTAAGCATGGCGCTCTGATGAAAGATGAAAGCACTGACCTGGGGAAGTCACAGAGTATCTCAGATCCCTACACATGTATTCTAATGCAGGTTCAGACAAAAAACAGTTGCTGGCAATACCTGACAAGAGGTAACATTTGTTAATAATACATATTATATTATTCCTCATGCTCCCTATTTATTTAAGGATTGCTGCACAGCTGGCACCAGAGATTTTCCAACTCTTAGAGGCTGTGCCATCTCCTCCTGGCAGTTACCCAGAACATCACACACAGAAATGTGCAATCTTAAGTAGATGGCTCAGGTTGTATTCCATCATGTATTCCAGAAATGGATCATGAAAACATGTATTCCATAGAGGAAGGACTGGAACAGCCCAAAAAAAATTGTTAGCAATGCATAGACGTCTACTCTTTATATAAATATCTCTTATAATGTAGAAGACCAGTTAACACATTGAGCACAATACAATAAACATTACCCAGTAAATTATTTGCTCTTACCCCAGCACTTGCAGTTTACAAATTTAAATGCTGCTGGCCAGGGCCATCTTTAATACTGATTGGACCCTGGGCAAAAATGTTTAGATGTTTTTAGATGTCCCTAATCTACTTATCAACTATTTTTGGGCAGTGTGGGCTCAAGGGGCAACTGCCTTGAGCCCTATAACAATGGCTGGGTCCAAGGCAGCTGCCCCTTTTGCCCTGTTAAAGACAGCCCTGCTGTTGGCCCCTGTTCTCTTAGTGCTGCTTTCTTGAACTTCTGGTCTTCATAGGAAAGAGTTAACAATGGACAGTGCAGTCTCCAGGCTGTCTGTTAGCTTGAAGAAGGGGGAGGAGCAGGGGTACCAAAGTACCATGCATTTTGGTGCAGCATGTTTTACAAAAAAAGGGTCACACATTTCTTTGATGTGATTATCGTACATAGGGCCACCCTAAATATCGCACACAAAAATGCACTGTCAGTGGGTGTGAATGGAGTCTTAGGGCAGCTTCAAAATAAATGCCCGCAGTATGGATGCAATGCAGCATACCTACAGTTTCCATGCAGGTTAGCCGCACTTTCCCATAGAGTTTTATTATGTCCCATGGTTTTGGTGCACCTTCTAAAAGCGCACCAAAAGTCCTGCATGCAAGACTATTGGTGCGCGTTCAGAAAACACACTAAAGCTGTTGGACATAATAGAAGTCTAAGGGAAAGCACAGAAACCGCGAGTACACTGCACTGCGGCCAAAGCTCAGCGGATCAGTGTGCAGCCGCCCTTAGGCATATGTATGTTTTGTACTCATACACAGCCTTGAAAATGAAGATTTCCCCAATAGTTATCCCATCAGTAGTGTGAGATGCGTTTTGGAAAGGTTATACAATTCTAGCTGTAAATATAAACAGGATCGTAAAGTCCCATTTGCTATAAATATATACATTAATGGTCCTTCCCTTAATGAGCATTTGCAGCATCCTTGAAGAGCTTAAATACATTTATTAGCAGTTCATTAAGACAATGCTAATTTGTACTCTGCAAGCTTATTAAACCTGTAACAGACTGTCATCATGGAGGCATGTGGGTGCGGAAAATATATTCTTCTCTCTCCAGAGAATTCTCAGCAAGAAATGTAAGTGAGGATGGTGCTTTATAGCGAGAGGCTTTCTTATATCGGAACTGATTAATTTTTATCACCAAGTTCCAAGGTCACCTTTCTTGATTTCCAAATTACTTTTGATTCGCCTTATTACCCCTTTCCTGCCCACCTTCGGTATCACTTTAACAGAGTCTTTACACTCATGGTGTAACAGTGGTCAGTGGCACACGATAAATTCTCAAGGTCCAATGAGTTGGACTAGTTGACTAGGAAGGGTGCAGGCTGAGAAAAGGTTCTTCCACACCAATGGCGGCTGGTGCTCAATACAGATGGGAAGGCGGCGATCAGACGGTGGGCCATGATCGGAGGTGGTGCGGGCTCCTGGAAGCTGCCCCTGGCCCCCTCACTCCCACTAGCACCCAACAACCCCCCCCCGCCCAAACAGGTTGAACGGGAAGGCGACCATCCATGTACTTATCTTAGGAGGTGGTGCTGGATCTGGGGTATGGCTCCTGGAAGCTGCCCCTCCACCTGCTGCAGCTTGCCGAGGGAAGAGCCGGGCCATTGCTTCTCCTCCTGGCCGAACAGGACCTGGCCAATCAGGTCTCAAGACTCGCTTCCTGATTTCTGATATTCATTTGCTTTTCTAATACATGGGAGTGGGCTGCAAGCGCAATTCTCTGCTCTCTGAGTCCACTCTATTTTGAAGCTGATTAGAGCCTATGGCTCTAATCGGGTATTTAATAAAAACACCCCCGCCGCGGGGGGCGTGGCCTGGCGTCAGCACGAACGGACGCACATCTGTGAAGCTCGAGAGCGGCCCGAGAGAATCTTCAACCATCCTGCCGCTGAAGGAAAGGGTGAGACTAACAAACACCCCAACGTTGATCCTCTTATCAAGAGCTGTATTTTAAGCCCGAAATCGGGCGGATAGGCGACCGGCCGCCGCGCGGCCGAAAATCGAGGCCGCGGCTTTGCGGCCTACTATCACCGGAGCTGACGGCGCGGCCCCAGGCACACAATTGACCGCCCACACACCTATTTCCACACAGATGGAGGTGTAGATGGGCGCACCATGAACTAAAAAAGCTTCCCTGAGGGAGCGCATGCGCGGAGCCCAGCGGAGTGGTCATGCTTTGCTGATGCTCCGATAAAAGCGAACGGCTGGAGCTCGTCACACACCCGCAAAAGCTTCATACTTCACAGGACCGGGCACGAGAATCCTTGGGGAACCAGAGGACCTGGTGAATCGCCCGTTCATGGTGCACGGAGGCGGTAAATCGTCCGGCAAAGCCTCCCCCATAATAGAGGCCCTGAACCGCGGCGCTCCCAAAATGGCGGCGGCACACACAACACAGGCCGCAACACAGCCTGCAGCAGCCGGAGGCAGCAGCAACACCTCGGCTCGCAAACATCTCAACGCCCTGCCTGAGCTCTCTGGGGACACAGACACAGACTTTCCAGATGAACCTGAACAAGGTATGTCTCCCATAATCATTCAGCAGTTCGAAAGAATGCTTCATAAGGCCCTGAAGCAAACATCAGAACACATCACCAGCAGCTTAACCAAAGAGATCAGAGACCTGGGATCTCGCACCGCTGCCCTTGAAGACAGGGTGGATGATTTGGAAGTAGGGGCCCAGGACTGCATTGCTGCCATTGAAAATCTAAAAGAAGAAAACCTCTTGCTACAGGCTAGACTGGAGGACTATGAAAATAGAGACAGG
>BLSH010139423.1:205308-222072 GCA_018402905.1 Glandirana rugosa
ATTTTTGGGACCCTCCGCGTACGCGCTTCGGGATGTACGGCCTGCACGGTGACATCTCGAGGCGTAGACTCCCCCTCTGTGCCGGCGACTGTGTCCTCGGGAAGTGTCGTAAGGTCGAGGGCGGCTGAGGCTTGTGGAGGCCCGTGTGAGTCCTGGTCGACCTTACCAGGACCAGGTGAGATTCGGCTTCGGGTTCCGGGCGAGGTATGCGCTCCAGGACCGCGCCCGGAGTCAGTTCTACCGCGGCCTGTGCGGCGCGGCGAGCCCGGGAGTCTCCAGGGGGGCCTACTTTGGGGATGGTGTAGGTCTGCTCCCACTCAGACTGATACTTGGTGACCCAGCTCTCTAATCTCCTTAGTGAGGCGCTCTGTAATCTGGTCTGAGGTCTGCTTAAGGGCCTTCTGTAGCATAGACTCTATCTGACTCAGCATGTCTGGTTGAAGAGATCTGGCCCTGGGAGAGCTCGCAGGGGTGGTAGAGAGTTCATAGTCAGACTCACCCTCGTCTGGATGTGGTAGGGGTTTCATCCGGGGGGACCTCTGAGGGCCCGAGCGGCGCGGCGTGTCCGGCGCCATCTTGACTGAGGCCCGCGCCAGGACCTCGCGTATGGAGCGGGCCTTGGGCTTCGGCTTAGAGTGGACCAGGACCATTCCAGCTGGTCCTGAGTGTGCCCGGAGGTGTTCGGAGTCGGCGGGAGCTGGAATGCTGTGAAGGGCTCCTGTGTCAGCGGCCGTGTCTCCCCCTCAGATGCGGAGCTCTACAGTGGCACGTCCGGCATGTAGGGCTTCGCGCATGCGCCTCCCAGGGTTTTTATTTTTTTTATTTTTTACTAGTAATGGCAGCGATCTGCGATTTTTAGCGGTACTGCGATATGGGGTGGACATGTCGGAACATTTTGACACTTTTTTGGGACCATTGGCATTTATACAGCGATCAGTGCTATAAAAATGCACTGATTACTGTGTAAATGCCATTGGCAGTGAAGGGGTTAACCTGCAGGGGGCGCTCTAAGGGTTAATTGTGTTCCCTGGGCGTGTTCTAACTGTATTTGGGCTGCCCTAGCAGGGGAAGGGAAGTGATCACAGCTTCCATGTAGAGGAAGGCTGTGATCACAGCCCTTCCCCCCTCACAGAACAGAGGTCCGTGTTTACTTACACGGACCTCCGTTCTTTCACTTCCGGGGGGGGGGGCATCGCGGGTAGCCGGCGGAGATCAAATCCGCCGCACCCGCTCCCTGGCCCTCCCCGGACACAGTGAGCGCGCGGGCACGCCTCCGGCGGCGCGCGATCTGGCAGCCGCCGTCAGATGACGGCGTTTTGCGCAGGAGAGCCACTCTGTCGCCGTCAGATGCCGATCGGCGGCCGGCAAGTGGTTAAATATGTTCACTAACCTTCTTGTTGATTAGTGTAAGCTGCCATGACATTTCCTTAATGTACTTGTTTGTACCTTGTACCTGTTACCAAATTACCTGTATCTATGGAAAGAAATACTTACTCTGTATCACTAAAATATTTGAATAAATACTGAAGTTAACAAAAAAAATCGAATTTCTTTATAAATGTAGGCCAAAATGTATTCTGCTACATGTCTTTAGTAAAAAAAAATCCCAATTAGTGCATATTGATTGGTTTGTGTAAAAGTTATAGCATCTACTGTACAAACTATGGTATATAATAGTGGAATTTTTTTATACTACTAATGGCAGTGATCAGCGACTTATAATGGGGCTGCAATAGTGAGGTGAGCAATCTGACACTGAGTGGGAACTGACTGACTGACATGGACATCACCAGTGACATTAATACAGTGATCAGTGCTAATAATATACAGTGCTACTGTACTAATGACACTGGCTGGGAAAGGGTTAACATCTCGGGTAATCAAGGGGTTAAATGCGTGTCTAACGATGTGCAATGTTTGTAATGTGTGCTCATTTTTTACTAAACATTGTTCCCTCTGTACAGAGCCCTGTGTTGATTGTCAATACAGGGCTTCTGGCCGTGATTGGACACAGCCGATCAGCAAACGCTGGCTATGATTCATTGGCCAGGACCTGCTGACAGACTCCTGCTGTGTACAATCAACCTGAAACACGCAGTGACATACCAGTTCATTGCTTTGCCTGTACGGGCCATCCGTCCACAGTACATTGCAAGCGGGAGGTCCGCAAGCGGTTAATGTGTTTTATTTATTTATTTATTTATTTTGGCCTTGCAAACTTTATCTTCTTAATAATCAATTTATGGCTGAGGAATCAGTTTGTAATTGTAATATTGTCTCACTTGTTGCCATTCCAAACCTGTAAAACTCACTTGTCCAACCAAATAACAATGCTATGAGATTAAAATAAAACATATCCTAATAATAGATGCAATCACCCAATTTGCAAAATTATTAACATGCAAAAATCAATTAGCTAATAAAACTCCCTAAGAGCCGGTTCACACTACAGCGACTTGGGAGGCGCCTTGTGTCGCTCCAAGTTGCTTGCCAAGTGAAATCCCATAGAAGTGAATGTGAGCGGCCTAAATATTCACTACTGAAGTCGCTCCGACTTCAGAAAAGGTTCTTGTTCTACTTTGAGGCGACTTCTATCCCACTTGTGCCCATAGAAATCAATGGAAGTCGCCTCCAAGTCGGATCCCCCATCTAAACAGAAGCGACTTCACAGTGAAAAGAATAGAATTTATTTTAGTACAACCCCCTTCCTCCCTTCTCTGATTGGCCACAGCAACGTCGCCTGGCATGAAGTTGTGTTGTGTTGTAAGTCGCCTCAAGTCGCACTATAAGTTGCCCAAAGTCGCGCTGAAGTTGCTTTCAAATCGCCTAGCAAAGTCGCCCCGCAAGTCGGATCGCCCCTGTGTGAACCGGCTCTAAGACTCCTTGCACACTGGACGTTCTCTGGGCTCTCTGGGCATTGGATTTTAGTGATGGGAGACGCTGCTTAGAAAATGTTCTTTGATTAATTAAAGCAAGTTTTTATAATACTAATGAATTATTGGACTTTATTGTTACACATTTAATGAGTTGTATACTTTATTGATATTTGCATATTACTAACTTTGTATTAATTTGCACAATAGTACTTTTTCAAAGGAGGTGATTGCATATATTATCTTTTTATATATTTTTTAGTTTAAAGTGATTGTAAAGGGAATATTTTTTTTTTTAAATAACAAATATGTTATACTTACCTGCTCTGCGCAGTGGTTTTGCACAGAGCATCCCCAATCCTACTCTTCTGGGTTCCCCTGCCAGTGTTCCTGGCCCCTTCGGCTTTTTAAGTGCCCCAGTAGCCTTTTGCTATCTGGACATTCCTGCAGACTCGATCCTGAGCCGTGCGCTGTGTGTCCATTGACACACACAGAGTGTGGATAGACCCCACCCACCCGCTATCTCCTCACTGGCTGTCATTGAACGCAGCAGGAGTCAATGACCAGTGAGCAGACATGATCCTCCTCTTCTGTGGTCCCCAGCTGGTGCTACTTGCTCCCCCTCCCCCGCTAAGTGCCCATAACAGCAAGCTGTTTGCTATGGGGGCACTCAAGCAGGCTCGCTGAGGAGCTGGCTCTGTGTGTCCATAGAAACACAGAGCGCAGTCAAACCCACCCCCACTCCCTCCTCATTGGCTGTGATTGACGGCAACAGGAGCCAATGGCTCCCGCTGCTCCTATGAGCCAGTGAGGAGAGAGAGAGCAGTGAGGCTGCTCTCCAGCACAGAGCTGCATCGAGATCTGGCTCAGGTACCATATGAATTTGGTGGGGCTGGGAGGGAGCAAAAAAAAGAAGGTTTTAAACCTTAACCACTTGCCGGCCAGCCGCTGTATAATAATCATTATATGGCGGCAGGTCGGCATGTTCCCGCAAATCGCCATAGCTGTACGGCGGCCCTTTAAATTGCTATAGCAGGCATGCACCCGCTGCACGGCAGGGGAGCTGATGCGTGTGGCCAGCGGCCGCGATGTAAACAGACATATCCCCATTCTGTCAGGAAAGTAGAGAGAAAGAGAGATCTGCTGTTCCTAGTAATCAGAAACAGCGTTCTCTCTCTACTCCCAGTCAACACACTCCCCCCACAGTTAGAAACACCTCCCAGGGAACACCTTTAACCCCTTGATCGCCCCCCTGGTGTTAACCCCTTCCCTGACAGTGACATGTATACAATAATCAGTGTATGATCACTGTATAAATGTCAATGGTCGCAAAAAAGTGCCAAAAGTGTCTGATCTGTCCACCCCAATGTCACAGTCCCGCTAAAAATCACAGATTGCAGCCATTACTAGTAAAAAAAAATAATAATAAAAATGCCATAAATCTATCCCCAATTTTGTAGATGCTATAACTTTTGCGCAAACCAATCAATATACACATTTTTTTTTTACCAAAATGTGTATATGTAGAAGAATACATATTGGCCTAAACTGATGAAGATTTTTTTTTAATTTTGGATATTTATTATAGCAAAAAGTAAAAAATATTGTTTTGGTTTTTTTTTTTCAAAATTGTCGCGCTTTTTTGTTTATATCGCAAAAAATAAAAACCGTAGAGGTGATCAAATACCACCAAAAGAAAGCTCTATTTGTGGGAAAAAATGACATTAATGTTGTTTGGGTACAACATCGCACGACCGCGCAATTGTTAGTTAAAGCAGCGCAGTGCCATAATGCAAAAAGTGGCCTGGTCAGGAAGTGGGTAAATCCTTCCAGGGTTGAAGTGGTTAATGCATAGGATCACATTCCCTGTTAGAAATTTGTTTGTTCGAGAAAAATATTTTTATCATGCTTCTTTGAATTTTATTATCATTGCAGGCACAAACGATCATTAAATTGGTTGTCAACTCGTGACAACCACTTTAACCTATAATAAGGCTTACCTGTAGGTGCCCTGCATATCTCCCAATCCTGCACGGTTCAGGAGATATGCAGTGTACTAGATGTGCTGACGTAATTTCGGCACACGCGCAGTGAAGAAATGGCTTCCGTGACGTTTCTTCACTGTGATGCGCGGGAGTGACGTCACGCAACTCCGGCCAGTCACAGAGACAGAATCGTGGCCCCAGTAGGAAGGAGGGGCAGAAGATGGACGCTCCCTGCTGTGGGGACAGCGCTGGAGGTCACAGACTTCGTTTGCAGGTAAATGACACATAATGGGTTTCTATGTGATGCATAGTAGCCCATTATGTTTCTACTTTACAGGGGAATATAGAGGAAGTCATCAGGGTTTACTTCTTCTTTAATTTGACCCCAATAGTGATTAGAAAATTAAGCAAAATGTTCTTAAAATGAAAAAATTTGAATTAAATTGCACTATTGTGTAGCCATCTTAAAGTGTTAGTTCACCTTTGCAGAAAATCTGTAAATGTGAGCAAACACCAGACCCTCTCTTCACTTTACCATTTCCACTGTACTTACCTCCTGCGATCATGAGCTGTCAGGGTTCCCACAAGTCGCTCCACTGGTCCGGGGTTTAAAATCCCAGCTGCCTTCTCTCCTCTCCACCCAGCGCTGTTAAGATGGACCAGACAGACTCCAATGATCAGCATGGTCACGTGGACAGCACAGACCAATCAGAATCCATCTGGTCCATCCTTGCAGTGCATATAGGAGAGAAAGCAGCAGAGATTTCAAATCCCAGACCGGTGGGGCAGCTTGTGGGAGGCCTGACAGCTCAGCATTGTTGGAGGTAAGTACAGCAGAAACCAGGGGGGGCGGGGGAGGGGAAGGTTAGGAAATGGGTCCGGTGTTAGGTCACCGTTACAGGTTTTCTCTCCAGGTGGACTAACCCTTTAAGTTTGCTTTAACATTATAGAAGGGTTGTGCAAAAATGTATGTCATGCTTGCAGCGTCATTCATAGGTAACAGTACCACAAATGTGCTTTTTTTTTTCCTGAGGAAAAACACCTGACAAAAGTGGGAAAACATGCAGTTAAAAAATTCACGAAGCTCGGCAATCAAAAAGGCGCATAAGTTCCTTTCCCACATATGTCATGAGTAGAGCAGCCCATTAAAATGAATAGTTTGCCCTATACATGTAGCGCTATAATGTGAAAAAAAACCACATATCCATAATGCCTGATGTCACGTGTCATAGTGTGAATAGGACCTTAGAGATAAGTCAGTACAAATCAGATACATACAAAATAATACATTTCATTACAGTATGTACAAAGCATAAATTAGTGTCCTGTTTCAGATATTTAAAAACATTTTACAAAGAGCTTGCGCACAATGCCCAACGTTATTAGAAATTTTGACTATGATTACAACAATGATTTATAATAACACATTTTCCATATTTGCTTCTTCAGGACAGCGTCCATTCACAGCACAAGAATAAAGTGACACTAAACTCTGGTTTTAAAAAAAATCTTTTCAAGGATGAATTTTAGACTCAAAAAAAGTCCCTTCGCGCAACTAAGTTTATATGTCTGTATTACTTTATTCCTGTATTATCATTCCTTTATACTTAAAGTCGGAAACTTCTCCTGCAGAATGTATGTAACCATATGCCTGTTTTCGGCTGTATACTTCAATATAAAAGATTGAAACATAGACAAAAGTCCTTTCTATCACTCTCAGCTTCTTCCAAATTCCTTTTTTGTATTGCTGCCAAGATCTGACTTCCAGTTGGAGGATGGCTACATTATTCTCCAAGGTCCCACTGTATGTTGGAATGTAGCCACCCTCTCTTGCTCACTACTGAGCTGGATTATGGACTGTGGCAGGAGTCTCCACACTTTTAGGGCCAATTTACTACCCTACCAACTGTTGTGGGGCAGGACTGTGGACAGTGGAAGTAGAAAATGTCATCGGCTTGGTGGTCAGTGGGAGTAAAAAAATCAGTGATGTCAGTGGGAGTATTAATGCACCATAATTGGTGTCAGTGGGAGTATTGGTTCCCCATCTTTGGTGTCAATGAGAGGAATAGTACCCCATCATTGATGTCAGTGGAAGGAATAGTGCCCCATCATTGGTGTCAGTGGGAGGAATAGTGCCCCATCATTGGTGACAGTGGGAGGAATAGTGCCCCATCATTGATGTCAGTGGAAGGAATAGCGCCCCATCATTGGTGTCAGTGGGAGGAATAGTGCCCCATCATTGGTGTCAGTGGGAAGAATAGTGCCCCATCATTGGTGTCAGTGGGAGGAATAGTGCCCCATCATTGGTGTCAGTGGGAGGAATAGTGCCCCATCATTGGTGTCAGTGGGAGGAATAGTGCCCCATCATTGGTGTCAGTGGGAGGAATACTGCCCCCTCTTTGGTGTCAGTGGAAAGAATAGTGTCCCATCATTGGTGTCAGTGGAAGGAATAGTGCCCCATCATTGGTGTCAGTGGGAGGAATAGTGCCCCATCATTGGTGTCAGTGGGAGGAATAGTACCTCATCATTGGTGCCAGTGGGAGGAATAGTACCTCATCATTGGTGTCAGTGGGAGGAATAGTGCCTCATCATTTGGTGTCAGTAGGAGGAATAGTGCCCCATCTTCGGTGTCAGTGGAAGGAATAGTGCCCCATTATTGGTGTCAGTGGAAGGAATAGTGCCCCATCTTTGGTGTCAGTGGAAGGAATAGTGTCCTGTCTTTGGTGTCAGTGGAAAGAATAGAGCCTCATATCAATCAAAGTAATAGTTCTCCAAGGGCCGGATAAAGGCAGGCAAAGGGCCACATCTAGCACACAGGCCACAGTTTAGAGACCCCTGGATTATGGGATTTGTAGTTTGCATATAGCACTGTACATGGTCACAATGTTCACTGCTCAATCCGCACAATTGGAAATGAGGAGGGAAAAGGAGAGGTCCCTAAGCTCATGGAGAGCATTACAAGGAGGCAGAAAAACAAGTAAGAAACAATTTCATTAAAATAGATTACATTGCAAATAAGTAGTGGATGTGTATGAATTATTTTTGGCGAATAAGGATATCATTTAGTGTCATTTTCATTAGAGCTAATCCATCTTAAATTAGTACATAGATAATCATAAGATTACATTTGATTAGTTCATACAATAAAGCGACATATATGGCAATAAAGATTCAGACATGGAATTTTTCTTAGTGAAAAACTCATCACCAAAGTGGATTTATGTAGATTTACAAATACATACAGGCACATCAGATGATTCAGATGAAATACTATCAGTGGCGGCTGGTGGTAATGTTTTTTTGGGGGGGGGTGCTGTTGACCCCCCCACACCACCCATCCCCCCCCCCCCCCGGGTCCAGTCCGCCATGTGTCTTCCTTCCTCTTCCTGAGCCAATTGGAACGCTTCTCCTTTCGGCCAATCGGGAAACGGGTCTCAGACCCACTTCCTGATTGGTCGGGAGGAGAATTAGTGTGACAATAACGAATATTCATTCTAATCACGTGCTTAAAAAAACAAACCCCAATTGGAATCCATGTGTCCGGCGCCTCGCATGTAGATTAGGATGGATTCCAATCAGGGTTTTTTTGGGGGGCCCTGCATTACGGGCCTCCACTTGTATGATGTTTATCCTCTGTGTGCAATATATGTTCACGCAAGATCAGAATCAAGAATGGGTTAATACAACAACATCAGCACAGTACATTAGTCCAGTATTTGAAATGTAGGCTTTGAAAGGTCAGATCTACCCAAAACTGATATTTCTAATTCTCTAGAGGTTAGCATTATTTTCTGTGTTATGTGTGTTTTTCTATTAGCCATATAACGTGTATAATCTCAGAAAGTGTAGTTTGGAGCCGCTTGCTAATGTTTCAAAATAACATTGAAGGCCAACTCCAGCTCTAAATACAGTTTTGATTCTAAATAGAGCCGAGAGAAGGTTAAAACATATTACAGGTTTTTATTGCTGAAGTTGGGCTTTAAATACAAAGCATCTTAAAGTGGTTGTAAACCTCAGACATAGAATATGAACAAAGCATATGCCTCTATAATGTCTACTTGTCTCTATCTAGAGCACTAAGTGTAATTTCTCTCTGCTACTTCGTTCCTCTGCTATCAGCAGTTTTCAAGTTTCCCTGACTACAAGAGAAAAAAGGTGACAGGGGAGGGACCTCCAGCCTATAGACAGCCTCAGCTCTGTTCCTGTGTGCTGTGTGGAGGGGGTGTATCCCTTCCCTCCAATCAGCTCTCAAAGCTCTCCTCATTGAATTCTGCATTGTGTAATTTCAGCTCTCCACCCCCTGTTTTCTGACAGCTCAGACAAGCTTTATAAATTCTGTATAGGTAAATGCAGTGCTCTAAATAATGAAATAATTTCATATATCTCAAATAAGCATTGAAATAAAGTGAACATTGACAATTAATACTGTAGGCAAAATTGAAATGACATGGTATTACACCGCATACATGGTGCCAAAAATAGTCCTTTAACTACTTAAAGGGGCTGTAAACCCTCAAAGTTTTTCACCTTAATGCATTGTATGCATTAAGGCGAAAAACCTTCGGTAGTGCAGCAGCGCCCCAGAGACCCCCCTTTTTCTTGCCTGAACCCGATCATTCCAGCAATGGGGACGAGCACAGCAGCTCCAGCCACTGTTCTCATTGGATAGATTGATAGCGACATTGGCTCCCACTGCTGTCAATCAAATCCAGTGACACGGGAGATGGGGGGCCGGGGCAAGTCCTGTTGTCTGTGTCAAAGTTAAGCATAACATGCTTGTTATTTAAAAAAAAAAAAACCTTTACAACCCCTTTAAAGACCGCCTACCGCAGATATATTGTGGCATGACAGCTCTATTGCGCGAAACAACGTACCTGTATGTCTTTTAGTGCAATAGATAGCGGGGGCCAGAGGGGGAGCCAATCAGCGGGTTTGGCAGATACGATGTCTGCCAGGACCCACCAATCATTCCCCAGAAAGGCAGAATGGCGTTCTGCCTATGTAAACAAGCATTCATTGGATATAAATTTTCCTCCAATATTGTACATGAACATTAATGGAAAAACTCAAAAAATGCTTATAGTGTAGTATTTATTTTCAACAAAAGATTAAAAGTATAAAAAACTTTATAAACACACATAGCAGTCCATAAGTTAAAGTCTTATGACATATACTGCTGGGTCTCACCACTTACATCTGATGCCGCCAGACTACAAGAAGAATGGCGGCAGGACCTCAAGTGTATCACAGTAATAACATCCGCATGTGTATGTTCAGAATAAAGCGGGTTGAGGTCAGGACTCTGTACACGTTCCTCCACAGCTAATCTCACTCATTCATGTCTTGGACCTTGCTTTGCGCACTAGTGCACAGTCATGTTGGAACAGGAAAGGGCCATCCCCAAACTGTTCCCACAAAGTTGGGACCATGAAATTGTCTAAAATGTCTTGGTATGCTGACGCCTTAAGAGTTCCCTTCACTGGAACTAAGGGGCCAAGCCCAACCCCTGAAAAACAACTCCACACCAACAATTCTCCCCTCCACCAAATTATTTGGACTGGTGCACAAAGCAAGGTCCTTAACCACATTGATGAGCGAGTCTGGCGTGGAGGAACTTGACTGGCCTGCAAATGCACTTCTGGGAGAATGGTCAAACATTCCCAAATCCTAAACCCTGTTGACAGCCTTTCCAGAAGAGCTGAAGCTGTTATAGCTGCAAAGGGTGGGCCAACTCAATATTGGACCCTACAGACTAAGACTGGGATGCCATCAAAGTTCATGTGCGTGTAAAGGCAGGTGTCCCAATACTTTTGATAATATAGTGTATATACCATACCTGGCTGATGCTGAAAGCTGGAAATTATTGTAGTAGACACCTCTACCTCAGTAAACGTTACTTCTTTGCTATCACTGCCTCACCTCTCCATCACATCCAATCAGAGAATGCTTTACATTTGGGGCCTGTGCACACTGGCTTAAAATAACGCCACTCCTAGAGGAGTTTGGCATTTTTGCCTGTAGAAGCAACTAATGTTATCCTATGTGTCCATTCCCATTAGGTCGGCAAGTTTTAAGCTCAGCATTTAGAAGCTGAAAAAACGTTTCTGTTTTGTGTTTTTGAGAGCTCCTAAATGTTAGTACAAAAAAAAAATCTTACAATTAAAGCATGGGTGGTGCCAGTGTGCATGGACATTAATTCAGAGAATGCAAAGCATTCTCTGAATGGTGGCCATGCTGAGCAGTTGGCCTCCTGTGTTAATAATGCAGCAAGGCAGCCACTTGGCATGGGACCCAGAAGCTAGTGGAGATCACTGGAGTAGTGGCGTGTATTACAGAGATTTCCAGCTTCTAGACCAAGGTTTCCCAACTAGGGTTCCTCCAGAGGTTGCTGGTGGTTCCTTGAGCAATCAGCAATTTCTGCTTCTCAGACACCATTGATACTTTTAGCTATCTGTAAGGAGCATTCTTTCCACTGACCATCACACTAATGGTGATACCCAAAATGAAGTCTATTGAGCCGAAACGCGTTGGGTCCCCATGCCTTCTGTCACCATATTTTATGTCTAGAGCTCTGTTACACGCATGCTCAAGTGAGTGCATTTGAAATTTTTATTTTTTAATAAATTCTTAGCGGTATCACACTATGTGGCCTTTTTGTTTCCTCTTTAACCCTGTGTGAACGTTGGGAGAATATCCACCCCTCTGACCAGGGGGACCTGTGAAGTTACATCCCTTCTGACCAGGGAGATCTGTGAAGCTACATCCAGGTGATTTTAGGAGGATACCCACCCTTCCGACCAGGGAGACCGGTGAAGTTACATCTAGGGGGTACTGATCCTCGGCTGAAGGCACCCACACCGTGACCGCAAGAGCTGGAGTGGAGCGGATCCTTTAAGGCTGTATTCCCTGCGTTTTTTCTACCAGATTCTGGTAAGCGTACATCTTATCCTTTATTTGAAGATCCATTTATCACCTCTGTATATATTTGACCGGTCGGTCCAGCTATGGGGCTTTATCCTAAGGAATCACATTATGAATGTTACATATCAAGTCTTCTCTCTTGGCGCTGCATTTATGTGACTATACATCACACTAATGTATCTTGAGTTGTAGATATAGTCATTTTTAGCAGGGGTTCCCTGAGACCGTAAAGTTATTTCAAGGGTTCCTCTGTGTTGTAGGGATGGGCCGAACACCCCCCCCCCCCTCCCCAGTTCGATTCGCACCAGGACATGCGTACAGGCAAAAAATTTGTGCAAACATTCGAACACCATTAAAGTCTATGGGACCCGAACATGAAAAATCAAAAGTGCTCATTTTAAAGGCTTATATGCAAGCTATTGCTATAAAAAGTGTAAGGGGACATGGGTCCTTCCCCTAGGGGACATGTATTAATGAAAAAAAAACATTTTTAAATCAATAGTTTTTTCAGGAGCAGTGATTTTAATAATTCTTAAAGTGAAACAATAAAAATGAAATATTCCTTTAAATATCATGCCTGGGGGGTCCCTTAGTCTGCCTGTAAAAGGGTGCATATCTGTGATGTTTAGAACAGTGCCAGAACAAAGTGATATTTGTGAAGGAAAAAATGTAATTTAAAACCTCTCGCGGCTGCAATGTATTGCCGGCTCCCGGCAATATAGAAATAAGTCACTGAAAAAATGTGCGTAGGGTCTCCCCCCAGTCCACACCAGGCCCTTTGCGTTTGGTTTGGATTTTAAGGGGAACCCCTGCACTAAAATTTTAAAAAAATTGACGTGGGGTTCCCCCTAAAATACGAACCAGACTCTTATCCAAGCATGCAACCTGGCTGGCCAGGATGGGGGGGGGACAAGCGAGTGCCCCCCCTTCTGAACCGTACCAGGCTACATGCCCTCAACATGGGGAGTATGGGTGCTTTGGGGCAAGGGGGGCTCTGCACCCCCACTCCAAAGCACCTTGTCCCCATTTTGATGGGGACAAGAGCCTCTTCCCCACAACCTTGGGCTGCGGTTGTGGGGGGTCTATTGGTGGGGGGCTTATCAGAATCTGGAAACCCCCTTTAATAAGGGGGCCCCCAGATCCTGCCCCCCCATATGAATTAGTATCGGGTATATATCGTACCACTACTAATTCACCAAAAAGTGTCAAAAAAGAAAAAAACACAGGACACAATTAGGGACAAGTCCTTTATTAAAAAAGAAAAAAAAGTGCCCCCCGCTGTAATCCATCATCAATCACGGCATGCCACGGACTCGAAAAAAACAGCTTCTCCTCCATAGGAGGGATGGGGGTCGCTCGCTTACGTCGTTGGGTGGCCCCGCCCTGCCGAATAAATAAACTGTCAAATAAAAAAAGTCTGCGTGCAATGCATTATAGGGCGCTCCATGGCGGCGAAGTTGCTGCGAATGCCCCATAATGTTCTAAACTTGACAAACGGGCGAAGGCCTGATTTTGCAGTTGAACTTACGTTCGACTCGAACCGCGGGCCCATCCCTACTGTGTTGTAAAGGTTGAGAGAGGCGGTTCTAGAAGAATCCCACAGGTATGGCATCTACATAGTTACATTGGTTGAAGCTGGACTAATGTAACTATGTATAAAATATCCATACCTGCAATTCCTCTTTAATGATGTATTAATGAATAAATAATTGTATTAACCTGAGTATTTTAAGTCTGCAGAATTTTAGAATATAACAATGGTAACTGTATTATTTAGGAGAATATGAAGTAGTTTCAATCCATAAATGTTTTATAGAATCAATGCACCATATTTAATTTTAATGAGATTGCAACATAGTAATGATTAATGTCTATTTAAGTCTAATGCCAAATTACAGTCCAGATATGCCTGGTATATTGTCTGGAAGACAAATGTTATAGTGTGTATTAAAGTGGATCTACTGTATACTGAGTTTATAACCAGTACTCACTTCTTACTATGTAGAAGAAGGCTTTGGGGTGCCCAAGAATGTCCAGCAGGTGCCAGGACCGTCTCCAACAGTTAATTCAGAGCAGATGCAGGATCGGGGCACCACCAGTGTAGAGCTTGCTCAGGAATGGCAGCAGGCCCGTGTGCGTGCATCTGTACGGACAGTGAGGAGAAGACTTTTGCAGGATGGCCTGGTGTCCAGAAGGGCAGCAAATAAGCCACTTCTGTCCAGGAAAAACATCAGGGACAGCCTGCAAAAGGTACAGGGATTGGACTGCCGAGGACTGGGGTAAAGTCATTTTCTCTGATGAATCCCCTTTCCGATTGTTTGGGGCATCCGGAAAAAATCCTTGTCTGGAGAAGAAAAGGTGAGTGCTACCATCAGTCCTGTGTCATGCCAACAGTAAAGCATCCTGAGACCATTTCTGTGTGGGGTTGGTTGCTTCTCAGCCAAAGGAGTGGGCTCAACCACAATTTGGAACATAGCCACGAATAAAGAATGGTACAAAAATATCCCCCGAGAGCAACTTCTCCCAAACATCCATGAACAATTTGGTGAGGAACAATTCCTTTTCTAGCATGATGGGGCACCTTGCCATGAGGCAAAAGTGATAACTAAGTGGCTTGGGGAACAAAACATCAAAATTTTGGGTCCATGGCCAGGAAATTCCTCAGACCTTAATCCCATTGAGAACTTGAGGTCAATCCTCAAGAAGCCGGTAAACAAAAACAACCCACAAATCCTGACAAACTCCAAGCATTGATTATGCAAGAATGGGCTACCATCAGTCAGGATGTGGCAGAGCGAATTGCAGAGATCTTGAAAAAGGAGGGTCAACACTGCAAATATTGACCCTTTGCATAAACTTAATGTAACTGTCAATAAAAGCCTTTGACACTTATGGAATGCTTGTAATTATACTTCAGTATACCATAGTAACATCAGACAAAAAGGTCTAAAGACACTGAAGCAGCAGACTTTGTGAAAACTAATATTGGTGTCATTCTCGAAACCTTTGGCCACGGCTGTACAGGAAGCTCCTGCACAAAGGTGTCACTAAACCCACATCATAGAAAATGATCAATAATTGGTGTATTACATGTTGTTCATACTCACTCAGTCACTATGAGATTCATTTTCTGTATTCTGCAAAAACCTGGTTGATCCTGCTACTCTCTATCTCCACCTTCTGTCCAAGTCCCCAATTCAGCTAGGAATTTAGCAGCTGTGGTGGCAACTCTGCACGTGATCAGTTTTCAGTGAGTTTCTATGCTGAGCATTTCCTCCTTATCACATCTGAATAGCCCATGTGACTGCAGAGTTACACATGTGGTAGTATAAACAGTGGTAAATAACAGCCCACTCCCTTCCTGCTCCACCATGCCCAATAACCAGCTAAAGACAATGGGGGCGAGATATGTAGATTGATGGAGGCTTCACCTTTCTCCTATTCTAAGACACAGGCTGGAGGGTTGTGACACAGCCCGTACTGGCAAAAATCCACCCACACCATGTCATTACTAAAAAATAATAAAGATTTGATTTCAAATATATATTTGTATGACAAATTTAAAACAGTTTTTTGATATTATTTATTCATTTTTACTCTGTTTTCCAAAGGCTGTTTTTATTATTTTGAACAATGGCGGCCGGCCCATCCATTGTGGACGCATGGGCGCCGCACCCCTATCCATGCCGCTGCCCTCCCTGTCCATGTGCCCGGCCCCTTTCAGGACGCATGAATCCCTATGGCAGGGATGGGGGTGTGTGTTTTTTGAAGCAATGATTAGAGCCATAGGCTCTAACGGGCTTGAAAATAGGCTGAGCTTGGGGCGTAGAGCATTGTGTCCAGAGCCCACCCAGGTGTGTTGCAACAGCGAATGAATATTCACTGTTGCAACACTGATCCTCCTCCCAGCCAATCGGAAAGTGAGCCTGATACCCATCACTCGATTAGCTGAAAGGACAGGTGATCCTATTGGATGCCTAGGAGAATAAGGGAGGATCCACACAGAAGACACAGGAGTCCGCCCATCGTTCATAGAAGCCTGCTGCCACCGGAACTTGCAACCCGCCGAAGCCTGCCACTGCCTCCCGGAGCACGCGACCCTCCGAACCACGCAATCCGCCACTGCCTGCATGAGCCCGTAACCCGCCCACCGGGGCCTGCTGGGGTAAGTGCTGGGGGGGGGGGGGGCTGCGAGATGCTGCTGAGAGATACCACCGACCAATAGGGGGGGTTGTTTGCCACCCCCCAAAAAAAAAACAGAGGACTAGAAGCTCTTCCTGCTTATGTTTCCCTGCAGACAGGCTGGGAGAGATCTGGGTCATGTGAGAGCTGTATATCAATTAGGAAAAAGGTAGGTAGATTTTTTTTTTAATTAAAATAATTACAGTGGAGTCATCCTCATACAGACATAGAAGGGACAATGTCAATTAAACAGTGCATGTTTAGTATCACTTTAAGAGACTGTAGAGGAGAGATCGTCGCAGATAAACAGGTACAACTTATATAGGGGGATTTGTTTCATCTCTGTGTATCACCTGAGTCTCGTAACTCCACGGGGTATTCTTAAGGGTTCATAACAACTATAATTAAAATTTAAAAAATGCAAACAGGCAGGGTTTTAATACATAAAAAAACATACTATATCTCTGCTGCATTAAAGATTTTAATTTGCTTGTCCGCACTGTACACTGAGCTACGCATGTGTGGGAGATACGTCATTTGTGGGAGAGATGTCATGTGTGTGAGAGATGTCATGTGTGGGAGAGCCACATGATTAGAGCCTTAAGGCACTGCGCCTCGAACCCACCCACTTGTGATACTAGCGAATCAATATTCGCTATTGTCTTCCGGCTCCTCCTCCCGGCCAATTAGGAAAGGAGGCAGATCGAGATGGCCGGGAGGAGAAGCCAAGGAAGCTGCAGAGGGGCAGAGTGCAGGGGGACTGTGGAGGGCTGAGTGCGGGGGGACCGTGGAGGGCTGAGTGC
>BLSH010139423.1:223000-235550 GCA_018402905.1 Glandirana rugosa
AGAGATTTTGATTTTTGGGTTTAAAGTCGGACTTAAAACTTTTACATTTTCAATCGTTAGACTAACACTGACCAGGAGAAATCCCGTTCTTTATGGTACGTTCTTTAGGCACAAGATAGCAGAGTGTGGGGGGACTGTGGAGGGCTGAGTGCGGGGGGACTCTGGAGGGTGAGTGCAGGGGGACCGTGGAGGAAAAAAAAGTTTATCACCAGCTGCTACTGGACACCGCAGTTCTGGAGTGGATGTGACTGAATATAGTTCTGCTTTAAGCACCGATTCACACTGGGTATTGCATAGAAATGCACTGTGCGTTCCTGTGCGATTGACATGGAGTGTGGTGCGAACTCATCCCATTCATTTTGAATGGCTATGTTTAAAACCTACCTTTGGGGTATTGTTAACTTAACATTGACACCAGATCGCAACTGCAGTGCACTTTGAACATGGTATGGAAAGCATGCATAGAACACGGATTTCTTGCATGGTATTTCTTGCCCTAAAGAGGACCAGTCACAATCAGATTGCTAACTTTTACATTTTCAAAATTCAGGCTGAAATTTGGGTTTTTAGTTTTAGAGAGAGTCAGGTCTTCTGTGTTCATCTGGAAGATTTCTCCTCACTTGCTGTCTATTTTAAGGGTGTCAGAACATGAACTGCTCCCACACAGCAGCAATAAAAACTCTTTTTTTGTGGAATGAAGAAGGCCTCGGGAGCACTGAGATGCAAATAAGGATGCATAAATGTCAAAACAAGTCATTTAAAAAGTATATATATATACTGTATATTTCTATTTATGATACACAGTGCTTTAGCAAACTACATGCCATTCATTGAGGGTTTACATTAACGGTTTCCATACCTAGCAGTTGTGGAATGCTTCACCACAATGCGTCCAGAGTGACCAGTAAAAGAGGATGACAATCCCACTACAAACTGCTGCAAAACTTAAAGGATAAGTTCATCTTTTGAAAAAGAAAAAAGCCAATTTTTTGCAGGTAAACAAAATGTGAATGTATTTTTTTTTTCCTTAGGAGTCTGTAAAGCTGACCCCGGCTTGGCTTCTGTTTCTGCCTTGGTCTGCCTAAGCTCTAATAGGCTTTAAAATAGGGTGGGCTTGGGGTGCAGAGCTCTGTGTCTGGAGCCACTTGCCGTTGCCTGGATGCCCGCCGATGCCCGATCCCTGCTGCTGCCTGGTGTCCCAAACCCCGCCGCTCCTCGGATGCTTGACCCCTGCTGCTGCTTGGTGCCCTGATCCCCGCCGCTCCTCCGCTCCCCCCCCAAACAAAAAAACACCAGCCGCCACTGGGAAGGGGCTAGTAAATATGTAATTTACCAGCCCCTTCCTTTTCTAAATGAACACAGAAAACACACTCACTCATCAATCAGGAAGTGGGTATTGAGACCCCATTGGCCAGGAGTCCTAAGACCCCATTGGCCAGGAGTCGGAATACCCGATTGGCTGGGAGGAGAAGTGACGGCCGGGACACCGAGGGGGAAGCCACTGCTGCAGCATAGGGTAAGTGCAGGGCTGACGGGAGGCCAGAGGGCGAGCGTGGGAGGCTGTGGACATGGTGTGCGGTGGTGGGCTCAAGCGACAGGGAGGGATGTCTGTGGTCAAGTCTGTCTGCAAGCCCTATGACCAATGGAGCACCGCCGCCACTGCATGCTGCATGTTCCAGATCTTCTTCTGGCCAGAACTTACCACAGGCACCCATGCCATTCCATGTCCTGTCACACCCTATGAGGACTGGAAATATAAGGGAGAGCCCCCTCAGTTTGGCCTCTACAAGGTACGTGACACCTAAAGTCAGGACCATTGCTGCTTTGCCAGCTGCCTGACTTCATATTGGTAACATATATTAGGCTCAATTCTCAAAGCTTTTACACAAGCCTATTAGCCCGCAGCCCCATCCTGTAACTGTGTGAATTAATCACATTTACAGGGCAATTGCAGCACAACGAAATGCAACTTCCAGTATAAGTTCAATGTTGCATGTGCACCCAGGGCTGCTGTTAGGAACCACAGGGCCCCATACAGACAACCTGACACGGGGCCATACAGCCAATGCTTCAGTTATGAATGAATACAGTGAGTGATTGGTACTGATCACTTATTGTGTTCATTCAGGAAAGGAAGGGGCTGGCAAATATGACATTTTCTAACCCCGCTCTCAATCTTGAAGGATCCTATTATGTGCTTGCAGCTGCCAGCAGGGAGAAGAGAAGGGAAGCCAGCAGCGCGGTGGGGGTAGGGGGATCACACAGGGGAGCCAGAGCAGCAGGGGGAAACTTATGGTGCACAGGGAGGGTGATCTGTGTGCTGGGGGGGGGCAATTACTGAAACTGTTCCTTTGAATGGCTTTCTCTGCAGCAGCTGAAAGCCAATGGGAGGGAGAGAAGTAGAAGCCAGCTTTCAGCTGCTGCAGAGAGAGCCATACAGGTGATTGGTTCTAGTAATTGACCCCCTGCTGCCCTGATCACTCTCCCTACCCACATCCAATTCCCTCTGCTGCCTGGGCCCCCCTGCTGGCATGGGCCCCATACAGGAGGACTGGTGGTACTCCCTTATCTTTGACCCTGTGTGTACTATCCCCTCCATCCACCATGTTGGGTTAAGGTGGGCAGGCACCATGTTGGGTTAAGGTGGGCAGGCAGAAGGCAGTACATTTTTTATATTATTATTATATATTTACCACCCCCCCAGGTAAAATCGTAAAAGAGGCTTATTTAATTTTGTCAACTAAAATACTAGGTGGTATCAAAAAGTTTCCAGACTAGTTTTGTAACACGCCAACAGATGGCAGCACAAGGCTGCATGCACAGTCACAGGGAGTACCAACCTTCTTAAGTCAGTGTGCCAAAAGACATCTTCCTCTGTACATCAGGAGCTGTGCAATTGGTGCTATTCTGACCACGTGTTTTACCATGTCTGCTATTTCATCAGCAAGGCAGAACAAAGAGCAAACGTGAAATTCTGTGTGAAACTGGGCAAATCTGCCACAGAGACATTTGACATGAGTCGGCAAGTTTATGGCAATGATGCAATGCGCCTTTCAAGGAGTTTTGAGTGGAACAAGCGCTTCAAGAGCAGAAGAACATCACTGGAAGACGATGAGAGATCAGGGAGACCTTCAACAAGCTCAACCCTGAAAATGTTGAGACCATTCGGCAACTTGCGCATGATCATCGTCAGAGAACAACCGCACGTGCCACTCAAAATGGTTTCATGCAGAATATCACATTTGCTATCTATGCTATCACGTTTTATCTCTTGGTGTCAAGAAAACTTGTCAGAAGTAATTAATGCTGATAGCAGAGGATTGGAGCAGCAGAGAGAAATCACACCTAGTGTTTTGGATAGAGGCAAGTACACACTATAGAAGGATGTGCTTAGTTCATATTTTATGTCTGAAGTTTACAACCACTTTGACATTTTTTTTTGTTTTTTTTGAGGGGGGGGGGGTTACAACCACTTTAAAGTCCTGTACACACGATCAGAAAATCGTACAGAAAATACCACTTTCGAATCGATCGTACAATAATCGGATCGTTAGTACAGAGCTTTCGAGAGCCAATCATGACAGTTCATCCGATGTTTTTTGTCTGGACAAGATCAGACATGCAGGAAAATTTTTCTCGCACGGTGCCCGATCGTACATTTTTGTTTCATCAGTACAGCTGTCGTTCGAAAATGCAATTCAAATACACTACAAGAAGAACAAAAAAGCACACAAGGGCGCACTGGCCTAGCGCATTATCCTCAGTAAATTGAAATTTATTAAAAGATCATAGAAACATACTCACAAACAAGTTCAGATAACAGGCATTTCAAGCACTAAACGGCTACGCTTCCAATCCACCGTGACTGCTGGTGTCCTGGACAGGCTGGCTAACGCGTTTCGAGGCCACAGCCTCTTCCTCAGAGCCTAACGTACCATGTCAAGACCTCAGTCTTATATTTACAAATACACCTATAATTGTGCAAATACACTACAACACATCACCTCACTCCCGATTTTTTATTGTGTTGTGCAAGAATTTTCGTGACTAAAGCAAACTCTTCTGATTCGATCTGAGATTAGCATGCGGGAAAAAACGGAGGATCATTCGCCTGATAATCTCATCGTGTGTACCGGCATTAGGATATACTCTTGTTGAGAAATGTTATGCATTATGCACTTTTAGCTTTGTCAGAGGCCTATCCCTATGTTGTCTTCTGCATTTCCTTTCACTGGCCTCTACACCACTGATGTGTCCTCTAAGGATGTAGGGGCTGGCAAGAAGAACCACGAGAAGCCATGATGAAGAGAATAAACATGGCAGAGACACTAATTGTTTTATTTTTTTATATTTTCAAAAGCTGTATTGAATATTTTCAATGCCAGAGCCAGTGTTGGTGTCCCTTTAACCACTTGCCGACCGTATACTGTACATATACAGCAGCAAGATGGTTCTCCTGCACAGGATCACGTACCTAGTATGCGATCCTGCACTTCCGGGTCTGGGGTGTGCATGCGTGCTGCCGGCGACTTGCTTCCACTGTGATTAGACACAGCGGGAGCTGATCTGTGGGTACCACGGACTCGATGTCTGCTGGTACCCACCAATCATTAGGCAGAAAAACCAGAACGGCAATCTGCCTATGTAAACAAAGCAGATTGTGGTTCTGTCAGTAGGGAAGGCATGGATCTTGTGTCTCTGCAAAGCAGGAACATAGATCAATGCCTTTCCCTAGTAAAAGCACCTCCCCCACAATGATAAAACACATTGTTAGGCACACAGTTAACCCTTTGATCACCCTGATGTTAACCCCTTTCCAGCCAGTGTCATTAGTACAGTGACAGTGCATATTTTTAGCACTGATCACTGTATTAGTGTCAGTGGTCCCCAGAAAAGTGTCAAAAGTGTCAGTTAGGTGTCTGCTGCAATGTTGCAGCCCCGCTATAAGTCGCTGATCGCCACCATTACTAGTAAAAAATAAATAAAAATTACATAAATATGTGCCATAGTTTGTAGACGCTATAATTTTTGTGCAAACCAATCAATATACGCTTATTGGTATTTTTTTTTACCAAAAATATGTATCAGAATACATATTGACCTAAATTGATGAAGAAATTTGATTTTCTTACATTTTTTTATTGGATGTTTTATAGCAGAAAGTAAAAAATATATTTTCTTTCCCAAATTGTCTGCCTTTTTTTGTTTATAGCGAAAAAAATAAAAACCACAGAGGTGATCAAATACCACCAAAGGAAAGCTCTATTTGTGGAAAAAATGGACTTATATTTCATTTGGGAATATCGTCGCACGACTGCACAATGATCAGTTAAAATAACACAGTGCCGTATCGCAAATAATGGCCTGGTCGTTAAGGGGGGTAAATCTTCCGGAGGTCAAGTGGTTAAAGTAGAAATAAAAGCAAAAAGTTTTCTTACGGCCCCATACACTTTTTTAGATTTTCTGCAGATTTTTGTCTTCAGATTTACCAAAACCATGTAGTGCAAGGACCTGCTTGATTGCATAAAAATTGAAACTCTAAGGCTGGGTTCACATCATTGCGAATTGGATGCGGCTTCCCCGCACCCAATTCGCAATAGCAGGAGATTTTGACCAGTTCTTTATGGAGCCGGTTCACTTATCTCCGCAGCAGGTCTGGTGCGTTTTTCACAAAAATGCTGTGCGACTTTTGGTCAGTTTCAGGTCCAAATTCAGCCCAAAATTCGGGCTGAAATGGGACCTGAAACGGTGAACCAGAAAGCACCGGAGCCCTGCTGGGAGCCACATGCGGTTCATATGTGAACCCAGCCTTAAGGTTTGACCTCATAATATATGGTTTTGGTAAATCTGAAGACAAAAATCTGCAGAAAATCGAATAGTGTGTATGGGGTCTAAGGGAGGGTTATACCCTGTGTCAGTTTTTTTTTTTCCGTGTGTAATTCGGGAGATTTGTCTGCACTTCCTACCCATAGCCAAAACAGGAAATCCCTCAAAAACGCCACAACGCCACTTCCGGTTTACTCGGCAGCCAATGACGCCAGTTTTAAAAAATCCAGAGTATTCAAAATGTCGTTCTTGGCATTTCGAATACTTTGAAGTGCATATGAGGGGTCTTTTAGACCCCTGATCCCTCCATAAAGTGTACCTGTCACTTCCTATTACTGTCACAAGGTATTTTTTCGTTACTTGTGACAGCAATAAAAGTGATCGGGAAAATATTTTTTAAAGGGACAGTGTAAAAAAATAAATGAAAAAAAAATTGAAGCGCCCTATCCCTCCTACTCGCATGCCAAAAAAAAAATGCATACATAAGTTGTGCCCCAAAATGTAAACAATATTTAAATCACACATGTGAAGTATCGGCGCGATCATTAGATTGAGAGCAATAATCCTAGCACAAGACCTCCTTTGTAACTCTAAACAGGTACCCGCTAAAAAAATTTAAAGTGTCACCTATGGAGATTTTTAATTACCATAGTTTGTTGCCATTCGACGAGTGTGCGCAATTTTAAAGAGTGACATGTTAAGTATTTATTTACTCAATGTAACATTATCATTCACATTGTGCAAAAAAATTGGGCTAACTTTAGTGTTTTGGGGATTTTTTTAAATTCACGAAAGTGTTCTTTTTTTCCAAAAAAATATAGTTTGAAAAGCTGCTGCACAAATACCGTGGGGAATAAAAAATTGTAACACCCACCATTTTATTCTATAGGGTCCCTGCAAAAAAAAATATATAATGTTTGGGGGTTTTAAGTAATTAGCTAGCATAAAAGTAGATTTTTACATGTAGGAGCAAAGTATCAGAAATGACTCGGATGCGAAGTGGTTAATACCCAGTGTTGACCCGTACCTTAGGGGCACATGGGTGCCGCTCCCCCTATCCATGTGTCTGGCCCCCTAATCTACATGCCAATGTGTTTTTTTGTTTTTGAAGCACATGATTAGAGCCAGAGACTCGAATAGGCTTCAAAAATGGTGGGCTCGGGTCACAGAGCACTGCACCCTGAGCGCACCCAGTTGTGTGATAATAGTGAATGATTATTTCCTATTGCCACGCCGATTCTCCTCCCAGCCAATCAAGAAGCAGGTCATGAGACCAGTCACCCGATTGGCTGAAAGGACAGGCGATCCTATTGGGCATGGAGGGAGGAGACGCACGGAGGAATCCATCATGATGCAGAGTAGAAATGTGCGGTCAGTTTTGTTTCTAATTAACATTTAGACAAATTTTCATTTTTCGGAAATTTGGATACGATAGTACCGAATTTAAACGAATCCGAAATAGTGAAAAAGAAAATTTGGACGAAATTCAAATTCAAATAATTTTCGACTCATTTTTGAATACTTTTTGACTTTAAATAGTTTTCAAATTCGAAAAGTTTTAAAATTCCAATAGTTTTCAAATTCGAATTTGAAAATTCCTCGAATTTGAATAGACTTCCAATTTCCAAAGAGAACAAAATAGAATAGAAAACAAAGGAATAGAACAGAAAAAAAAACAACAGACTAGAATATAATGTAACAGAAAACAAAAGAATAGCTCTGTTCTACTCCACCACATTATATTCTTTCATTTTCTGTTATAGTCCCCTCTATTGTATTCTATCTTTTTCCATTCTATTCCTCCACCTTCCACTCCACCCCGTCGAACGATTCAAATTCTAAAACAATTCAAATTTGAAAACGATTCTAATTCTCAAACTTTTCAAATTCAAAACCTATTCGAAATTGATTCAAAAAATGTTCTAATTGATTCGAAAATGAATAAACGAAACAAATTCCGAAAATGAATGAAACAAATCTAACTAAACTAACTTATGTAAATAACGTATCGAAACGAAACTAAACTAAACGAAACTAATTTCTTCCCTTTGCACGTGTCTAATGCAGAGGAGGAGGAGACGCAATGGAAGCTGCCGTCCGCTGCCTGTATGAGACGGCAACCTAGATGGGGTAAGTGCGGGGCTGGATGACCGACCGACCACAGGGGGGGGATGTGCTGCCGACCAGGGGGGTTGGTTGTTTGATGCCCCCCCAAAAAAAAAACACCAGCCGCCTCTGTTAATAGTGAAAAGATAAGCGTTGCTCCAGGTAACTCAAGACCCTGCTGCTTCAACCTCTATCCCCAGAGTGTGGGTGTGGCACTGCCTGCAAGCAGGGGCATTGTAACAGAAAAACCAGACTGGATGGCCGCACTCCTGTGCAATGACTTTATTATTGATCAAAATACAGCAAACAGGTGAACCACAATGACCGGCTGACGTGTTTCACACCAACGGGGACTTAATCATAGCTATGATTAAGCACCCGTTGGTGTGAAACGCGTCAGTCCATTTTTTTCTATTACAACGCCTCTGTTAATGCCTCTCCATTCTATCTAAAACTAAAACAAAAAATTGCCTTAATTTATACTTAAAGACCAAATCTTCAGATCCCTGAACAAGTCCAATTGCAATTGTTTCTTTTTATAGAAAGCAAGAAGTATATCTCTAATATTGTTGCTTAAATTTGTAGACTTAAATAAATTCAAGTTACAGTCACCTAGGGATAAATTGATAAAATGCGGCATCCATAGGCATTCTTTTGAAAGTAATATTGGGGCTATGAAAGGCACACTAGATTAATATGTGAACAGTCTTAATCTCAGCCATTGTACACTTAGAAGGTAGCCCACAGAGACATTTCCATTGGGATATCATTTTTGCAGCATGAATCTATTTCTTTCAGTACTGCCACTATAAACAGTGTCTTCAAACCTTTTGGAATTGCAGTAGAAAGCTACATAACAGTAGTAATCAAACATGATTTTTTTATTCATGAACCCGCACTGCCGCTGGAAAATGGCATGATTTTGTCATCTATCTGCTCTCGGTAATTTTCTCCCTCTTTCCTAGTGCTCTCTGCTGATATTTATCCTGCTTGAAACTGGAAAAGCTTACATAAAATGTATGGCAATTTTAAAGGGAAGCCAAGTTTGAAATAAAAGAAGTTTGTAGGTAAAAATGCAAATAGCTACTCACTTCTGAAATGACTTTTTTCCAAAGAAAGGACGGGGGTTATTTATTTTTATCTTATTCTTGTCTGATATATAAACCGGTATAGAGGTTCTGGGCACTGATAGCTTGTCACCTGTATATTTTATCACAAAGTTCACAGCACACGTGTGAGGATTTGTCTCACCCACACCCAGTGTATGAGAAGGTGAGCCTATAGAGCAAGGGGTTAGCTTAGCCACTTGCATACCGGGCACTTTCACCCCCTTCCTGCCCAGGCCAATTTTCAGCTTTCAGTGTTGCTGCACTTATATGACAATTGTGCGGTCATGCAACGCTGTACCCATATGACTTTTTTATCATGTTTTTCTCACAAATAGAGCTTTCTTTTGGTGGTATTTGATCACCTCTACGATTTTTATTTTTTGCGCTACAAATAAAAAAAAGACCGAAAATTAAAAAAAAAAAGTTTTTCTTTGTGTCTGTCACAAAACGTTGCAAATAAGTGATAGATAAAAAGGGGGGGGGGGGTTTAGTGGGACTTTAACCACTTGCCGACCGCCGACCACAGTCTGACGGCGACAGAGTGGCTTGTGCTGTGAGTGCGCGCGCGCCCACTGTGTCTGGGGGGGCCAGGGAGCGGGTAGGGCGGACTCGATCGCCGCCAGCTACCCGCGATGGCCCCCCCCGCAGTGAGAGAACGGAGGTCCATGCAAGTAGAGGGGGAACGGCTGTGATCACAGGCTTCCTGTATATGGAAGCCGTGATCATCCCCTTTCCCCAGCCAGGGCAGCCCACATACAGTTAGAACACGCCCAGGGAACACAGTTAACCCTTAGAGCGCCCCCTGCAGGGTAACCCCTTCACTGCCAATGGCATTTACACAGTAATCAGTGCATTTTTATAGCACTGATTGCTGTATAAATGCCAGTGGTCCCAAAAAAGTGTCAAAATGGTCCGACATGTTCGCCGCAATATCGCAGTACCACTAAAAATCGCAGATCGCCGCCATAACTAGTAAAATATAAAAAAAAATAAAAACCCCAGAAATGAATTCTCATCGTCCGTAAATGCGGCAACTTTTGCGCAAACCAATCAATAAATGCTGATTGCGATTTTTTTTACCAAAAATATGAGGAAGAATCTAAATCGGCCAAAACCGATGGAAAAAAAAGTTTTCTTATATATTTTTTTGGATTTGTATTTTAGCAAAAAGTAAGAAATTTGTTTTTTTTTTGTAAAATTGTTGCTCTTCTTTTGTTTATAGCGGCGATCAGAAATGGCGCAGAGGTGATCAAATACCACCAAAAGAAAGCTCTATTTGTAGGAAAAAAAGGAGGCAAATTTTGTTTGGGTACAACGTCGCACAACCGCGCAATCGTCAGTTAAAGCGATGCAGTGCCGAATCACAAAAAGTGCTCTGGTCCTAAAGTGGGAAATCCTTCCGGGGCTGAAATGGTTAAATGAGGCATGCGGGTTGTAAAAGCATTATTTTTTATTAAGGCTATTTTCATCAATATAGCACTGTGAACAATCCATACGCATCCTTATACATGCATTTTGGGCATCTTGCCTCTATATTTGAAATAATACATATGAACTAGAAACAAATACATATTGCACAGGGTAATGAAAATTTACACACTGTATAACAATTGGTATGGCATATATCAGATTGTATAATGATTAGTACGGCATATGTCAGCTCTACGCGTTTCGTGGAGGTTTGCATCCACTCATCAGGAGCATGCACGTATTTGATAACTGTAATTAATAAAAATGTATAAATATTATCGTAAAAAAAAAAAAGGAAAATGTAAAAAATGGAAGTGAATATATTTTACCATAATAGCTGCAAGGAGCGTTATAGCACTGAGAACCGGACACACACCATATGGGGGTATCCCCAACCGGGAGCTGAGATAGGGGGGTGAGGTCCATAGGCCCCACCAGGGACCACATCCAAGGCCAAAGAAGTCCAAATAGAGCGATCTGTGTGAGTAACCAGGGAAGCTGACCCGTATGGGGAGGGCTTCTGTAAAAAATGGGTGATAGCGTGGATTAGAGCTGTTCTTTTCCAATAGGACAGGAAGAAACAAAGGGGTGAAAATCAAGAGAGAACCAACAGTGATACAGACGGGAAAGGAGCCACCAACATAATGGAGAATTAACCACATCAAACAAAGTAAGGAGAGAAAGGTGCCTATACCTGTTGAGTACACAGTGACTGGATGAATATGATGTGGTGAATGAGAGTAGGGTTGAAGCAGTTGAAACATTGAGTGAGTAGGAGGTGGAATTTGTAGGGCACGGCCACCACACCCCCCCATCAACGACATGCAAGTGTGTATTGCAGGGGGGGCGGCGCCAGATGAGAGAGAGAGGCACTGCTCATCATCGGCGCTGATCACCTGTACTCCTGCACAGCCGCCTGATGGAATGCACACCAGAGATGCGGTGCCTCACAGGAGATGCACAATATCTAGTGTGCAGAGCATGATGCCGACGCCCCACGCGAGGCCATCCACATTCCCCTGGGTTGGGGATGGGGGGGAACTTTGTAAATAAGTATGTTTTCTTCTTCATTTATGGGCGCTGATGAGACTGCACTGACAGGCACTGATGAGGCAGTACTGATTGGCACTGATAAGACGGTACTGAAATATAGAAATATTTGTCCCATGTGAGAATAGGACGACTCACCCACTAGGGGAGAGAGAAGGGGGCTATGGGATTTTACATGGTACCAAAATGGACTCACAAACTGGTTGTTTGTATAAAAACAAATATTTATTCAATACATACGTATATATACAAAAATAACTTTTTTATACATTCATTACATCACCATCCCATGTAGTGGGTAATAGTTAAATGTTATTTTTTCACAGTCATTCTACTAGTGCTTCCCGACCGGTTTCGCGGTTATCCCGCTTCTTCAGGAGAATGCACGGTATTAGCTGTGTATTGCTATAATAGACAATAGATATTAGTACATTTTTGACAAAATCATCATCTTTAGTTACATTTGTCTTATATGCAACACTATTCACTGTATATGTGTGGCCCACACCAACACTGCCACCTACCTGTATGTCCGAGCCACTCCATCAAGGCCTATGGTCTGGTGTTCCCCGGGGCGAGCATGGGAGGATGTACTATTGAAATAATATTAATATGTTTATATCCCATTGTCGCCTCCATATACTATACTCAATACTTATATTCTGTAATATATTAATCCACTTTTTTATCTTAAGAAAGAGGGGGATAATTTTATCCCAATAGGTAAACTTTTTATAATTAGACTTCCTTTGGGTACTATATCACCTGTCTATATCCTGTTAGTATAAAGTTGTGCTTACTTCTTATATGAATGACATAGGGTCCCGTCCCCTTTTAGACCACGGGACAGATAATCTGTAGCGGGGGAGAGAGAGATGACCCACATCTTGTTCAAACTCAGTTTTAACTGGTTTGGTGCTTTAGGTTGCAGCTGAAAGGGAAGAGAAGTTGTATATGCTCAGTCTGGCTGCCTGCTGTGTGCTGGCAGG
>BLSH010139423.1:251916-268909 GCA_018402905.1 Glandirana rugosa
GGAGGGTCGTTCTCAAGCCACGCAGGACCAAGTGGCAAGCCCGACTTAAACCTGGACTTTGCCTGGTTTTCTGCGTGTCCTGGGGACAGTATTTCTCGGCCAGTGTTAGAGGACGATACGTTTAACCTACGTCCCTTTGGTGTAGGCTAAGTGTGATCACACTTGGGTCGGACTTCCTTCAACTTATTATTGTCTGAATGACCAACCTAGTGATCCATTTTAGTTTCCATTTTCTCCGATGTTATCTGCAGCTTACGTCGGTAAATTCTTAACCGAGATCTCCAGTTCAATCATGTACCAGAAACTACAGTTAGTTTAAAGCATTATTAAAACCTAAAACAAAAGGTCATATATTGCAGCTTGCCAATTCTTAAATGGCTGCATTCGACGTCTATTGTAGCCTCTTTTACCTTTGATTTTACCTAGTGATCCAACCAGTAAGTCTGTTATTATTCAACTTCCTTCAGGCTGGGTTCACACTAGTGTGAATCGGATGTGGTTTCCCTGCATCCAATTTGCATAGCAGGAGATTGTGACCGGCTCTTTATGACAGGGGTCCTGTGCGTCTTTTGGTCCGTTTCAGGTCCAAATTCAGCCCGAACGGTGAACCAGGACGCACCGAACTCTTGCTGGGAGGATAACTTTTTTTTTTCATTTTGGATGTAGCAAGGGAGGATTTTAACCACTGCAAGTTTTTTTTTACTTTTGCGATCTGTGTCCCATAGAGGAGATTTTCCCTTTGCTTCCTGTCCTATAGTAAAAACAGGAAGTAAGAGAAAATCTCTCCAAATTGAGAGAATCCCAGGTGTCACCAGAACTATTGTCCCCAGGGCTGGGACAAGGGGTGGGCAGGAGGGATGGCTGCCCTGAGCATCGTGGTATCCTGTGAGGTATAGGGGGAGAAGATTTGTTCTGGGTGGGGAAATTTGTGCTAGGAAAGGTGATTTGAGGGGATTTTTTTGGGAGGGGAATAAGGGAAGAGGATTTTTGATAGAAGAGGTGCTATGGTAAAAGGGGAGAGTATTTGTGCTAGGAGGGGATTTTTTTTTTTTGGGGGGGGGGGGCATTTGGGCTAGTAGGGATGATTGAAGGGCATTTGTGATAGGAAAGGAAATTTGGGTATGGGCGAGATTTGTGCTAGAATGGGGGATTTGAAGTGGGGGTGTATGTACTTGAAGGGGAAATTTGAGAAGTAGAGAATTTGTGCTAGGCAGAGTGATTTTTTTTTGGGGGGGGGGGGTTTAGGGACAGAGAGGATTTGAGTTGCAAGGGGGTCGGGGGGGAATATTTGTGCTGAGACCCCCTCTCAGCACAAATATGTGCCCCCCCAACCCCCTTAGCAACCCCCCTGTTGAAATCCCCCCGATTTCAACAGGGGGGATTGCTAACACATCATGAGCATACATCTTTGAGGGGGGGCACAGTTTGTCATATTCACCCTGGGCTCTAGGTGACCTTGTCCCGGCACTGGGTGTCCCCATTTGTAAATTCCCCCTCTATTACTGTTCTGGTGTCAACCCAAAATTTCTTTCACTTTCAATAATACAAGAGCAGGTGATTTTGGGACTTTAAATGAAGCCGTGGCCTGGTAGGGTCATGTGCCTTCATCCCTATCAATATGAGAAGAGGAGCAAAGAAGTGGGACTTTATATGAAGCACGCGGCTACAAACGAGTGCAGTGGTATTTATTAATTCATATACATATATAAACATATACACACAATCCTGATATCAAATTCCGAAACTGTTTTAACATGATAATAATATTGGTATCAAATTCCAAGACAACAATACATGATAAAATTCCACAAACCACCAAAATTCATATTTATATAAAGTATCTCTCATTTTTGTAAATATTTTATTCTATCTTTTCATGTGACAACACTGAAGAAATGACACTTTGCTACAATGTAAAGTAGTGAGTGTACAGCTTGTATAACAGTGTAAATTTGCTGTCCCCTCAAAATAACTCAACACACAGCCATTCATGTCTAAACCGCTGGCAACAAAAGTGAGTACACCCCTAAGTGAAAATGTCAAAATTGGGCCCAAAGTGTCAAAATTTTGTGTGGCCACCATTATTTTCCAGCACTGCCTTAACCATCTTGGGCATGGAGTTCACCAGAGCTTCACGGGTTGCCACTGGAGTCCTCTTCCACTTCTCCATGATGACATCACAGAGCTGGTGAATGTTAGAGACCTTGCGCTCCTCCCCCTTCCGTTTGAGGATGCCCCTCAGATGCTCAATAGGGTTTAGGTCTGAAGATATTCTTGGCCAGTCCATCACCTTTACCTGCAGCTTCTTTAGCAAGACAGTAGTCAGCTTGGAGGTGTGTTTGGGGTCATTATCATGTTGGTATACTGCCCTGCAGCCTAGGGAAAGGAGGGGCTCATGCTGTGCTTCAGTATGTTACAGTACATGTTGGTATTCATGATTCCCTCAATGAACTGTAGCTCCCCAGACCATGACACTCCCACCGCCATGCTTGACTGTAGGCAAGACACACTTATCTTTGTACTCCTCACCTGGATGCCGCCACACACGCTTGACACCATCTGAACCAAATACGTTTATCTTGATCTCAACAGACTGCAGGACATGGTTCCAGTAATCCATGTCCTTAGTCTGCTTGTCTTCAGCAAACTGTTTGCAGGCTTTCTTGTGCATCATCTTTAGATGAGGCTTCCTTCTGGGATGACAGCCATGCAGACCAATTTGATGCAGTGTGTGGCGTATGGTCTGAGCACTGACAGGCTGACCCCCCCCCCCCCCTTCAGCCTCTGCAGGAATGCTGGCAACACTCATACATCTATTTCCCAAAAACTACCTCTGGATATGACGCTGAGCACGTGCACTCAACTTCTTTGGTTTACCATGGCAAAGCCTGTTCTGAGTGGAACCTGTCCCTGTTTCAGGGTCTTGGCAATCTTCTTATAGCCTAGGCCATCTTTATGTAGAGCAACAATTCTTTTTTTCAGACCCTCAGACAGTTCTTTTCACCGGGGAGGGAAACTGGCTAATTGGGCCCAATTTGGACATTTTCACTTAGGGGTGTACTCACTTTTGTTGCCAGCAGTTTAGACATTGATGGCTGTGTGTTGAGTTATTTTGACGGCACAGCAAATTTACACTGTTATACATTGTAGCAAAGTGTCATTTCTTCAGTGTTGTCACATAAAAATATAGAATAAAATATTTACAAAAAATGTGAGGGGTGTACTCACTTTTGTGAGATACTGTAGATGTCATTTAAAACCATAACTCTCCTATTCTGATAGTATTGTTGAAAGCCAAATTCACTGCATCAAACTCGTTTTTTTCAGTCAATAGTACTAATAATTTCCTATTCAACCATCAACAATATAGAAAGTCTATTATGGATTTATCTGTCTACAATTAGCTGCTCTGTTGAAAAGAGTGTGTTGAATACAGAGCTAAATAGATCAGGAATTAAAGTAGAAGAATAGGTCCTCTTTTTCCCATTGCAGAGATTTCCCTTCACTTCTGGTCCCATAGCCAAACAGGAAGTGAGAGGAAATTCCTACAAATTGAGGAAATTCACCAGGTCACCAGAACTGGTGTCCCCATTGGAAGATTTCCCCTTTGTTACTTTTTTGGGGACAAATTTTACTTTCACTTTCAATGTTAATGGTAAACAGGAGAAATAGAGAGGTTGAATCTACTTAACGGGGGGCACAGACAGCAGTTGCGGCTGCTCCATATGGGGTTCATGGGCACCGCCCCCCATCCATGCATCTGGCCCCCTAATCTACATGCGGGGCACCGGACACATGGATTGCAATAGGTATTTTTTTTTTGAAGCACATGATTAGAGCCTGAGGCTCTAATTGGCTTCAAAAAGGGGTGGGCCCTGAGCCCACCCACTTGTGTGACAATAGCAAATTAATATTCGCTATTGCCCTCCTTCTTCTCCTCCAGGCCAATCAGGAAGTGGGAGGAGAATGACTGTCGAGAGGAGAAGCGATTTTATTGGCTGGCACCGGGGGTGGGGAGGATGTACAGAGATCCGGAAGATGGCCGCCACCATCGGCTCTGCATCCATCATCTCTGCATTGCTGCCAAGAGCCCGTGTGAGTACCACCCATCGCACAACATCATAAAATAGAGATCTTTACCAGCGCACCTTGGTATAATGAATAAAGGAGAAGATTATCACCATACCTGTGCTGATGAAGATGCCTATTTTGTGGTTTCAGAGAAGACACAAACTTTGTCAATCAAGTCCCTGAGGTCGAGATTTAAGGGTGATAGTTGAAATAACAAGCATGTGTATGTGTAAGTGACAGAACTGGCTTTAGGATTGTTGGGCTGCTTCCACTCTGTGATAGGGTGAGGGGCATGGTGGACCTTTTTTTTTTTTTGAAAAGTTGCTATTTAGTAGATTAGGGATCCAGATGGTTCTCATGCCTTCCAGATATCTAAATTGAGAAGGTAGACCTAGACCATACTAGCTGTGTTATATTTCCTAGCTGGACTGAAAATGCCTTAAAATCATCCAGGAAATGAAGTCTACGATCAAGCGAAGGTAGGTATGGTGTGATCTTCTTCTGAAGGGCCCCCCCGACCCCCAGACAGGGCCCTTTCCTTTGAGCACGGTAGCAGAATGTCAGGCCCAGTCGCAAGTGTATGGCTGCATATAAAGGAACCGATCTCTCCACCCCCCCCCCCCCCCACGCTTCTCCTCCTCTCCCTCCTACAGGCATTCAGCAGCTGCAGGAGGAAAATGGAGAGATAGGTTCCTCTATGCTGGTGTTTCTCAATCTGTTTCCAGTCAGGGCACCCTTGAAGTATACCCCTAGGACCTAGGTAAATGAGCCTGCACTGCAGCCATTCCACAATGGTATGCATTGTATGCAGTTGCAGCATAGTGATGATGCATTTAGAGGGTTAAAACAGACGGTCAGGAGGAAACATATTGCCTCTTTACCGGCTGCCAAATGCCTCTGAAAAGCGATCTGAGTATGGATCGCTTTTCAGAGGAACAGCATTTTTTTTTTGCTGCTACTATGAACAAGCGGGAAAAAAATTAGTTATGATTGGACACATAGGGGGTCAGGATTAAAAGCTCATACATAGAATGTGCATACATATGTGCAAACACACAAGTACACACACATACATACACATATATAAATACACACACATATACTGCATATATAAGTACACATATATATATATAAATACACACAATTATATATAAATGCACAGATGCACACATATATATAACACATGCACCACACATACATGCACCCACATATACATGCACCCACACATACATGCACCCACATATACATGCACCCACACATACATGCACCCACACATACGTGCACCCACATATACATGCACCCACATATACATGCACCCACACATACATGCACCCACATATACATACATCCACACATACATGCACCCACACATACCTGCACCCACACATACATGCACCAACACATGCATGCACCCACACATACAATCACCCATACATACATGCATCCACACATATATGCACCCACACATGCATGCACCCACACATACAATCACCCACACATACATGCACACACACATACATGCACCTACACATACAATCACCCACACATATATGCACACACATAACTAGAGTTGAGCTAACCCGAACTGTAAAGTTCGGGTCCGTACCGAACTTTCGGGTGTCCGTGTCCCGAACCCGAACGTTTGAGAAAAAGTCTGGGTTCCGGTTCTGGGTTCTGGTATTTTATCACGCATGTTGAATAGCCGCAGGGCAGCCAATCAACAAGCGTTTCACTGCTTTTCCCTAGAAGCCATCACAGCCATGCCTACTAATGGCATGGCTGTGATTGGCCAGTGCATCATGTGACCCAGCCTCTTTATAAGCTGGAGTCACTTAGTGCTGCAGTCACATGCTCTCTGAGACTCTGACTAGTGTAGGGAGAGATGCTGCCGGCTCTGAGAGGGACAGATTGCAGATATATATAATATAACATCTCATCAATCTGATTGTGGACTAGGTAGAGACTACTACCACTGCTTTGAGGGACAGATTGCAGATCTCATCCTGCATTACAGAATGATCTGCTTTGAGGGCAGATTGCAGATCTCATCCTACATTACTGAACGATCTGCTTTGAGGGACAGATTGCAGATCTCATCCTGCATTACAGAATGATCTGCTTTGAGGGACAGATTGCAGATCTCATCCTGCATTACAGAACGATCTGACTGGACTAGGTAGAGTCTATTGCAGATCTCCTCCTGCATTACAGAATGATGTGACTGGACTAGGTACAGTCTATTGCAGATCTCATCCTGCATTACAGAACGATCTGACTGGACTAGGTAGAGTCTATTGCAGATCTCATCCTGCATTACAGAACAATCTGACTGGATGGACTAGGTAGAGTCTACTGCTTAGAGGGGCAGATAATTGTTCTAAAATCATCTTCTAGTTCTAAAGGGAGAGGTTCCTGCTGGTCCTGTAAGGGACAGATAATTGTTCTAAAATCATCGCCTACTCCTATAGGGTCAGTTTGCTGCTGTTGCTGTAAGGGACAGATTATTGTTCTATAATCATCTCCTAGTTTTAAAGGAAGAGGTTCCTGCTGGTCCTGTAAGGGACAGATAATTGTTCTAAAATCATTGCCTACTCCTATAGGGTCAGGTTCCTGCTGTTGCTGTAAGGGACAAATTATTGTTCTATAATCATCTCCTTGTTCTAAAGGGAGAGCTTCCTGCTGGTCCTGTAAGGGACAGATAATTGTTCTATAATCATCTCCTAGTTCTAAAGGGAGAGGTTCCTGCTGGTCCTGTAAGGGACAGATAATTGTTCTAAAATCATCGCCTACTCCTATAGGGTCAGGTTCCTGCTGTTGCTGTAAGGGACAAATTATTGTTCTATAATCATCTCCTAGTTCTAAAGGCAGAGGTTCCTGCGGTTGCTGTAAGGGACAGTTTTAAAAACCTGATGGCGGTGGCTGTCCCACAGTATGTGGTTCCAAGCCGCCACTACTTTTCCAGGCAAGCCATCCCTTCTCCACATAAACAAGTCAGGGACAAGATCAAGTGTGCACTGCGCAACACCATCTGTGCAAGGTCCACATAACCACTGATGCATGGACCAGTAAGCACGGGCAGGGATGCTATATCTCGCTAACTGCACACTGGGCAAATGTAGTGGCGGGTGGGCCTGAGCCGGCTAGCCATTTGGCGCATGTCCTTCTGCCACTCAGGATTTCAGGACATTTGTCTGCCTCCTGTTGCCTCCTCCTCCTACTGCGCTTCCTCCTCCTCCATCACCTCCTCATCCGCTCAGTGTAACACCTTCACCACGAACTTCAGCACATCCAGGGGGAAACGACAGCAGGCTGTTTTAAAACTGATATGTTAGAGGGATAAACCCCACACCGCGTAGGAGCTGTGGATGGGCATTGAACAACAGACCGATGAGTGGTTGTTGCCACTGAGCCTCAAGCCCGGCCTGGTGGTGTGTGACAATGGGCGAAATCTCGTAGCGGCTCTGGGCCTAGCCGGTTTGAAACACATCCCTTGCCTGGCTTATGTGCTGAATTTGGTGGTACAGAAATTTCTAAAAAACTACCCGGATATGTCAGAGCTGCTGCATAAAGTGCGGGCCGTCTGTACGCACTTTCAGCGTTCTCACCCTGCTGCTGCTCGCCTGTCTGCGCTGCAGCGGAACATCAGCCTTCCTGCTCACCGCATCATATGCGACGTGCCCACAAGGTGGAACTCCACCTTGCACATGCTGGAGAGACTGTGCAAGCAGCAGCAGCAGGCAATAGTGGAGTTTCAACTGCAGCACGCACGGGTCAGTCGCTCTGCGGAACAGCACCACTTCACCACCAATGAGTGGGCCTCCATGCGAGACCTGTGTAGCATATTGCGGTGTTTCGAGTACTCCACCAACATGGCCAGTGCCGATGACGCTGTTCTCAGCATTACTATCCCACTTCTATGTCCCTTTGAAAAAACACTTCGGGCCATGATGGAAGAGGATGTGGCACAGGAGGATGAGGAGGCTGAAGAGGGGTCATTTCCATGGTTATCAGGCCAGTCATTCACAAGTGGCTCGGAGGGTGGGTTCCTGCACCAGCATAGGCCAGGTCAAAAATATTCAAGCCAGGGCCCAGTTCTGGAGGATGAGGAGGACGAGGAAGATCATCATGAGGAGGAGGAGGAACCGCAGCAGGGTGGCACCCAACGCAGCTCGTGGGCATCACTGGAGCGTGGCTGAGGGGAAACGGAGGACACAGATGATACACCTCCCACAGAGGACAACTTGTCTTTGCCTCTGGGCAGCCTGGCACACATGGCCGACTACATACTGCAGTGCCTGCGCAAGGACAGCCGAGTTGCCCACATTGTAACTTCTTCTGATTACTGGGTGGCCACCCTGCTGGATCCCTGTTACAAGGACAACGCGCCATCCTTAATTCTCTCACTGGAGCGTGAGAGGAAGATGCGCAACTACAAGCGCACACGGGTAGAGGCACTGCTGAGGGCATTCCCAAATGACACCGGGGGCTCAGTGGAAGCACAAGGCGAAGGCAGAGGAGGAGGAGGAAGAGGCCGCCAACGCAGCTGTGCCACCGCCAGCACCTCAGAAGGCAGGGTTAGCATGGCCGAAATGTGGCAAAGCTTTGTCAGCAGCCCCCACAACAAACAGCACCACCAGCTGATAGGCAAGGTCTTAGCAGGAGGCAGCATTTCAGCAACATGGTGGAACAGTATGTGTGCACACGCCTACACGTACTGACTGATGGGTCTGCCCCATTTAACTTCTGGGTCTCCAAATTGGGCACATGGCCTGAGTTTGCCCTTTATGCCTTGGAGGTGCTGGCCTGCAGCCAGTGTATTGTCTGAACGTGTGTTTAGCACGGCAGGGGGCATTATCACAGACAATCGCAGCCGCCTGTCCACAGCCAACATGGACAAGCTAACGTTTATTAAAATGAACCAGGCATGTATCCCACAAGACTTGTCTGCACCTTGTGCAGAATAGACTTTTAGACCAGTCTCACACAGCCATTGGTATACTTGTTTTTTTGAATATGCCTCAATATTTTGGGGGCAACCTCAATTAGAAAAAAAAACAAACAAACAACAAAAAGTGGTTACCTCCTCTTCCTCCTCCTCCTCCTCCACCACCGCCACTTCCACCTACACTGCCACGGTCACGGCCTAGTCAACCTCTAGGCTCCTACTCCACATCCACCCCCCCTTCCCATTTTTATTTTTTTATTTGTTTTTAAGTTATTTTCCCTATCCCCATTTTTTTGTAGGGCACTTGTCCTATACTCTTACCCCCATTTTACTTCATTTTGCAGCCCTCTAGCACTTGCCAGGACTTTTTTACAGCCATTTTTGTGCCGAAAAGTTCGGGTCCCCATTGACTCCAATGGAGTTCCGGGTCCGGGGTCAAGTTCGGGTAACGTTCTGTACCGAACCCAAACTTTTTCGCGAAGTTCGGCCGGACCCGCCGAACCCGAACATCCAGGTGTTTGCTCAACTCTACACATAACATTTTATTTTCATTTTTTACTATTTTCTCTATTATTTTTACTTTTTTTTTATATCCTATCATCAGAGTAGTTTAGTATCACCTTAGTAACACTGTACTAGTCTGGGGGGGGATTATATATATATATATTTATTAAATTTTGTTTGTTGTTACAATGAAGATCCAAGTTAACCATTAATGACAGCTGTGATCACTAATGATCTGTGATTGGCTACAGCTACTCACATGGTACAGGGTTCTGTGATTGGCATGGGTACCATGTGATAGCTGTGGGCCAATCACAGCATAGGCAACATAGCTGTTATGAATAAATGTAACAGCTTTGTTGAGATTGTAATCATGTGCTCACATAGCGATCACATGATCACCGGGATCCGTAATCAGCTGTGTCCAGTGAACAGTGGTCGTGGGGGCATATGCTGCAGATGCAGGCATGACGTACAGGTATGCGATTGTACCTGCATGTGCCAACCTGCCGTAGTATATGTACTGCGGCAGGTCAGCAAGTGATTAATGGAATTCACAGTCCTGTTGGTATCCCAATGTTTTGATTGTTTATTACTCCACAAACTGATGCCTTGATGTTTATGTTTGTATCCAAGCCATATCAGCATTGTGATGCATCTTACTGTACCTTCGTGAATTGTTTTATTTGTAAACTTCTAATAAAGCTTATAGAAAAAAATAAAAAAATATTTTTTCTGAGGTGTTGGGGGTTCACATGTCGCCCTTGGCAAATTGGCCCCATCCTATGGGAAATTATTATTATCCTCATTATTTTTGCTATCATTAATATTATTATTTTTCAGGTCAGAATACCATATAGGTTATACCAGTATGATAGGATATTGAATTCATCTGTTTATGTATTGGAATGTTTATAATATAAATAGTTCCCCTAGTTATTCTGAGAGTCTCAGGGCAAATTACAGTGTGAGATTGTTACTATACGCAATCAAATCCATCTAATTAGACATTACATAAATACGGCTTTTATCTCAGTGGGGGGGGGGGGGATCTCTTTCTAGGAAAGGCACACAAATTCATATATTTTTATTAAAGAGATTCCTTTTGACACATTTGTACCAACCCAATGACATACTTAAACAATTTTCTGAGAGGGTTTAAGTGAAAATTTCTCTGGGTTCCCAAAGGAGAATATACTGCTAGTAATAGCATGTAGGAGATACAGAATTACCAGCATTGTACAAGGGAGGATCGGCTTACAAATAACATCTAGAAACATAATTTCCATCATCTCATTTTTCTCTTATGTTTCTGAAAATAATAAATTACCCACACCTCTATAAAGTCAGTATATTTCATATAATGTCAGCTCAGCCTATTTGTTCTATGATGGTTACCACTTTGTGAAAAACAAATCAAAAATTACTCTTTTGATTTGTTTTCACATCTGAAATGGCCATATTATAATCACAAGCCAATTTTAAATTGTAGTAAGATAAAATTAAGGGGGCCCCGGGCAGTTTGTCATAATGTGCTAGTATGCAATGCAAGCCCTCCAGTGGCGCGCTGTCACCGCTGAAGGCGCTTCCATTTTCGCCCGGTCTTCCATCTGGGTTTGAGAGCGATATGAATGGCCGAGCCGGTGATGACGTCCCTCTTGCGCATGCATGCAGGAGTAGCTGTTTATGGTCGCCGTCATTGTACGTCTGTCGCGGGAACGAGGCTTGTGGGTGCCTGCGCCAAATTGCCGAATCCGAGGCACGTGGCCAGCAGCCGCAGGGTCCACCAGCGACCCACAATCGCTCCTGAGAGAGACAGAATGGGGATTTGTCAGTGTAAACAAACAGATCTCGTTCTGACAGGGAAGTGAAGAGAGATCTGCTGTTCCCAGTGATCAGGAACAGCGTTCTCTCTCTACCCCCAGTCAGCCCACTCCCCCCACAGTTAGAAACACCTACCTAGTGACATTTATAGGTGAACCGGTTAAGGGGGAAATTCTTCAGGTCCCTAAGTGGTTAAGATGCACTTCCAAGAGTCTTTTAAAAATATCCATACTCCCCGCCACCACCACCAATTGTGGAAGAGAGTTCCACATCCTTTTTGCCCTGACAGTGAAAAACCCCCTACGCAGCTCAAGGTTAAACCTCTTCTCCTCCAATCTCATTGTGTGGCCCCGTGTCCTCTTACTCTCCCTGAGACTGAATAGCTTTTTTCCTACGCTGGGATCACCATTGAGGTATTAGTAAATCGCTATCATGTCCCTTCTCAAGCGTCTCTTCTTCAGCGAGATTAAATTTAGCGCTTGTAGTCGTTCCTCGCAATTGAGGTCTTCCATTACCCATATTAATTTTGTTGCCCTATTGGACTCTACAAAGAAGTGCAACAATATTAATAAGGGGATTGGAAGAGCGTTACTGTGGGGAGCTAGGCTGCCATAATTGCCTATATGAATATAAACAAATGGCAACATTAATATATTTGTGTAGTGGTACCCCACGTAGGGGCTGCTGAGTATTGGGGTTCACCTGTCACCCTGCCCAGCCCGGCATTCACTTCCTTAAACAGTCAGAGTCAATGAATAGTCCATGTACTTGGTTTTGTATTTTTATTGAGTGAATTTAACTTGGATGGGGTAAGGGATTCATGAGATTCCCAGAAAATTCAACCTGGTTGAGATAACTATGTGCACTCCTTGTACATACTACTCCTTCAGTCTCCTCCAGCACAACTCTTGCTTGCAGGCTGTTACACTTCCTCTCTCCAGCACAACTCTTACACTTCAGGCACAGCTAGCACATGTCGTTAGGTCTGACAATGGCTTCATCCAGGACTTAGTAGATGCCCTATTGCAGGCAGAGACCGTGGCCTCTATGGTGTAGCAATTGGCAGTTCCGGTGTTAGCCGTCCTAAGTGGACTACTGATCGCTCCTGGCTGCAGCTGCCCGACCCAACTGCCCATGACACCACAGTCCACTCCACTGGCTCTGCATCCATCTGAAACTGCAACCTCCCAGTTCTCTTAGGAGTGCCTCCTTAGTCCTCCCGACTGTGCATGTCACTCACCAGCCCTCCTGGCTGCAACCGATGGATCCCTCCTGAAGACTTGCCCAGCAGTACTAGCTCCTGCTGTCCTCTCTTGCTCCTCCTGTGCCTCCTGTCCAGAACCTTCATGCTTTCGTGAAGGGCTCTGTCCTGCACTAGGCCCAAGGTCACCTCCGCAGACTGGGGAGCTCCCACAAAGGCCCCAACAGTCTAGTACTCCATCTCCAGTTCTTCTACCTGAACTACTCCTCTCCAACTGGGGTAAGGGATTCATGAGATGCCCAGAAAATTCAACTTGGTTGGGACAACTATGTACACTCCTTGTACATACTACTGCTTCCGTCTCCTCCAGCACAACTCTTGCTTGCAAACTGTTACACTTCCTCTCTCCAGCACAACTCTTACACTTCAGGCACAGCTAGCACATGTATTTAGGCCTGACACTGACTTCAGCCAGGACTTAGAAATGCCCTATTGCAGGCAGAGGCCACGGGCCTCAATGGTGTAGCAATTGACAGTTCTTGTGCTAGCCATCCTAGGTGGACTACTAATCCAAATTAGCCCTCTTCTGGCACTGCCAGTCCTCCTGGCTGCAGCTGTCCAGCTCCACTGCCCATGACACCACAGTCCACTCCAATGGCTCTGCACCCATCTCAAACTGTAACCTCCCAGTTCTCTCAGGCATGCCTCCCCAGTCCTCCCGACTGTGCATGTCACTTACCAGCCCTCCTGACTGCAACCGGTGGATACCTACTGAAGACTTGCCCAGCAGTACTAACTCCTCCTGTACCTCCTGTCCAGAACCTTAAAGCTTTCTTGAAGGGCTCCATCCTGCACCCGAACTCCAGACCCAAGGTCACCCCCCCCCCAGACTGGGGAGCTCCCTCAAAGGCCCCGACAGCCTAGTACTCCATCTCCAGTTCTTCCACCTGAACTACTCCTCCCCAGCTGGGTTGACCCTGGGTATTTGAGGAGGACTGCCCCCTTCCAATCCAAGTTTGGGATTGGTCAGGACTCCCCAGAACACCCCAGACCACTCCACCTCTCTTCCCCTCCTCTTCTTCTAGCACCTTCTAGAAGCAAGAGGGAGGTAACTGAGAAGTGACACCACCTATGAGTCACCAGCTGCTACCCTGAGATACTCCCAGCCCAGAATCAAAACAAACAGGCCTAACATCCAGCCAGGCCTGCCTAAATTTTCCTACACTTACACAGAAATCCCCACTTTAGCGCCTACCTACCTAGAGGGTGCTACATTCAGATATTAAGGGGACCTGTAACTATTCAATATTACTATATTCAAGTAATGAGGGGCCTTTAACTTCTCAAAGGTCTCCCAGAGAAGAAAAATATATATTGTTATTATGGCCTCCCTGGCCAGTTGTTACCCCTATCATATGAATAAGGAGAGGGGGATACTTATAGGTAGCCACATGCTGGCCAGCATAGAGAGCTGGGCTGCCTTCTAAGTAATGCACAGAACACCTGCATTGACTTTCCCCCTGAGACATCTAGATAGATTCTCTTATTCATGTTGTTTAACTTTTTCCTTGACTGTGGGCATTGGTACAGCAATGCATTGATTTGCTTAGGTGGGAGGTCAGAGAGCTTCATCAGGAAGCTGTAGAAGTTTAATAATGCTTTTGAAATTTGGGTATGCAGACCTGCATTCCAGAAAGGCGAGGGACCATAGCTCCAGCATATGCTCAATGAAAGCGGGTCCAGCAGGGAAAAAAATGCTTCTATGAATTGTGGGAGGAAAGAAGGGTGTTGGGGACCAAGAAAGGACACTCATAAGACTTGTCCTGGTTGGCAGTCATTAATGACCACCAGGGATCCCCACATAAGGAACTTGGTTACCAAGAGGGAGAAACTCAGAGCGGTCCTTTGTCCTTTGCACAACTCTTGGGTCATCTCAAAGATCCCTCCTAGTTTTTATCTGAAAGATCTGAGAGTGAGACCGGTTGAGTAGTTTGGCAGCAGACACTGGGCAGGCCTGACACCACTCAGTCCACAAAATGATGTATGCTGAGTACATTTCAGGCAACAGGGAATTTCTGTACTTGCAGGGTTTTTAAAGGGATAAACCATAGGGAAATCTTCATGTATTGCAGAGATGTATTACATATATATATATATTTTGCCATGACATACATTATAAGCAAACTTAACCTCTTTTTTTATTTACCTCTCCTGTACTGGGGTATTCCATGATGAAGTCCAACCTTGTAGCACCCATCAATATGAGCATTTAAAGAATATGTTACCCCAACATTTCATATTCCTAATATGTGTTTGCTGTAACATGCACTTGTATGAAGAAGGCTCCTGTTCTCTTTGCATTGTTTCCTTTGTGTGTAATCCCAGGTGTTCCTCCCAGTCCCTATGGTTTCCTATTAAAACTGACCACACTAGGCATGTGAGCACAGCATGGTTTTCTGACTGTGCTGGGAATTGAGCCTGTTCTCCTTCAACGATTAGAATTGTGCTTACTTCATTCCACTACCATTCACTGAGAAGACCAGTGCACTGCTGTTTTTCCTCCCCCTAGCCCTCTCTGAGCTCCTCATGCAGCTTAAAGCAGAGGTTGTGTGACCACTTATAAAAATGCAAAAATGGTTTCTATAATGTTTTTTTTTTTATGTATATACACAAATGGTTTGCCTTTCATTTCTATTTTAAAACGGAATGGGTTGTTTTACAAGGTAAGGGTTCACATATACATTAGGCCTCATGCACACGGGACATTTTTACAGCTGCTGCTTTTGGCTTCAGGCATTTTTTTCTGCAGCCAGTAAACTCCCCAGCATGCTATCCTATGTGTCCATACACACATAGGCTGTTATCAGTGTTTTTTGGCAGGGGCGTTTTCTGGCTGGAAAAAAGACCCCAGAGCTAGTGAGTTTAAGAGGAGTTGTTTTAGCTGTGAAATGCTGTAACTCTGATAAAAGCTTAAAAACCCTGAAAAACGCCAAAAACGCAGCTATTCAGTGTTTATCAGCATTTCTTGAGCCATAAGCTTTTGTGGGTATATAGTTTTTCTTAAAAAAAAAGCTGACAAAACGCTACAGCTAAATAACACTGAAAAACACTACTGCAAAAATGCTGCAAAACGCATTCTACAGCTTTCTACAGCTGACGCTACTGGCGTTTTTATAACATCCAGTGTGCATGAGGCCTTGAAGTGTTATTAAACCCAGGGCCCTGCATTCACTATATCTGGTCTCCCACAGTGCACAGAACATGGAAATGTAATTATTTTTGTAAATATAAACTGCTCAATACCTTTTCTCATCAGCAGTCACAAGACAATACTGCTATCAGTTAAAGTTTGAAGGAGGAGTACTCTGACTGTCCTAAGAGATTGCAGGACCCCCTGACCCTCTGTCTGGACAGTGCTGATTGGCCCTGTGCTGATCACATGCACTCTCCCAAGAAAAAAAAAAACCTCTCTAGCATTACACACCGAACTGAGCATGTGCAGCTTGTCTCCGAGCCTCTGTTCTATCAGCAGATGGATTGGGGACAGTGGAAGAAGGGGAGAAACAGAGAAGGTAGGATCAAACAGCCTTTTTACACAATGCAAAGGATTAACTCCTTAGGATCCACAGTGAGTATAACAAGCATGCTTTACTGCATATACAGACTGATTTTACTGTACTGTAAGGCTCCATTTACACGGGACGCTTCAACCTCCCCTAGTCTAAAACGCCCGTTTTGCCGCAATTTGCATGCCGCATTTAGCCGTGTTTTGACGCGTTCGCATCTAGGAGTGTTTTTAAAAAAATATATATATATTTTTTTTAATGGAGACGCCTGTAAACTAAATGGTCCTAGACGCAAGTTTAGGGCTGTTTAGTGGCGTTTACAAGCTGTTTGGCATTTCAAATGCCTCTGAACTGACGTCTGAACCCATTTTTTTGCGTTCCAAAAAAAGCCTTTAAACTCAGCTGCCTGGAAACGACCTTAACCGCTTGAGATCTGCGCTATAGACGAAAGAAGTCTACAGCACGGATCTCAATCTCCGGGTGGACGTCCATGGACGTCCGCCCCTTTGCACGCTCCCGGCGCGCACTCACAGGCGTGGGCATGCCCGCGGGTTGGGCGGACTCGATGTCCGCTCCTGACACGCGATCGCCTGCAGAGCTGTAGAACGGGGAACCGCCAATGTAAACACGGAGGTTCCCCATTCTGTGAGAGGGGGACAAGCAGATCTACTGATCCCTGTCACTGGGATCAGTTAGATCTGTTATGTCCCGGCCAACCCATCCCCCCCACAGTTAGAACACACCCAGGGAACATTGTTAACCCCTTCACTGCCCCCTGCAGGTTAACCCCTTCACTGCCAATGACATTTACACAGTAATCAGTGGATATTTAAATTTCTGACCGCTGTATAAATGTCATTGGTCCCAAAAAAGTGTCAAAAA
>BLSH010139438.1:5488-18628 GCA_018402905.1 Glandirana rugosa
TTCGTTTTTCGGGACAGATAGCTTTAATTTAGTAGGACATTTTGGATTAATATATTATTTCTTTGTTTTTTGTGGGTAATAAATAGTAAAAAGAAAAGTATTTTCCTGTAATGTATCCCAATGCAGCATTTATGTAATTAATACAGCCAGATATTTTTACTCCAAAATATAATCAACAACGTCTGTTGAGTAACATAATGTCACATTGGTGCAATGTTTATGTAATGGAGGGGAAAGGTAAATCTCAAGGTGAATGTCTGCATTTCGTTTTTTCAGAGCTTTATCCCCCTTTCTATACTACAATGCGATGCACACAACGTTTATGTAAACTATTAGTGTAACATTAAAATTATGTTTAAGTCTCATTTCTTTAACTGAAAATGTTTCTTCCTTTTATCATTATAATACAGGATGTTTATAGCACTAACTGTTTGCACAGCGCTTAACACCATGAGGGCAGACAGTACAGTTACTATACAATTCAATACAAGAAGAATCAGAGGTGGGGTGGTGAAGGTTGGGTGGAGGCAGGGCTAACTTCTCCAAAGAGAAGGGTTTTTAGGGAAAAATGGACAGAGTAGGAGATATATGGACAGATTGGGGTAGGGAGTTCCATAGGATAGGCGAGGCTCTGGAGACATCCTGGAGATAAACAGGGGAGGTGGGAGGTAGAGAGAGCAGGAGGTCTTGGGAGGAATGAAGAGAACGATTCGGATGGTATTTTGAGACTAGGTTAGAGATGTAGCTGGTGCCAGAGTTGTGGATTGCTTTGTAAGTGATTGTTTGTATTTTGAATTTAATTTGTTGGGTGAGTGGCAGCCAATGGAGGGATTGGCAGAGAGGGGTGGCAGACATTGAGAAGTTTGTAGCAATATTCATAATGGATTGAAGGGGAGATTGCCTATGTAAAGATAAGCCAATGAGAAGGGAGTTGCAGTAGTTGAGTCAAGAGATAACCAGGGAGTGAATTAGGAGCCTTGTGGTGTCATTAGTTAGGAAGGGACGTATTTTGGAAATGTTGAGGAGGTGGAGGCGGCAAGTTTTGGACAATGATTGGATGTGGGGCCAAAAGGATAGGTCAGAGTCCAGGATTACACACAACACCCTGGCATGGAAGGATGAGTTGATGGCTGAGCCATCGATCTTGACAGAGAAGCTCAGGGGATGAGGTACATGGGGGAGGAAATATTAGGAGCTCAGTTTTGGATAGATTGAGTTTGAGGAAGTGGTGTGACACCCAGACTGATATGTCTGTTACTAAAATAAGTGATGCCTGAGGAGGCTGAAGGAGTGAGCTGAGGGGCAAGAGGGATAGATTTAGGTGTCATCAGCATAGAAATTGTATTGAAAGCCATGGGAGGCTATCATCTGACCCAGGGAGGAAGTGTAGATGGAGAATAGGAGAGGTCCAATAACAGAACATTGGAGGACCACAACAGAGAAAGGGGAGAGGAGGAAGTAGAACTGTAAGGGACATTGAAGATGCAGTGGGATAGGTAAAATGAGAACCAGTGAAGAGTACATTCATGGAGGCCAATGGAATGGAATATTTTGAGGAAGAGGGGTTGTCAACGGTGTAAAAGGCAGCAGAGTGGCCCAGGAGTAGGAATACGGAATATCGTCCATTGGTTTTATACATTAGTAAATCATGTGTGAGTTTTAGGACTTTAGGAAAATCCAGACTGAAGGGGATCAAGAAGATTATTCTTAGTGCGGTGATTGCTTGGTTGGCTCTAGACCAGACTTTAAGGAGTTTGGTGTTAAAGGTGAGATAGGAGATGTGTCATAGATTGTTAAGATTGGTGAGATTCAACAAGGGCTGTTTATTCTGTTCCCGCCCACACTATAGCTGAAAGACGGCTACAACATGGTCTTACAATGCCAGGAGGGCATCCATGGACATCCCCCCCGTGCTCATGCTGCCCACGTGGGAAGTGTGCTCTGTGGTTTTGCCTTTGGATCACAGTGGCCCTTTACCACGCGATCAACTGCCAGCCAATGACAGCTGATCACACGATGTAAACAGAAGTCAGTTAACGGCTTTTTTTGTCCTACGCTGCTAGCATGAGGAGAAAAGCAAGTGCTGCTAATCAGTGCCCACCAGTACTGCGAATCAGTGCCCACCAGTGTCACCTATCAGTACCCATCAGTGCTGCCAATCAGTGCACCATCATCAGTGTCATCTATCAGTGCTTATGCGCAAAGCAACCTAATAGAGATGACCCAGGAGCCACCAACATCAATAGGTCAACCCAACAACCATATAAAAATAAATAAATAGAAAGTATTAGAGATTTATGTATCTGGTAGACTCTGCGGGTAACTTTGCTACATAAGTGTTTTTTTTCCCTTGGATCAGCAGTTAAGGCAGAATATCTGCCACCCACCTAGAAGTTTTATATATACTGTTTGGAGTAATGCAGGCTCTTTTATTTACCTTATCCAGTGAGCACCACTTCACTTTTCTATTTACCTGTCAGTGCTGCCTATCAGTGCCACCTACCAGTACCCACTAGTACCACCTTTCAGTGCCCATCAATGCTGCCTCTCGGTGCCATTCAGTGCAGCCTCATCAGTACCTCCTGATCAGTGCCTATTAGTGCCACCTGTCAGTGCCACCTATCAGTGCCCATTAATGCAGCCTCATCAGCGCACATCAATGAAGGAGAAAAATTCACCTGTTTGCAAAATTTTATAACAAACTATGAATAATCGTTTTGTTTTTTTGGTCTTTTGTGTTTGTTTAGCAAAAAATAAAAACCCCAGCGATGATTAAATACCACCAAAAGAAATCTCTATTTGTGTGAAAAAAGTCATATGGGTACAGCGTAGGATGACCGCGCAATTGTCATTCAAAGTGCGACAGCGCTGAAAGCTGAAAATTGGCCTGGGCAGGAAGGGGGTGAAAGTGCCCGGTAAGCGGGTGGTTGGGTATGAAATGATCCATGGCTGCAGGGAGAGGGAGGACAGAGGTAGAACGGATCGGTTCCGTCCCCTTTACTTAATAGGTGTGGCCTGACATCACTTGTGGAATCTCTACACTCCTAATGTATATAGAATTTGGTTTTGCTTTGCTTTGACTGTGTGTTCCTATGGAGATCTGTAAAACCATCGAACGTCCAGGAGGTGATCATTTCAGCTTCTGGGCATAGGCTGGATGCCAACTGTCACCGACCCGCCAGGACCCGCAGGAGCTGCTGAGACCGGGTGATATTTTATAACAGCACTGGGACAAATAGCCGCATTGCCAGGGTCATTTTAAATGAAAAATGGGGGCTCAAGTGGTTAAACTAGTTTTTGTTTTTCTGAATCTCCCTTGTGACATTTTTACAAGCTGTCAATCAAAGATGGCAGTTGGAGGGGTTGGGGGACGCCAAATAACACTGCCAGGGGTGCTTACAACTGTCAGATTTTATTCATATGATTTAAACCCTTTTTTTCTCCAAAAAAACATGTTGCTGTAACTGAATTAGAAGAGTTAGCTGAAGTTGGGACTTACTTTATTTTGTCACTTTATTAACCATTTGAAGACCGGCATGGTAAACCCCCTTCTTGTTCAGGCCATTTTGCTGTCTCATTAGTTGTGTTAGCACTGCAAATATTCCCATGACCAATGTAGACCTTCTTGGTCTATTTCTTCCCATATTCAATTTTTTGGGGAATGAGGTGCATCTCTATATATCTAGCCACCCAGTGCTATGTATGTGTATTAGCCATCAGCTGGTCACCTACAAGCGTTGCATTCCCTCACCACCATATTCCAGATGAGGTCTTACTAATGATTTGTACAGGGGTGCAAAATAATGTCTCTATCTCTGGAGTCCATACCTCTCTTAATACAAGAAAGGATTTTGCTTGATTTGGGAACCGCAGCTTGGCATTGCATGCCATTATTAAGCTTATGATCTACCAAAGCCCCCAGATCCTTCTCCACTATGGATTCCCCCAGTTCCTTCTCCACTATGGATTCCCCAGATCCTTCTCCACTATGGAGTCCCCCAGATCCTTCTCCACTATGGATTCCCCCAGATCCTTCTCCACTACGGATTCCCCCAGATCCTTCTCCACTATGGATTCCCCCAGATCCTTCTCCGCTATGGATTCCCCCAGACCCTTCTCCACTATGGATTCCCCCAGATCCTTCTCCACTATGGATTCCCCCAGTTGTACTCCCCTAGTATGCACTTAACATACACAGAAATTGACACCTCCTGTTCCATCCCCCCTTACAGCACTTTCTGTAACCAAGGGGAGGAGTATCCAAGGGGTGTCCCTTCCTGTAATCCCCAGCCACTCCCCTGCCCAGATCAAAACATTCAGGCCTGCAACTTACATCAGGCCTGACTAAATTTTGTCTCTCCTAGCAAAAGACCTCTACAAAAAACCGCCTACACTTTGGGAGCGCTACACATGCATAAAATAACAGCAAAACAAAACCGCGAAGTTCTGTATAATAAAATGGAATGGTACAGGGAAAAAGGGAGGTGCAAAAAGGCATGGGAAGTAGACATGTGCACGGCTGAAAGTTTTGTGTTTTTTTTTTCATTATCGATTTATTCTTTTTTTCGTTTTCAGATCATTTGCTATGATCGAAATTTGTTAATCGAATAAATTCGTAAATACGGAAACATTCGAATTTGTTTCCAATTCGGTTTGTTCCTTTCGCATAGATGCCGTATTCGTTATTATCGGTAATTCCGGAATTTGGAAAAATTTGTATTCATTACGTTCACTAACAGGCAGACAAATTTGAAAGGAAATTCCAATACCTACCTATAATTTAATAGTTTATAACTATTATTATAGTTTTTACTATTATTATTATTAATAAATAATAATAATTGTTTTAGAAAAACTATAATAATGGTTATGGTTAATAAAAATAATAAACTTAAACATTTCATTACAATAGAAATTATCTGAACGTTTTTTGTTCTTTAGGATTTTCCAATTTTCGGATTTTCGTTCTTTCATATTTTCGTTATTATTTTCGGATTTTCTTTCCTTTGAATTTTCGGATTTTCGTTCTTACTTTCGGATTTTCCATTTTTTCAAATTTTCGGATTTTCGTTCATTCGGATTTTTGAATATTGGATTTCCGATTTTCGTTCTTTTCAAAAAAAAAATTCGGAAAAATTTGTGAATTGGTTTTTTCGTTAATCGGACATTTCCGAATATTCCGAATTTTGACTAAAACGAATTCAGAAGGAAACAAATTGCACATGTCTAATGGAAAGCCAAGACAGCAGCTGAAATCTGTCAGTAATTAGAAAGCAACCCTGCCCCTTGTCAGTGCAAATTAATATCAGCTGGTTCAGTCTCACCTTATGGCCTATAAAAAGGCGTCTCATTACCAAGGTGTCACACAAGAAACATCTCATGATGGGTAAAAGCAAAGGGCTCTCTCAAAACCTTTGCAACCTTATTGTCTTATTGGCTTTGGTTACTGAAGGATTTCTAAACTCCTGCATTTTCCAGTGAGCACTGTTGGGGCCATAATCTGGAAGTGGAAAGAACATCATTTCACTATAAACCGGCCACGACCAGGAGCTCCTCAAAGATTATCAGAAGCGTTCTCCAAGAGCCAAGGACCACTTAAGAGCTTCAGAAAGACCTGGAATTTGCAGTTACACAATAAGTAATGCAGTCACCCGCCATGGCCTGTATGGCCCCTCACCACACAACGCTCCATTGCTGAAGAAGAAGCATGGTGAACCTCGGGTAAAGTTTGCTGCACAACATTCAGACAATCCTGTGAAATACTGGGAGGATATCGTCTGGTCAGATGAGACCAAAATGGAACTCTTTGGAGGCCATAATACACACCATGTTTGGAGGTCACATGGCACATCACCCCAAAAAACACCCCCATACCAACAGTGAGGTTTTGGGGTGGGGACATCACAGTGGGGGCGGGGCTGTATTTCAGCAAACTTCATGTTGTTGAAGGAAGGGTGAATGGTGATAAAAATCTGCCATCTACCAGGATGATGAAGAAGAAACGAGGGCGGACATCTGAGGAGGACATCTGAGGGGGACATCTGAGGAGTACATCTCAGGAGGACAACGATCCCAAACACAAAGCCATGGAGAAAGAAAATAAAGCTGCTAGAATGGCCCAGCCAATCACCTGACTTGAATCCAATAGAAAATCAATGGAAAGAACCAAAGATCAGAGTTCATAGAAGAGGCCTACAGAATCTTCAAGATTTGAAGTCTCTGTGGAAGAATGGTCCAAAATCACACCTCAGCAACGCATGCGACTAGTTTCTCCATACAGGAGCCTGCGTCTTTAAGCCATCAATACCATTACCTTCCTTTTTGATCCCTCCCACTTCTCATAAGCCCCATCCCTTATAGATTCCACCCATTGTGTAAGGAGTATAAAGCCCAGCATCACCAGATAGGGTATGCAGCGTCACCAGATAGGGGTATACAGCATCAGCAGATAGGGTATACAGCATCACCAGATAGGGTATACAGGGATATACAGCATCAGCAGATAGGGTATACAGCATCACCAGATAGAGTATACAGGGGTATACAGCATCACCAGATGAGGTATACAAGGGTATACAGCATCACAGACAGGGTATACGGGGGTATACAGCATCACCAGATAAGTTATACAACATTATCAGACAGGTTATACAGCATCAGCAGATAAGGTATACAGCATCACCAGATGGGGTATACAGTATCACTAGATAGGGTATACAACATCACCAGATGTGGTATACAGCATCACCAGATGGGGTATACAACATCACCAGATAGGGTATACAGGGGTATACTGCATCATCAGACAGGGTATACTGCAACAGCAGATAGGGTATACAGCAGCAGCAGATAGGGTATACAGGGGTATACAGCATCACCAGATAGGGTATACAGGGGTATACAGCATCAGCAGATAAGGGTATACAGCCTCACCAGATACAGTATACAGTGGTATACTGCATCACCAGATAGGGTATACAGCATCACCAGATAGGGTATACAGCATCACCAGATAAGGTATACAGGGGTATACAGCATCAACAGATAGGGTATACAGAATCACCAGATAGGGTATACAGGGGTATACAGCATCACCAGATAAGGTATACAGGTGTATACAGCATTAACAGATAGGGTATACAGCATCACAGATAGGGTATACAGGGGTATACAGCATCACCAGATAAGGTATACAGGGGTATACAGTATCACCAGATAGGGTATACAGCATCAGCAGATAGAGTATACCGCATCAGCAGATAGGATATACAGCGTCACCAGATAGGATATACAGCATTACCAGATGGGGTATATAGCATCACCAAATGGGATATACAGCATCACTAGATAGGGGTATACAGCATCACCAGAAGGGGTATACAGCATCACCAGATGGGGTATACAGCATCACCAGATGGGGTATACAGCATCACCAGATTGGGTATACAATATCTCTAGATAGGGGTATACAGCATCACCAGATGGAGTATACAGCATCACCAGATGGGGTATACAGTATCACCAGATGGGGTATACAGCATCACTAGATAAGGGTATACAGCATCACTAGATATGGGTAAACAGCATCACCAGATAAGGTATACAGCATCACCAGGTGGGGTATACAGCCTCACCAGATGGGGTATACAGCATCACCAGATTGGGTATACAACATCACTAGATAGGGGTATACAGCATCACCAGATGGAGTATACAGCATCACCAGATGGGGTATACAGCATCACCAGATAGGGTATACAGCATAAGCAGATAGGGTACACAGCATCACCAGATGGGGTATACAGCATCACCAGATAGGGTATACAGCATCACCAGATGGTGTATACAGCATCACCAGATAGGGTATAAAGCATCACCAGATGGGGTATACAGCATCACTAAATAGGGTATACAGCATCACCAGATGGGGTATACAGCATCACCAGATAGGGTATAAAGCATCACCAGATAGGGTATAAAGCATCACCAGATGGGGTATACAGCATCACTAAATAGGGTGTACAGCATCACCAGATGGGGTATACAGCATCACTAGATAGGGGTGTACAGCATCACCAGATGGTTCCCTGAGATCTGGCAATGATTTTTTAGGGGTACAAAAGCTGACAAGACCTCTGTAAAGCGTGAACAGATATTTTGGAATTGCGTGGTATGTAAATGACTGGCTGCCAGCTCTCCATCAGGAACAGCAGGAGATGAATGTGAGAATTTCATGGTTTCACTCATTGTCCTGATTGGTTATTAACCCGTCAGAAACACCGGCACAACATAATAGGCCTATCCGGCTAATAGAGCCCGTGCCGCCCTTACAATGGGCGCCTGCCCCTCTCACCACTTGTCTTCCATTATTATTACTGGCACGGCCCCCACCCTCGTTTAGCTTATTATGGAGCAATATGCTAATGGGCGTACGGAGGGGCGGGTGATATTGACAGCTGATATAATGCGCCACAAACATCATGTTTTGTTATTAGGCAGATGCAGCAATGTACGTTCTGAACAATCTGCTATTATCACCTAATGCGCCTGTTGTCCTCTCTACGATCGCTCAGTCCAATCACTGGCATCCATTTCTCTGCCCCCAATATCATCCGGAACATCCCTCACCCAGTACTATGGATGATCATGAGGAGAGGTAGACCAAGTGTGCCTTTCCACCCGTCAGGAGTCAGGAGACCCAAGGGGGTCAGGGAGGGGTCCTTCTTCTTTGGGATGGGTCCATATTACACACCCTGGAGTCCTTTTTTGGTTCATTTGGTGATTTGTTTTTGTGCGCTACGGGCTGAGAAAACAAATCCCATCTACGTAACTCCAACTCCCATCATGTCCCAGGAGCAAGCCAGTCATGTTATGATGATGTATGTGCACCGCAGAGGCCGGTGATAGGGAAATTGCATATTTTTCTTATTAAAGTTGTCTAGTTGCTCACAAATACATTAGAAAGCCTCTATTATCCTGTTTACCATAGCTGACTCATACCAATAGGAATGTCACTGCAAACTGACCAAGTCCTAAAAGTTCATAGTGTTGCTTGCAGTGGGAGTTGATCATTTCCTTACATTCAAGTCCTATAGATCAGTGTTTCCCAACCCAGTCCTCAAGGCACACCAACAGGTCATGTTTTCAGGATTTCCCTCAGATGAAACAGCTGTGGTAATTACTAAGGCAGTGAAACTGATCAAATCACCTGTGCAAAATAATGGAAATCCTGAAGACATGACCTGTTGGTGTGCCTTGAGGACTGGGTTGGGAAACACTGCTATAGATAGTATAGGAAAAGCTTGGAGTAGCAGTCTTGTCTTCAGAGCTTGCTATCATGCATGTGCCCAGGATCATCATGCCATGCCACAAAATCGGGCGGGAATCCGTGGGGAAAGAGCATCTTTAGTTAAGTGCTCTTGTTATATTTTCTAATATTAATATCTGTCATTACTTTTATTAAATTTTATACTTTATATGTATTTGTGTGATCTCTCTCTGCACATATCAAATACAACCCCAAAAAACATTACATAACCATCATAAAATAGCCGGTCACAGGAGCTGGAGTGCCATGCCTTACTGTGGGGGCCCCATAATATGGAGGTTCAGGAAGGAGGAGAGGTATAGGAGACAAAGGATAAAGAGAAGCAAAAAAGGGGGTGGTAATAAAGAAAGGAAGGAGGGAAGGCGGACAAACAGATAAATGGGGTAAGATAAAAGGAAGAGAGAGATAGTAATTGTGATAGACTCACCTGGGACAGAGGTTTTTGAAGGGGACTGAATGCTAGCCTCTTGCCTACTGACTATGGGCCCTGGCTTTTAAGGGAACACTACCCTTGGTGAGGTCTATGCCTGGGGGACCCTTTAAGTAATGTTCCTTTGGATTCAAGTCCATGTCTCCCCAAAACACACAGACTTTGGGACTATAGGCCTCGGTCCTTGTGTAGGGCCTAACTGCCTCACTACCAATAGTGACTGCTTCACATTGTGGGACTCAAAGCAGATTATGATGTCATCAACTCAAGCCACCTGTCCGGGGTCTCCTGCTATAATGTGTTTATTGTAAGTAGGGCTAGTGTGCCTCCGAAGGGTCTTTCACCCATTGTTGTTTGTGTTAATTAACTCAGCTATTGTCTACTAGAATACTACCCTTGTGGGCTGTGTTTATACTTGTAATAATGTGTCCTTTGTAGTCACTGTTGTAGGGGCCTACTAGTCTGGGCATCTAGGCTGATTTAAATGACTAGTTAATTATGTTTCTGGTTACAGTTTGTATTGTTAGGATAATATGATCAGGAGGGGGAATGTCCTTCTCAAGTGTATATAGGCCTGTATACTGTTCAAATAAACAGTTCTTATTCTGGTTTACCCCAAAACCGGTGTTGCCTTGTTCTTGGGGTAACTATAGCCAGATCCACTAGCCTTGTGTTCCAGAACTTGGCAGAGGTACCCAGTCAGGGTGTCCGGATTCCGTCACAGTAATAGAGGGATGGCAGATACACGTAGGAAGGAAGTTTGAGAAGAAGAAGGGAAGGAATGAAGATAAAACAATGGCAGGAAGAGAGAGGGGGAGTAATAGAGAGAGGAAGGAAGAAGGGAATATGAAGGTGGGAATGAAGGTGGATAGGAGGGAAGGATGAATAGAGATAAATGGGGGAAGGGAGGAAGGAAGGAAACGAGTAATGGGGGAAGAAAGAAAGATATATTAAATGTAGAAAGGATGTATGAAAAAAGGGGAGGAAGGGAGGAAAGTAAAAGAATTGAAGAAAGGAGGAAGAGAGAAATGAAAGAGGGAGGGAGTAAAGGAAAGTGCAGGAGATACAAGGAAGGCTGAAGAAAATGCAGGAAGGAAGGAAGGCATGACCCCCACCATGGACAGAATGCTGCCTCTGAGAATTAGAAAGCAGCTATAACACACAATGCTGTCCCTGTAAGAGGAAATCTTTCCCCTTGGTGATCTGTACTCAGCAGTCGTACAGATAAGGTATGGCGGCCACGCACAGAACCAGAAAACCGAATCGCTTATGAGGGACACAATGCTGGTTTGTTCTGATGGATAATGATGCTGCTCCACCCTGATCTGTATGGACTGGTTTTTCAGTTTTTAGGTTTTCCAGTTCTCCGGTTTTACAGTTTTTCCGGTTTTCCAGATTTCCGACTTTTCAGTTTTCCAGATTTCCAGAATTCTGTTTTCCAGATTCCTGGTATTCCAGATTTCCGGGTTTCAAGTTTTCTGATTTTCCAGATTTCCGGATTTCCAGTTTTCTAGATTTCAGTTTTTCTGGATTTCCGGTTCCACAGATTTTTGGTTTTCCGGTTTTCCAGATTTCCGGTTTTCCGGATTTCCAGCTTTCTAGATTTCTGGTTTTACGGTTCTACAGATTTTTGGTTTTTCGTTTTCCAGATTTCCGGTTTTCCAGATTTACAGTTTTCCAGATCTGGATTTTCAGTTTTCTAGATTTCTGGTTTTCTGAATTTCCTGTTTTCCAGTTTTCCGGTTCTACAGATTTTTGGTTTTCCAGATTTCGGGTTTTCCATTTTTCAGTTTTTTTCCAGTTTTCTGGTTTTCCGTTGTCCTGGTTGTCCAGTTTCCTGGTTTTTCCAGTTTTCTGGTTTTTCGTTTTCCAGTTATGGGTCTTTGTACATTGTAGTCTCTCTATACTCACAGCCAAGGATTTATTGGTAGAAGAAGGACAGATGTCACATGAAGACCACCAACATATTGGGATGAAGGAATGCATTTCCTTGGTATCACAGAAGCGTCTGGAAGGGCCGCGCCGCGCTCTGTGCGTTTGGTAATTACAGACAGATGAATCGGAACGTCCTGCTGGCAGTTTAGGAGCGGCGGGAGGCACAGTGGAGTCTAATGCCCGCTCTCGGCCCTTTGGACGGGGGAGTTGGCTGGAAGGCGAGGGAGATCTGAGCCCTGGAAGTGGTAGAAAGTGGACAGAAAGTGAACAGATGGGGGGAAAACTCCGGAACGTTGAGAGATGGCTCAGATTGTAGGGGGGGTGGGGAGAGAGCTGCGAGGCACTTTCCAGCCATCTGCTGCTAATAATAAATAAATGATAAGATGCCAAGTCTGGCTGATGTGATCGTTCGCTCAAACCTCGCACAACTGCCGCTTCGCCCATGGACCGTTCAGTCTGGAGCCTCGCAGCTGGTGGCCAAGAGCAAGGACAATGGAGGAGAAGATCAGGCCTGTGCTCAGGGTGTCAGGCCATGCTGGGTCTTGTGGTTCTTCAGCTCAGGGGCCAGCAATCTCCTCCACATGAGCAACCAGGGGCAGTAAAAACAGTTTTATCACCCCCACCCAAAGCTTACAGTCGAAGAGAGCTGTTCATATGCTTTGCGTCACGGCACATAACGCGGCATGTCAGCCATTCAGGTCAATGGGGCTGCGCCACAATCACGAGCCAAACACTTGGTGTACTGCTGTGGTAAATTAGTCCCATTGAAAATGCCATTCAGCAAAAAAAAAGGAACAACAGAAGGTGGCAGGATCGTCTCCTGAACACCTGACAGTGGCTGCTTAGCCACACTCTGAAAAGTGATCCTCCGCAGTTTGCTTTTCGGAGAATGGGTAAGTGTGAGCAAAGCCTTAGTGCCATGTTCACCAGCGTTGGATGCCCGGCGTACCAGAGGACAATAGCGTGATGTAGCTGCAGTTTTTTCATATTTGCACTCATAGGTGTTCAGCTTGCTGCAAGTTACTGAATATAATAATTGAGTTTAACTTGTTATCAGCGCAACTATCAGTGTGACCGCGAGTAACTGCTGAGCAAAAGAAACGCGCCCCAATGCATGCCTTCAGATCTCAGATCAGCCCCAATGCATGCCTTCAGATCTCAGATCAGCCCCAATGCATGCCTTCAGATCTCAGATCAGCCCCAATGCATGCCTTCAGATCTCAGATCAGCCCCAATGCATGGACTTCAGATCCCAGATCAACCCCAATGCATGCCTTCAGATCTCAGATCAGCCCCAATGCATGCCTTCAGATCTCAGATCAACCCCAATGCATGGACTTCAGATCTCAGATCAACCCCAATGCATGCCTTCAGATCTCAGATCAGCCCCAATGCATGCCTTCAGATCTCAGATCAGCCCCAATGCATGGACTTTTCCGTACGTAAC
>BLSH010139482.1:29671-70346 GCA_018402905.1 Glandirana rugosa
CAGACAATGGAGTTATAGGAGGGTGTTAGAGAATTGTTATTTGTTACCAGTCTCTGACGTCTGTACTATGTCCTCTACCAGTTTCTGACGTCTTTACTATGTCCTCTACCAGTCTCTGACGTCTTTACTATGTCCTCTACCAGTCTCTGACGTCCGTACTATGTCCTCTACCAGTCTCTGACGTCTGTACTATGTTCTCTACCAGTCTCTGACGTCTGTACCATGTCCTCTACCAGTCTCTGACGTCTGTACTATATTCTCTACCAGTCTCTGACGTCTGTACTATGTTCTCTACCAGTGTCTGACGTCTGTACCATGTCCTCTACCAGTCTGACCATCTCCTGTATCATGCCTGCAGTCTCTGACCATCTCCTGTATCATTTCTGCAGTCTCTGACCATCTCCTGTATCATTTCTGCAGTCTTTGACCATCTCCTGTATCATGTCTGCAGTCTCTGACCATTGTTTATTGTTAAGAGATTGTGGGAGGATATTGAGGTAACAGACTCCTTAGGGCAGCATCTCTGTGTTTACGTCGCTGCCATGGAAACATTTGTAAAGGGGAGGGGTTAACAAGATAACCACGCCCATGTGGGGAGCCAGAAATATTTCTGCACCCAGGCGTCTGTGACCCTAGGATCGGCCCTGATGGAAGCACTTCTGTCTCCCTTATGGCTGCCCTCAGAAGATACAAGGTCCCTGCTTTGAAAGTTAATTTTATCAAGGAGTGATGTCGTTCCTTAGGTGTCAAGAAGACAGATACGACCCCATACCACCCACAGGGTAATGGAGCATGTGAGAAATTTACTCATACCCTGATACAACTGATGAGAGGACTGGCCCATGAGAAAAGAACCAGATGAACCCATTATTTGGCTGAAGGGGTCTGTAAGTACAGTATCTCACAAAAGTGAGTACACCCCTCACATTTTTGTAAATATTTTATTATATATTTTCATGTGATAACACTGAAGAAATGACACTTTGCTTCAATGTAAAGTAGTGAGTGTACAGCTTATATAACAGTGTACATTTGCTGTCCCCTCAAAATAACTCAACACACAGCCATTAATGTCTAAACCGCTGCCAACAAAAGTGAGTACAACCCTAAGTAAAAATGTCCAAATTGGACCCAAAGTGTCAATATTTTGTGTGGCCACCATTATTTTCCAGCACTGCCTTAACCCTCTTGGGCATGGAGTTCACCAGAGTTGCCACTGGAGTCCTCTTCCACTCCTCCATGACGATATCACGGAGCAGGTAGATGTTAGAGACCTTGCGCTCTTCCACCATTTGAGGATGCCTCACAGATGCTCAATAGGGTTTAGGTCTGGAGACATGCTTGGCCTGCCCATCACCTTTACCCTCAGCTTCTTTAGCAAGGCAGTGGTCGTCTTGGAGATGTGTTTGGGGTGTTGGAATACTGCCCTGCAGCCCAGTCTCCGAAGGGAGGGGATCATGCTCTGCTCCAGTATGTCACCGTACATGTTGGCATTCATGGTTCCCTCAATGAACTGTAGCTCCCCAGTGCCGGCAGCACTCATGCAGCCCCAGACCATGACACTCCCACCACCATACTTGACTGCAGGCAAGATACACTTTTCTTTGTACTCCTAACCTGGTTGCTGCCACACAAGCTTGACACCATCTGAACCAAATAAGTTTATCTTGGCCTCATCATACCACAGGACATGGTTACAGCAATCCATGTCCTTAGTCTGCTTGTCTTCAGCAAACTGTTTGCGGGCTTTCTTGTGCATCATCTTTAGAAGAGGCTTCCTTATGGGACGACAGCCATGCAGATCAATTTGATGCAGTGTGTGGCATATGATCTGAGCACTGACAGGCTGACCCCCCAGCCCTTCAACCTCTGCAGCATTGCTGGTAGCACTCATACATCAATTTCCCAAAGACAACCTCTGGATATAACACTGAGCATGTGCACTCAACATCTTTGGTCGACCATGGTGAGGTTCTGAGTGGAACCTGTATTGTTAAACCGCTGTATGGTCTTGGCCACCATGCTGCAGCTCAGTTTCAGGGTCTTGGCAATCTTCTTATAGCCTAGGCCATCTTTATGTAGAGCAACAATTCTTTTTTTCAGATCCTCAGAGATTTCTTTGCCATGAGGGACCATGTTGTACTTCCAGTGACCAGTATGAGAGAGTGAGAGTGAATTTAACACACCTGCTCCCCATTCACACCTGAGACCTTGTAACACTAATGAGTCACATGACACCTGGGAGGGAAAATTGCTAATTGGGCCCAATTTGGACATTTTTACTTAGGGGTGTACTCACTTTTGTTGCCAGCGGTTTAGACATTAATGGCTGTGTGTTGAGTTATTTTGAGGGGACAGGAAATTTACACTGTTATACAAGCTGTACACTCATTACATTATATTGTAGCAAAGTTTCATTTCTTAAGTGTTGTCACATGAAAAGGTATAATAAAATATTTATAAAAATGTGAGGGGTGTACTCACTTTTGTGAGATACTTTACTTACAGACCCCTTCAGCCAAGTAATGGGTCCATCTGGTTCTTTTCTCAGGGGCCAGTCCTCTCATCAGTTGTATAAGGGTATGAGTACATTTCTCACATGCTCACTTGAATCGCAAGTTCAAGTGGGGTGGCCTGTGGCAGAGTGCCCCTTTATCCACAGTCAGGTGCAAGGCCTTTTAATTCAAACTCCCCCATTCCTCTGGGTTCCCAACATCCCCTGAGCTCTTGGACACTCCCAGGGGACATAAATTCCAGCTTCTCCCTGCTTCCTATGTGTGTGAGAAACCCTGCCTGATGGGACAGCAGTGACTGGGCAAGTGAACTGTCACCAGGTGCTGGGTTCTCCCCCGTTAAGTCTGGTGTACGGGCCACAAGCAGTGAGAACAAGAGCACACAGCATTTATATCTAAGCCCCAGTCATTGGAGAGGACTTTGCTACAGTCCGTGTAGAGAGGCTGTCCATGCAGTGGTGTGGCCCTACCTTCATCCACCAGAACCTCCCGACTGAAGACAACAGCAGCAGTGCCAGTCGCCGATGCACCCAGCCATTAACTTTCCAGAACTTTCCTATAAGGTGGACATGTGAGAACTAATGTCTTCTCTCTCTTTCAGAAGCTTAAAGTGGAGTTCCACCCTTTCCGAATGTTTATTAAAAGTCAGCAGCTACAAAAAGTGTAGCTGCTGACTTTTAATAAACAGACACTCACCTGTCTCCCGGGCCAGCGATGGGGCCGCACGGAGCCTCGCTCCTCTCCCCCTCCCCTCCGCGGCGCCGGCATTGCTACTGTGGGCACCCGGCCGCTTGACGGCCGGGCGCACACTGCACATGCGCGAGCGGCGCTGTGCTGTGTGATTGGTCCCGAAGTCTTCTAGGACCTGTCCTGTGTCCCAGAAGACTTCGGGAGGGAGGGGGAAGAAGACCTTCCACTTCCGATCGCCTAAGGTGACTGGAGTGGAAGTACCCAAAAAAATTGGATATCCCCACCCCCCCTCCTCCCCAAAAGCTCAGTTTCAGCATCTGGAGCTGGGGAGGAGGACTTAAAGTGGGAGTTCCACTTTTGGGTGGAGCTCCGCTTTAAATGAAAAAAAAAAAAAAGTCAGTGACTCCACTGCCATCTGGTGGCCATTTGTAGAATTGCTCTCATTTCTTCTGTTATATCAATGTTCCGTACTGTACCCCCTTGCTCAAATTATTTCCCTTAAGCAATGTTATGTTAACACTCATTGTTTAGTAAAGAAGAAATTGAATATCACCACTGGCCTGATCATTTGGCAGATATCATTACACAACACTTCCATTATAAAAAAAACTATAACTTAAAGTGGAAATACTAGTAATAAAGGCACCCCCCACCAAAAAGAAATAGAGAGGTGGGGTGACATAGCAAATATAGGAAATATACATTATCCTAACTAGTGATGGGCCAAACACCCCCCCCCCCCGTTTGGTTTGCAGCAGAACTCCCGAACAGAGAAAAAGTTTGAACCCGAGCCGAAAACTCTATTAAAGTCTATGGGTCTATGGGACCCGAACATGAAAAATCTAAAGTCCCCAGGGTATAGGAGCCCAAGTACTGGCCTGGGGGACATGTATCAATGCAAAAAAAACATTTTTTTTAAAAAATGTTTTTGCAAGGAGCAATGATTTCAATGATGCTTAAAGTGAAACAATAAAAATTAAAAATTCCTTTAAATATAGTGCCTGGGGATCCCCTTAGTTTGGCTGTAAAGTGGCGCATCTCTGCCATGTATGGAAGCTGCTGCAGCAAAAGTGACATATGTAAAGAAAAAAAATGACATTTAAGAAGCTAAAATCCTATCTGAGATGGAGACCTACTTCAAAAATAATTTGCAATCGATTGATGATCACTCGGTGATTTGGAATGCCCACAAAGCCTTTCTATGGGGTCTATTCATAAAGTTAGGCTTATGAAAAAAAAACATATTAAGACAAATTTGAGACCTTGAACAACTAAACAAACAGGGTCCAACTACTAAACCATCACTAAAACTGAAAGAACTCAGATAAAAACTTAGCGAACACCTGCACAAATACAATACTTGCACATCCACCTGCACATACAATGCTTCGGCAAACAAACCCGGTGAATTTCTGGCCAAGCAAATAAGAAAACAACTCTCTAACAAAAAGATCCAATTTCTCACAAACTCACAAGGTAAACGCTTAAGCAACCCATTAGGTATAGCAAATGAGTTTAGTGCGTTCCACGCCAAACTATATAATCTCAAAGACACAGACCCATCTAATTCCCCTAAATTTTAAGACATTGAAGCCTTCTTGTCATCCATCCATCTCCCCTCCATCTCTTCCACCCAACTAGAATCTCTGTCGGCACCCTTCTCCTCAGCAGAAATACTTAAAGCCATTAAAAAAAAAATCCCACTACACAAAGCTCTTGGCCCAGACAGCTTTCCCAGTGAATATTACAAACGCTTCTCAGACCTGATCACCCCACGCTTTAGGTAATACCTTGAATCACTATGCCTCTTCTGGTAAAATTCCCAAAGAATCTTTGTAAGCCTTAGTGGTCACATTACTAAAACCTGGAAAAGCCCCTGACAACCCTGTAATTACCACCCAATATCACTTTTAAACACAGACACCAAATTGTATGCAAAGCTATTAACACTACGTCTCTAATCATTCCCCAAGTCATTCACCCAGACCAAGTAGGATTGCACAGTCAAACTCCTTCTCTCTTCCTATCTCTGGATGCAGAGAAGGCTTTGGTAGGGTTCACGACCTACATGGAACTAGTGCTTCATAAATTTGGACTCTCAGGAACTTTCTTAACTGCCATTTTAAATCTCTACTCTTCCAAGTGTTCGAGTATGGAATTCAGGCATAATGTCAGACCCCTTCACAATCACGAATGGCACAAGACAGGGATGCCCGCTTTCCCTTTGCCATGATTATGGAACCCCTTGCACAGTCCATTAGAGCGACATCATCAATATCGGGTATCATGATAGGGAACACAGAACACAAAATCGGCCTATATGCCGACTATGTTATCAACACCTTAACCAATCCCAAAACATCTCTCAGGGCCGTTCAACATCTTCTAGAACAATTCAGCTCAGTTTCCCTCTATAAAATCCACCATACAAAATCTATCATGTTAAATTTGGGCATTGATCCACATACTACTCAATCTATAATCAGCAGAAACCCCCTTTATGTGGTCCTCCAGTTTTTCTCTAAAATATCTGGGAATCCGCCTAACATTCCCCAGCCGAACCTTGTTAAAAGGTAAATTATGATGACCTCGTAGAAAAGCTTACATGTCTCTCTAAAGAACTGAGCCACGCTTCTGTCTGTTGGGCAGGCAGAATTGCCCAAGTGAAAATGTACTTGCTGCCCCACATATTATACATATTTTGTACTATCCCCCTTCCCTTTCTACCAACTAACTTAAGGAAGCTACAAGGAACACAAGCATACTACAGGCTAGTAGTCTTGGACCAACTCAGAGAATGGTGGTCACCTAACTCCAACAAAACCTGTAAACAAATTGAGTCCACAACACTCCATACAGAACCAAAACTACTTCTCACAGCTGCCTTGCTCAATTTAAAGCTGCTACATCAACACCTAAGCACCACCACAACAGCACTATGGGTGTGGTCAGCCATGCTTCAAATTAACAAAGGACTTCCACAATTCATCCTTTCCCGGCTACCCATCGAAGCCATAGAATTATTATCCCCAGACTTATTCCTCACAGCCTGGATGGATAAAGGGCTCAATAACTTGGGTCTTCTATTTTCCACAACAGGACTAGTGTCTTTCTCTTATCTGCAACAAACATTTGGCATCTCTGCTAAGACATTCTTCTTGTACCTTAGAATCTGATCAATGCTATCCAAAACCCAACTAACAGATAGAGACTCCCTCCTAACTCTACTCAAATTCTATGACACTCCTAACCCCTCTGCTAAAGGAATATCTTGGGCATATGACTTGCTCACTATACCTTTAGATGAACAGCCATCCCCCCTCAATCAAATACTGGTCCACCCTTACAAATAGTCAACCTCCGCCCAAAATATGGTATCAAGTTCTGTCCTTACCTTTGCGCTTGTCACACTGCATTTCCCATTGGGAAGCCCTGCAAAAACTATTCCATAAATGGTACTTCACCCCATCCAGGCTTGCCGCAATATACCCCACAACTTTACCGCTCTGCTGGAGAGGATGCAACAAGACAGGAACTATACGCCACATTTGGTGGGACTGTCCTTTCATCAGAAACTACTGGGAAGAGATATATACACTCATCTCTACCACATGCAACATCTCCCTCCCTATGACACCACTGGATCTTCTTTTGGGACTATCAATCCCTACCTGGCTCAGTCACTCCAAAGTTTTGGCAACTCACATTCTGATAGCCGCCCGCCTATCTCTGGAAAAACAATGGAAGTCACCAAACCCTCTTACAATCTCGGACACCATCCGACTGCTGAATAACCACTTCCAACTGGAGTTCTCTTTTGCCAAAGCCAAATTGACCACTTCTTCCTTTTACAAAAACTGGGCAGCATGGATCACCAACCATAGAAGTTCAGCTCTCTAAGATGGGGACTTTGGACAGCTTTCTCTTTTTTTTCCCTCCAAAATCTGTTTCTCCAGTTATGCCCCTCTGTAGTGGCACATCCATCATCAAAACCATACCACTCACTACAACCCCTGTCTTCAACCCAGCAAATTTAGCATGTACTTCATAATATATCGATACCTAACCCAACCGGTTTACTTCTTACGCCATTGCTTATGTTCTGTGTTAAACAATGATCTGTCTACTGTTATCACTAATAACTTATGGGTATGCTTATGTGACTATACATATTGTTACCGTGGTGAATATTCACTTTCTGTTCTTACTTCTCTTTACGAAATAAAGAGTAATAGTTAAAAAAAGACATTTAAATTGTCTCACGGTTGCAAGTTATTTCCAGAAATACAAAAAAAATGAAAAAAAGCCAATTTTTTTTTTTTAAATGGTGTGTGGTCCCCCCCAAAATCCATACCAGACCCTTATCTGAACATTTGCCATTTGGCTATTTCTTTGCTGGGTCACATGCATCTGTGGGCTTCTCCTCACCCCAAAGACTGGTGGAATTTGGCACTAGTGAACTGCCGACAGCTAGCTCCTTTGTAGCTGGGTTAGTTGTAGTAGGTTTAGCTGTAGCAGGCTTTGGCTGCAACTTTGTGCAGCTTCGCTTTGCTAAAAGATTGTGGTCTGGCTGACAGCCATTAGTCCTGGCCCCAATGGCTGCACTGTGATGTCCCCACCGCTCCGTAGGAACTTGGACTCTGGCATCTCTGTGGCATAACCAGTCTAATTGTAGCATAGTGGGCTGCAAACTGCTTGTGATCCGCTTTAGTAACCCTTTAGTAAAACTTCACCACAATGGCCATACCAGCTCCATGTTTGCAGCTCAACAGCAAGACACCAGCACGCCCCGCAGACAATTACAATATGCTTGACTCCACCCTCACTGCACAGAGCCATTCTGCCTTGCGGTACTAGACAACAGTGTCTGTGAGCAACCTGCTGTTTAGCTCTGCTATCCAGTCTGGTCCCTGTCCAACAGTGGCATGGGGTCTTTACGCCATGTTGGTACTTCCACCATGCAGATTCTTCTTGGCTACAACCGGAAGCGACATATTCAATCCTCCCAGTCTTCCAGATCAGCCAAACCCAGCCGGCGACTTGGCGCACTCTTTGCGATAAGCCGACACTTCAGCAGTAGCTCCTCCTGTTGGGGAGATTCCTTTTGCATGTTAACTCTTTCTCCGCCATTACCCTGACATATTCCAGCATTAACAGTTTCAACTGTAAATAAGGCAGTTTCTGCAGTAATACACACACTGGTGATAACTTCACTTGTCCCCAAACAGACTTCGGCGACAATCTCTTTCCTGCGCCAAGTTAACTCCTTCACTGCCACCAACTGAAAAGGCTTAAAGTGAAAAGTCTGGATGGCCGCACTTCCATAAAATCACCTTTATTGATCCATGATAGAAAAACGACAATCCATAGAGCAATGAGGGTACAAACACAGCACAGCAACTGAAAATGCTCCTGAACTATCATCAGTCTCTATTGTAGCACAATCATTTTCCTTGGTAGCATAGACATTGATGGTGACTCTGCCTGTCCCTAGGCAGACCTCACTGGCACTCTCACTCCCACACTGCACACTGTCTTGGAACTTGGAAATATCTCTGCCCTGGCAGTGTTCATTACTGTAAAGCAGACATTCTCCATTGTGACACAGCAGTTCTCCAGCGCACTGATTGCCTTCCCACAATCCAACATCCCAATTGGCTCTCTTCAATCCACACAGCACCAACAACAAAACTCACAGTCTCTCCCATTCTCTTCCATTACCAATAGCAACTGTGACGGTATCTGTAGGGAAAATCCAGGACTGAACCCTGACATGTAGAGCTTAATCCCGAAGGAGCTGCAGGAAATTTGCCCAGGTTCCTCACCAGTGGATTGCCCCACAGCTAGGCACACTCCTACAGCCATACTTTTCCTCAATAACCAGTCTAGGAGTGATGTTTTTGTTTTTATTTTTTGAAAACTTGAATAGGGCTAAGGGGATTGAGTGTACAAGCTGAGGACAGTGAACTCCTTTCTGTAAAGCAAAGCAGAGGTCATTACATAGGGCAAACTGTGGACTTGGCTTGGAGTGGAAACAGTTAAATGTAGAACCGAAGCAAAGGTCCTGGCATACAGCAAACTGTGGACTTGGCTTGTAATAGAAGCATTTAGAAGCTGGCTTGCTTTCTTTAGAGTACCAAGAGCAGAGTCCCTTCACAAAGAACTAGATAGGCAGAGCTTCACTTTACTAGAAGCAGTTAAAGCACACAAGCTTATTTCTTAAGATCAATAAGAACATAGTCCCTTCACAAGGAATTTGATAAACTAAGCTCTTCAGGACACCAGTCCATATCCCCTTTAGCAAACACACAGCTGACTCTCTAGTACAAGAGATGTGGCAGCAGCCCAAAAGTCTCTAAAATCTCTCAGCAGTCTGGATCAGTTTGTTGCCTCATTCCAACTTCCAAACAACATTTTCTTCAAATGATTCCAGAGTAGATCTTCAGCAGACAGTCCCTCAGTCAGCTCTCAGCAGCTTCTGCATTCAGGCCCTCAGTCGCCCACCTGAAGCCTTACGAACAGCAAGCACATGCTAGCATTGCCCTGGAGGGCAGCAAGCCCTCCAGGCTGGACTGATCCCCTCCATGGAAAAGGCCCCCAGCTCAATGTGCTCAGAGAATTTATACAGACCCTCAGCGTGCCTTCAGGGCCCTGCTCCCTGGGATTGGCTAGGGCTGTATAAATATTCATGCTGCCACCTGCATGGCTTCACACCTATAATCCAGAAAGTTCTATTCATTTTTGGAAAGCAGAGGGACCTATCAGACTGGCAGCAGCTGAGAACACTGGTTTCATTCAAATAACATTGCCTCTGTCCTGCTCCATCATAGCTGCTGGTTCCAGCATCCTGGTTTTGGCTGTGGCATTCTCCTTGTCTGTCTGTCCACCTGCAGGGTGATTGGTGTGGCCAGTGTCTGGGTGGAGAACAAACCTGATTTATGCCAACTAAGCCTGCAGTCTCATCCTTGTGATATTGCATTTGTACAACATGTTCCAAGCCCTCTGTTTGTCTGCCCTTCTCTGCCGTTTGGATTCCATCGTTGATGACCTTGCATTGGATATCGACTACTGTTTGAACTCTGCCTGCCAAGGACTTTAACCCACTGCTGTGCCAAACTCTGCTTTGCCCAGCCGTGTGCCAAGGACTTTAACCCACCGTTGTGCTAAACTCTACTCAGCCTGTGTGCCAAAGACTTTGACCCACTGTTGTGCCAAATTCTGCTCTGCCCAGCCCCTGTGCCAAGGACTTTGACCACTGTTGTGCCAAACTCTGCCCAGCCTTTAGGCCAAGAACTTTAACCCACTGTTGTGCAAAACTCTGCTTGGTCCTGTATGCCAAGCACATAAGCCCTGCTGTGCCTTTTGTTTGCCCAGTGGACTATTCACCCTATGGCCACCCTTTCTGTACCCCGAATTCCCCAATAAACACCAAGAAAAAAACACCAAAGAGTCAGGTGCGCTCTGCGCTCCTATCTCGTTACAACACCCTATTCTGTGATGCAGTAAGGCAGTGCATGACGGGAAATAAAGCTTCCTAGATGGTCACATGATGCTACAAGAAGTCAGGGCTCAGAATGCATTTTTTTACATTTTGAACAGAGAGGTGCAGACTCAAGGATGCCATGGATTAGTTAAGTGAGAGATTTGCACATGGAGATGGCTTGGCAGAAAGACATTAGAATAGGCTTCTACGTATTATGAAAAGTGGAATAGTGGTATATAGCCGCATACAGACGTCTTCACCCATTTGCGGCTATGAATGTCTGTACGCAGCTCCAGAACATCCCAGGAACCAAAATCATGCAGCTTATTTACACTGGACTGGTAAATCCTCCCGTTTGCATGCAGCCAAAAGACAATTGCACCAGGTGATAAACACAGCCATGACATTGATTGGACAGGTTAGTACATTTCAGGTAAGTTGTACTGGTCTATGCTCATTAAGCAGTCATGTGAATCGTGCTCACTATAAGGGATATGCACATCTGATGATGGAATTATCTTTTAAAAGTCTGATTGTTCCCAGTGTAATGATTAAAAAACATTTGTGCTTTTGGTTTTAGAGACTGCATCATTCTGAACAGAGAGGAAGCTGTAGGAAGCAAGCCATTTTTTTCTGGCTCCAGATGAATATCCCTTTGCTGTGATATAATTATAGAATAATTACAAAGAGGCTGGAACATAAAGATTTCATTGCAGCAATAAAGAAAACACAGATTAGACTGTAAGCTGTGACTGCTCTAATTACAGGCTAATGCATGTGTCACCAAGGTGTTACTAGGAACTAGGGAGACGAATACCTGGGGTAGAGACAAAGAAAACCATATTTCTTGTGAACATATCTATATATATGAGGGCTGTCTAGACACAGATATTGATATATTAGCTCAGTATCAGGGCTAGATAAGGTTTATGATGTAAAAAGAATACCATGTACACAGGCTGTCTTATATTAAATTATCACAAAAAAAATCACCAAATGCCTCTTTCTTTTTTTTTCAAAACTGGCACAAGCGTGATATTAATCAATTCCTGCAGTTGTTATGCAAATATGACAAAATTTGACAGTTAACTGCTGAAACAGCCAATGAAAAAGGGCAAGGTGGAGGGGAATTCTACAAGATGTAGCATAATTGCTAGTGGGAATCTTACCGATTTTTGTGGAGAAGGTAAAATGTATCTAAAGCTAAGAATAAAAATGTAATATATTGCAGCTTACCAGTCCTTAGATATGGTGGTTCTATTAGTTTTATTTATGTTCAGACTTTTTTTTTCTCTTATATTTACCTTGTGTTTCTTTCAGTAACACACTTTCTCTCCTAGGGTGATAACATGTGCTCATTGTACTGTATTTACAAAGTAATGAGCTCACTGGATTTCTGGCAGAGTCAGCAGCTATTTTTTGCACGTATTATTACTTTCCATTGTATATTTAACACATTTAACCCCTTCCTTACCCGGCACTTAAACCCCCCTCCTGCCCAGACCAATTTTTGGCTTTTGCGCGGTCGTGCGACGTTGTACCCAAATAAAATTTGCGTCCTTTTTTTCCCACAAATAGAGCTTTCTTTTGGTGGTATTTGATCCCCTCTGCGCCATTTCTGATCGCCGCTATAAACAAAAAATGAGCGACAATTTTGCAAAGAAGAACAATATTTTTTACTTTTTGCTAAAGTACAAATCCATTAAAAAAATTATTCATCAGTTTTGGCCGATATATATTCTTCTACATATTTTTGGTAAAAAAAAAAAATCGCAATCGGCGTATATTGATTGGTTTGCGCAAAAGTTATCGCGTCTACAAACTGGGAATTGATTTATGGCGTTTTTATTATTTTTTTTTTTTTTACTAGTAATGGCGGCGATCTGCGATTTTTATTGGGACTGCGATATCGGGGCGGAAATGTCGGACATTTTTTACACATTTTTGGCACCAATGACATTTATACAGCGATCAGAAATTTAAATGTCCACTGATTACTGTATAAATGTCATTGGCAGTGAAGGGGTTAACCAGCAGGGGGCAGTGAAGGGGTTAATAAATGTTCCCTGGGTGTGTTCTAACTGTGGGGGGGCAGGGCTGGCCGGGACATGACAGATCTCACTGATCCCAGTGACAGGGATCAGTAGATCTGGCATGTCCCCTGTCACAGAACGGGGAACCGCCGTGTTTACAACGGCGGTTCCCTGTTCTGAGGCTCCTAAAGGTGATCGGCGGGTCCGGGCGGACATCGAGTCCGCCCGACCCGCGGGCACGCCGCTGCCGCCAGGGGGCGCGCGGGAGCATTTTCAGTGGCGGACGTCCATGGACGTCCTCCGGGCATTTCAGATCCGCGCTGGAGCTGTACTTTGGCTATAGCGTGGATCTGAAGTGGTTAAAGTTAAAACTGAATTACAGACATTAATATTTTTGCATTGTCACATTGGTCCATCTTGGACCAATGTAAGTGCCTAGCTGATAATCATTGCATTAAGTGCTACTACAGTGATTGCTGCTACATTCAGGGTCCCATGATGCCAAGATGCTGCCCTGCTGCTTAGTGAACACAGGAGGTTGCTCAGAATGAGCATGATTCAGAGAACGCTTTGCCTTTTTTCAATGAATACAAAGCATTCTCTAACTGGATGAGGTGGAGAGCCAAGATTGGTGACGTCATAATCTCCACCTAGTACAATCAGAAAATGCTTTGCATTCATTGAGAAAATGCAAAGTGTTCTCTGAACGGTGCCCTTGCTGAGCATGCAACCTTCTATGTTCAATAAGCAGTGGCAGCAATCACTGTAGTAACTGTGCCTACTACAGCGATTTCCAGCTTCCACAGGGATCCTACAAGAAGAGCTTAGTAAATGAGGTAAAGCTTCACTTTGCAAAGAGTACCCAATCACATGCAAGGAAAATAGAAAAACAGCATTTTTGTTTGCACAGGATTGGATGATGGAAGTCAGCAGAGCTTCTTATTAATCTCTGGAGCAATTGCACTTGCAGAGCGCAACTGCACTTTGTAAAGTGCACAGTCTATTTGCCTTTAGTAAATCAACCTCAGTGAGTACGACGTGCTTTTCTGGCAGCTGACACTGGCATCTATTGGGTAGATACATTGCCTTGGGGGGTGTTCCTGGAGCCCCAGCTTACCCACTCTTATATCTGAGCTCCTGGGTGAGACTTCAGCTTCACATAAAGACCCTCATCCTAAAAATTCATAAAGTGTGTCCCAGACACTCATTAGAAGTCTGTCTCCCATCAGTGCAGCAACTGGTGATATTTATGTATATGAATCAGTTGCAGAATTGCCTCAGACAGAATTTTGTCTGCAACACAATAATTACAAGTGCAACAAGGAACCTCCACTTTGTTATCAGTCTTAGATTGACAGCTGATGTCCCACTTCTCAGCTTCTACATGCTGAGCATTGGGTGAAATGCACAGTGCACATTCCCCAGGCAGAAGCTGAAAATAGGAAATAACAAGGAATTAAGGGAAAAAATGGAAAGTGCAGATAATAAAGTGAAGCTAATGGGAAATAATATATATATATATATATTGTTTTTATGAAGGTTTAATTCTACTCTAGGAGCAAGTTACTCAGAACTACTTTATACATTGTTACATTGTTTATTATTATTGGGAAACAGACTCTCGAAATGTCCAGACTCTTGCAGAATAGTTGAAGATGAAGAGCTTACTGGTGTACAAGATACTAGTATGTACTTTCCTGACTTCTTATCGCTGCAGTTAACACGAAGTTAGAGAGATTCTTATACTTATACATGTTATATGTAAAGTGAAACTCCAGCCACTGAACCCTATATAAACTCTTTAGAAAAGTTAGCCCTTGTAAAATGTTCACATTACCTCTGTTTACGCTATAATCCATTCAATAGTGTGCTGGATACAACTGTTAAGGCTGAGCTTCGGGTGATGCAGGTATGAGAACAGTGGCTGTCATACAATGAAGTGATCCTATTTTTTACCATCATTTTCCTCTCCCCTTGCCCATTCATAAAACTCTACTGTTCACATAATACAAGGCATTTTATGAATGGACACAGGGAGATCCTGACAATTATCACAATCGTAAGCTTAATAATAGCATGCTATGCCAAGCTGCAGTTTCCAAAGCAAGCAAAATTCTTACTTGTCTCAGGGCCTGGATTTGGACCTGGGACCTCTGCCGTGTCTGGCAATGACTCTTGTTGCTGAGCTACATGAGATGCTGGCTATCACCCTCTCTGATCCATTGTAAAACTCTGTCTTGTGCATCGACTTCTGCTGAACCTTGAACTCTTTGCTCATCCCATGAACTTCCTAATTTAAGCCATGTTTCTGTACTTCCTGTTTGCCAAATTATTGTGCTCTCTTCAGCCAGTATCTCACCTTTGTCTTCTTTGCTGCGGTCCATATTTTGTTTCCACTCCTTATCGACCCTTGGCTTGTTCCTCAACTACGCTTCTGCCTGATCCCAACCTGCAAATTCTCGTTACTAACCTTTGGCTTGTTTACTGACTATGCTTTTGTTTGATCCTGATTACTGGACCCTGGCTTGCTCACCTCCGGGTGGGGTGATCCTGATTAATGCAACCTGGTATTAACATGCAGCAAAATCCCCTCTTAGGGGATCAGGAAGGAATTTTAATCCCCCCACTGGAGCAAATTGGATCAAACTTTATTGGGGTTTTTGCTTTACTCTGGATCAACTGCAGGTATAGGATAGTGTATATGGAGGTTTTCGATTTGTGTATGTGTGTTTTTTTTTTCTCTGCAGGTTAAACTGGATGAACTTGTGTCCCTTTTCAAGCAGATTAAAGCAGAGCTCCACCCAAAAGGGAAAGCTCTGCTTATCTGCCCCCCTGCTGCCACATTTGGCAACTTTTGGGGGGAGCGGGTACCTGGTTTTAATGGGTACCCTCTCCCACTTCCAGCTAAGTTTGCCGCCCTCCTCCTTCCCCCTCAGCCAGCCCATTCACAGACCACAGTCTGATTTGTGCAAGGGCAGTAGGGAACTGGCTGTGAAGCTGCAAGACTTCACTGCCAGTCTCCCTTAGGCCCCTTTCCCACTGGGACCGCCCGAGCTTCAGCAGTAAACCGCCGCTAATTTAGAGGCGATCTACCGCTGTAATAGCAGCGCTATGGCGCCGCTATCCAGGCGGCAGCACGGCACTTTTAACCCCCCCACAACGGGTTAAACAGGGGTTAAAAGTGCCGGCGCTCGGCACTCCCGGAGCGGTGTACAGCCGCTATGGGAGCGCTGCCCATTCAATTTAATGGCAGGAGCGGTGGAGGAGCGGTGAATACACCGCTCCCCACATTCCTGAAAAATCATGCTTGCATGATTTTCTTCAGCGCTGCGCTAGCGCAACGCCTCAGTCTGAAAGCATCCATAGAGATGCATGAAAATAGTATTTAGAGCGTTATTGCAGCGGTAATTTTAGCGCTTTACCGCTGTAATAACGCCCCAGTGTGAAAGGGGCCTTAGTGGAGATGGCGGTGGCAGCAATCGATAGCTAATTGAACAATTGGCTCGGGTGAAGAAACCACTGGGTTCCTGGACAGGTCCTCTTTAACTATGTAATTATTTACTCCTCTCACCGTGTGCATTCTCACAATGCTTGTAATCTGTGAAATGAAGAAAGGGAGGGTAAACAACAGGATCACTTCACTGTATGAGAGCTGCAGTGATAGGAGTCCCAGTAGTATCCGGGACACTAATGAATGGGTTTATAGAGTAAACTGAGGCAATGTGAACTTTTTACACCCCATCACAAGACATAACTTTTTTGTTTGCCCTAGGAATTTATATAGATCTCTGTGGCTGGGGTAATTTAAAAACAATAATGTTTTTAAGTAATACATAATTGGGTTAAATTGTATTATTATTAATTTGGAATGCAACATTAAATATCAGCACTTGTACTGTTGACCCAACACCACAGTTAGGTGTAAGCATGTTATGCACATGACATTGCAGATGGCAGTAGGGACATGAGGCAAAACTGATTTTTATTGTAGCCCTTTCTTACGCATTGATTTAAATTCCTTAATAATGTACCACAATCAGGGCCGGTGCTACCGCTAGGCAGACTAGGCAGCCGACTAGGGCGCAGCCATTATCACTGGTTTGCCTGCTCTCAGCTGGGAGGAGGACGTGCTGGCAGCTTGTCAGTGCCTTATTTTCCATAGTCTGGGGTGCGGGAGGAAGGTGTCAGCCTCCTCTTCCGGACATCGCCCCAGCCGGACCGGCTCTCCCCCAACACCAGCTGATTCTTCACCAGGGTCAGGAAGATCCGGTACACTGTGTTCCTCTGGGGGGTCCCCCGCTCCATCTGGGAGGGTGCAGCACATACATGTCTTGGTGCAGGGGAAGGGGGTGTGGCACAGGTCTTGGTGCAGAAGGAAGGAGGCATGCTGTGTCAGGGAGCTTCATCCCCTCTCTGCACTGCTCAGCACCCCAAGATGCTGGCTGTACCCCAAGAACCGAGCTGGGGATGGCTCAAATGGGAACGTGATGAAGAGCTGGGAGAGCAATGAGCGGAACCCTGCCCCCTGCAGGAGACTGACACTGAAGAGAGGAGGCAAGGCTGTCTTAATGAACAGGCAAGGGCCCGAGGTGCATGGGGAGCTCCTGACGTTTCCGGCAGACTGAACATGGTGGTGCTGCCTGTCAGTAATAATGACAGCTCTGCCGGGTGCTGGCAAATACAAACTACACATGCACAGTTTAACATCCAGCTGTTCTTCATCAGCTGAGCTTGGAATGGGGCATGCATAGAGTGGCGTCTGATGACACTCGTGGGGGCAGACCCTGTGCTTAAACATCTTGGGAGCATGGTATTTTCCCGCTGCCCCATGCAGCTCAAAGTGCAGTGTTTTTACTCAGGCTAAAAAGCTACATCCGATATGTAGCATAATTTAGCCACACACACTTTTTGCTGCACCACAGGTCACCATCTCCCTGGTAGTGGCCCCAGTGCAATACTTTGCCCAGGGGCCCATGATGCTATTAAGATGGCCCTGCAAGGAGGGAGGGCAGAGACACAGAAAGAGGGTGGGGACTGGGAGGAGAGCAAAGCCCAGGCCGGAGCTAGAGAGGAGACACAGCCAGTACTACAGTACAATCATATAATGTCTTTCAGCTCCTCCCCCTCCAATCCACAGTGATCACACTCGGGGATCAGCTCCCTATTATCTGTACACCGCCCACCCCCATTCTACCGCACCAAGTATAATGCCAACACTGACTGCGGTGGTGTACAAGGACAGCAGGAGCCTTCCCCACTCTCCCCATATGAATGTTTATATAGCGCCAACATCTTCTACAGCGCAGTACAAAGACATTTGTCCTTCCAGCAACACCATCAATGCAGGGACATTTATTCTTTCAGTGACACCGCATATGCATGTTTATTCCTACCCAAGAGCCTGTTCTCCCATACTGTAGTGACCTGTGTTTTAAAAATGTTGAGTTTTTTTTTTCTTTTGTGGGGGGGGGGGGGGGCAAGTAGCCTAGGACGCAAATTAGTCTAGCACTGGCCATGACCACAATTATTAATTGTTTTACAATCTCAGTCCAGATAAGCCTTAAACAGGTAATTGTGTTCAAATGGTTATCAATCAATTATCATTGTTGTGGTCTACTTCTTTTTATGTGAAGCCACATCTCCACCACCGACTGCCCCCCTGTCCCTGAAAGCCAGTCTTTGATTCCATCAATGTCATGCATGTTACCTGATGCAGATCACATGTGCTAAACATGCAGCAGTTTGGGGTATGTACTTTTTTCTTCATTTCAGCGGTATATATCCCGTACATTCCATAAATAACTCCCGAACATTCCTTACCTGATTCTGGCTTGATGTCAGCCTCTTTAAATTCCATGTGCAGCAATATTCACATTGAGAGAGGGACAGCCCTTATAGTCAATCAGGTGTCCTGTATGTATGGACATGTTTGACTGTAATGTCTGGCACTGCTGTGTAATTTTCAGGACATAGTGGACATAAAAAACAAATCTTGAGGTGGGTTAAGACCTCAAACCTCAAAAATTCAATGACTTGTGGGACCCTTGGTTGGACACCCCGGGGCTTGCCCCGGTGGACCTAATTATGGACTGAATACTACTATAGAGCAGGAGACGGGCTTCCCAGGTGGGGTGACCACACTGACTGGTGGACAGCAAACTCTCTGGGGGAAGGGCTAGGATAGTTAAAGTGTAGGAGGAGGGAGGAATGGAGGTATGGGGCGAAGTATGTATGCATAAGGCAATGTATTTAACTTATATGTACACCGAAAATGTTGAATAACCTATGTAAAATATGACTTGGTTGTCTGAGAAACTTGTTTATATGTTTATTTCTTCTTAAATAAACTTCTTTCTGATTAAAAAAAAAAAAAAGCCACTGTATAAATGTCACTGGCAGGGAAGGGGTTAACACTAAGGGGGCAATCAAAGCGTTAAATGTGTTCCCTCATTGTGTTCTAACTGTGTGGGGGCTGGGCTGGCAGGGGCATAACAGATCTTACTGATCCCGATTACAGGGATCAGTATATCTGTTATGTCCCCCCTCACAGAACGGGGAACTGCCGTGTTTACATTGGTGGCTCCCTATTCTGCCTCTCTATTAGGCAATCGCGGGTCATTGGCGGACATCGAGTCCGCCCGACCCGTGGGCACGCCGGCTGTGATTGTGCGCGGGGAGCGCTCAAAGGGGCGGATGCCAATGGACATCTCCCCGGCAATTCAGGTCCGCGCTGTAGCCGTCTTTCAGCTATAGCACGGATCTGTAGTGGTTAATGTACATCTCTTCAAAATGACTTTTCTTCATCATAATCCCTCATCACAAAACTAATTATAATGGAAACAGTTGTGTGGATGATAAATTAAGTTTATTCAGTTTAAACTTTGGGCACACAGGTATATGTAGTTATCGTTAAAGGTATTGGGCATAAGATAAAATACCTCTGCAGAATAGAGAGCTTAAGTTCTCTTCAGAGTCTGACTATTGCAACTTAATGTGATTAGTGAACAAAGACAGCAATTACTATAGGTCTTTGCTAGACAGTGAGAATTTATTTTTAAAATCCCCAGAGCCAAAACTGAAAGGAAAAAAAACCTTAAAGTAAACCTGCTTTATCTGTTTTCTTATTTAAGAAACAACTCCCCACCGCCCTTGTCTTCTGTTGAGATAATAATTAGTTTGTGGTATAATGGCACTGCCATTTGGAAAACCATTAAAGCCCAACTTAAAAGATATAGATAAAATTCATAATACCAACCTCTGATTTCAAAGTCTTGCATCCACTCTACTGTTTTAGCAGTTGTATAAGGTGTTTAAACATGATTTTGTGTCAGGTAAGACACCCCTTACATATACTGCTTCTACCTATTAATGTAGATGAGGCGCAGTTTTATGTTTGCCCCTTTTAGAACAGGGTATACAAACAGGGTATATAAAGCTATTAAGGGTAGAGGTGGGAAGGTTGGAGAAGTGTCTAGGAGGCAAGGGAGTGCAGTGTTCCTGCCATGGCCCCCATGGGAATGCCTGAGGCCTTTTGTGGCCAGGTGTAGTGGTTGTGGTTAATGTCCTTTCTCGGCTGGAGAAATGGGCAGAATTTGGACATTGTGGTTCTGCAATGGATATTGCCTAAAGATTGTTGGAGTGGAATGTTTTCTGCTATGCTTCAGTAAAAAGCAAGAAAATGGAAGGCTTGGACTTGCCTCCTAGGGGACTGAATATGCATCTGGTTCAGGCAGGGAGGAGAAAGGCCAGCCTGCCAGCCAGTGATGTTGAGGAGTGCTTTCTTCACCTGACACCCCACAGCTTAAGGGTTTGTGTGCATAACATGGTCCTTATGGGAGTTGGTCCACCACATCTGACAAAGGCCTGAAGCCTGCTAGTAGTGCCTAAAGTAAAGTTCGTATTTCCTGCGTTCATATACACCCACCTACTATTGTGTATGCTGGCAATATAGCTTTGTAAATATATAGTATACACTAGCGCCCACACTTACTGAGAGAGTATTTTTTGACAAAGGGTGTGCAAATCACAGTGGAGTGCTATCAGTCTTGGATAAGAGTTGTACCACAGTAGCAGTAGGAAGATTATCATATTTTTTTACACAAGGTAAGAACACAATCTAACTTTTTTTTATTTTGACAGGTAATTGTTTAATCCAGTGATTCTCAACCCTGTCCTCAAGTATCCCCAACAGGCCATGTTTGCAGGTTTTCCTTTATCTTGAACAGGTGCTTTGAATCAGAGTCAATGGCTTGGTAATTTGGAGAGCTATTTTATCTAAGAGAAATTCCCAAAACATGGCCTGTTGGGGGTACTTGAGGACAGGGTTGAGAACCACTGGTTTAATCTACTATCAGCAGACATTTTATACAAGGGAAGAGGGCAGCTTAGGCGAGGGTGACGCCATGCTACTTATGGTGAGATCCAGGGGAATACAGAGCAGCTCAAATCTCATAATCTGGATGACGTCACACCCAGAGATGCAGAAGACTGGGGTACAATAAGTATAAATCTTTTTTCTTTATAGGTGACCTGCGGACCTCCTTCTAGAAAGCAATTTATAAGGGGGGAGGGGGGTAGTCGGGAGGAGGGCAATATATGGGGACCTTACATATTATTCTAAGTTTTCAGGTCTGTTTTTATTTGTGACTAGAATGCATGTGAACTGGTTACTTCATTATACATGTCCTCATTCATGTTTGATAATCCCAGGCATAATATACAGGTCTGCAGACATGCCAATCCCAATAATTCTGTCTGTTTTAAATGATTGCACGCAGTATGAATGGCATTTCCAATGTCATTTTGGCATTATCTGGGGCCTTCGCACACGTATTTTGCAAATTTACAGTATTCTCTGTAGAGGAAGTCATCTTAGTTTACGGAATTCATTGTACAAGTTTCTATATGTCCATAGCCTTTACAATATCTTGTTGAATTAACCTGATGTTTTTTTTCCCTTAAACACAGAAGGAGACAATCAAGTCCATCCTGGACAGTTTGTACTTAATGTGTGATATTTGATCCAATGTTGGCAGCCCTTGTTCTGCTGCTTACGTTCCAGGAGTTATTGCAAATAATCCTTGACTCACAGGTGATTTAGATTTGACTATGCCAACAAATCCAGGAATGATTCATTGCTTTGGAAGCTATGGTTTGACCTGTTTATTTAAGGCCTATAGGGAGAGTTAAAATTAAAGGGATAAAAGAGATGTTCTCTCCCATGAATAATTCTGTCCTAATTAATGACAAATATTGTGGTAATACTAATTTCCTCTGACAGTGAAGACAGCAACCTCATGGGGAATCAGACTTTCTTGCTATCTCTTTTATTTTGTTCACCTCCTGTTTTATTAGTAAATCTGTTATTTATCCTTTACCCAATTTTCTAAAAAGACAGCAATCACAAACAGGTTATATCGTATGATCCCAAAAACAGACAAGAAATGCTAAACGCAGGTGGCCTTATATCTGAGCTGCTGAAAAATTCACAGAAAAACATTAATAGGAGCTCTAATTTTCTAAGATATATATAATTATATAATATAAGAACAGGTTTAAAAATCCAATCTATAATTCCATTAGGATACTGTCTCAGGTGCATAGTTAATCTTCTAAATAGAAGCTTTCCTGTTAACACCTTCATGGCCATTGCCTATACTATTTCCCAGGGTAAAAACTCAGCATTGACCATTCTGGATGAAAACAAGTTAATCCGGGATATTAAAAATATCTGTCCCTTAGGACCCATTAGTGTCAGAAATGGGAAAACTCTCCCGTCTCCTAATTGCAAGCTATCCACCGATTATTAATCTATTCTTAATTCTATTAAGAATGATAGCCCTGGAAGGTGTATTAATTTCACATTAAGAAACTGTGAGCACTTCATTAGAAGGGATTCCTGTTTTAATTGAAACCTACGACTGATCTCATATAAATATCCTACTTGAGCGTAAAGTCCACAATGGAACCTACACCGCTGGTTAAATATCGCTAAGCATAAGCCATTCTATTCTTCTTCCATCTGCTGAACAGTGCATTGATTCATTTCATTAGATTAAAAATTAAAAAACAAATTTAAAGTGTAAAAGACATCTTTCTCTAGCTGATCTCTGTATATTTTACTAACCAATTTAATTCACTAGTTTTACTCCAGTGAGTCATAAAAAGCATTTTTTGCAAATAACTTCTCTGTCAGATTGACTGTGGATCTTTGTAATAACACAAAGTTTGTTCTTATTACAAATTCATTCAGCCAAAAGAAAACTTGATACAATGTGGTGCAAATCTCATCATGGAAAAAATTGCTATGCTGCCAAATTTAAGAGAAATCTTTTTCATTCTCTTAGGACATGATGATATAATACAAAACATTATTATAATTGTAAAGTCAGCCCGAGTCCAACATGTAGGGACTAAAAAAATATATACAATTTTTTTGAAGCATAAGCACCTGCCACCTTCAAGAGACCTTCTATTGCTTTCAGCCTCCTACAAATCTCCAAATTCCTTTGTTTTTGCTACTGTGATCTGATTTCCAATTAGACAGTGGCTACAATCATTCTTCTTGGTCCCACTCTATGCAGGAACGCAGCCATAATCTCTTGTTTACACCTGAGATGGACTAGGGACTATGGACCATGGGATGTGTAGTGTGCATAGAGCTGCACACATGACCGCAACTAAACATGCACTGCTTATTAACAACCAGGGGCGTCGCCGGGAGGCCATCAGGGCTGCAGTCCCGTGTGTCCTCAAGGGTCCCTAATAGTGGGCCTGCAGCTCTGTCAAGCTTGACAGAGCCGCCCACTCGCGGCTTGAATGAGCCGTGGGTGAGTGGCTTCACAGAGCGGTGGGCGAGCGGCTTGACAGAGCCACGAGCAGGCGGCTTCACAGAGCCGTTCACTGGTGGCTTTAGAGAGCCACAAACGAACAGGGCGGGCGAGCAGAGATGACATCATCTCTCTCTGCCCGAGCCGCATCACTGTTCTTCCGCCTGGCCTCTGCATTGTCGGTGGTGTGGTGGGGAGCGTCTCTCACTGCCCCCTGCACATCACCTCTCTCCTATAAAGTAAGCAGAGTCACTCTGCTAGTGCTGGGGATATCTGTGTAAGGAGGCACTCTGCTGGCGCTGGGGACATCTGTGTAAGGAGGCACTCCACTGGCGCTGGGGACACCTGTGTAAGGAGGCACTCCACTGGCGCTGGGGACACCTGTGTAAGGAGGCAGTCCGCTGGCGCCGGAGACACCTGTGTAAGGAGGCACTCCGCTGGCGCTGGGGAAACCTGTGTAAGGAGGCACTCTGCTGGCGCTGGGGACGCCTGTGTAAGGAGGCGCTCCGCTAGCCCTGGGGACACCTGTGTAAGGAGGCACTCTGCTGGCCTGGGGGACACCTGTGTAAGGAGGCACTCTGCTGGGGGACACCTGTGTAAGGAGGCACTCTGCTGGCCTGGGGGACACCTGTGTAAGGAGGCACTCCGCTGGGGACACCTGAGAGGTAAGGAGGGACTCCGCTGGGGACACCTGTGTAAGGAGGCACTCTGCTGGGGGCACCTGATGGAAGGAGGGACTCCGCTGGGGGGATACCTGCAATGGAAGGAGGGACTCCCCTGGGGGCACCTGGGATGTAAGGAGGGACACTCCGCTGAGGGCACCTGATGGAAGGAGGGACTCCGCTGGGGGATACCTGCAATGGAAGGAGGGACTCCGCTGGGGACACCTGATGGCATCTGGTAGCAGGCGACAGTGGCAAGTGACACGCTCGGGACTCCCACTGATTCTGCATTATGGTTGAGTTGAATGATTTAATTGTATATTACAATGTAATAATAGAAATAATGCACTTCAATTCATCCTGACACCATACCAACCATGATTGAAGCGCCAACACCAGGTGTATGGAGTATCTTTATTTGCTGATTGTTAAACTTTCTGGAATACACATATTACTATTTTGGTGTAGGACCTGGACCCGCTGTCCCTCCATCCCACTTTCTTTCCTTCCTTCTCTTCTCTTTCCTTCCTTCCCTATCTCTTTCTTTCTTCCTTGTTCCATCCCTCGTTCATCTCAGACGCGAACCACAACCCCTAAAGCCATGCCCCTTTACGCCACGCCCACACCCATTTTTCTGCATTTCTTTGGGCTAGAGGCCCTGGTCTTTTTCCCACCAAACAACGCCCCTATTAACAACAGATGTAAGTGAGGGGGAAAAGGAGGGGGAGTTAATGGAGGACATTATAAGGAGGCAGAAAAAACACGGTGATAAACAGTTTCATGAAAAAAAGATTAGAGGGCCATAAATTAGTGGGAGTCTATGGATTATTTTTTTAAAACAAGGCTATTGTTTCATGTCACCCCAGGGCAATCAAGTCATGTTCATAGGGAATTTTACCTCTTTTTAAACCAAATCCCTCTGTCTCTTTCCTCATCAGTTATCAATCAATCTCAGTTATCAATCTTTTGGTCTGTTGTAAGGATCTCAATAAAAATATACACTATTTTACCACCAAACATGTAATATTAATCTAAACCTTTCACTCAGCTGCTACTTTATATTGCATTTTCTATTTTGAAAAGCCAATATAAAAAGAGTACCTGTGGGGTTTTTTTGCAAATTAATCTTCAAAGGTCAATATAAATGGGGCCTTGGCAGGGGCATGTCTTTTGCCTATATACTACGTGCTAAGAGGTGTAAGATATCAGGTGTAAGTAAGCAATATCAGGGCAATATCTAAAAAATGTGCATTTCCCTTTTCTGACCTCCCTATGTTATAAAAATGCAGTAAGAGATTTATTGTCATGTACCTGATCTTGAAGCTGGAATTCTGAGAGGGCTCTCCTTGCGGTTGAGTGCTTGGTGCCCCTGAAGGTGGAAACAGGGAACTTGAAGCCCAGAGAAGCAGGGATTGCCAGCTGTACCACAGATGAGAGATGCAGGAGTGGAGATCTCTCCGAAGGTGGATACCAGATGAGGTGAGCTGTAGGACCAGTGGCGCCCGCTCCACTAGGGACGCAGGAACGCCGCCCCCCCCTAATCCATGCGCCCGTCCCCTAATCCATAATCTACATGCAGGGCACCAGACGCATGGATTTCAATTTTTTTTTTTTGAAGCACATGATTAGAGCCTGAGGCTCTAATTGGCTTCAAAAAAGGGTAGGCTCAGGGCGCAGAGTCTTAGGACTCCTGGCCAATCGGGTTTCAGGACCCACTTCCTGTTCGACTGGGAGGAGAAGCAAAGGCTAGCTCTTCCCTTGGCAAGCTGGAGCGAGGAGCAGCCTCCTAAGGTAAGACCGGACTGATCGCCACCTTCCTGTCCGATCGCTGCCTTCACGTCCATCTCGCGCAGGATGGGTTGTGTGAGTGAGGGGTCAGGTTTATTTGTCGCCCCCCCCCCCCAAAAAAAATATTGAGCACCAGCCGTCACTGAGTAGGACCCAGTGGAGCTGATGATGGTGCACACTGCACGCAGCAGGAAACAGGTTGCAGTGGAAAGTGTAGCAAGCTGGATACAGCAAGTAAGTTTTACAGGCTGGAGCAACAGGTAAGTACTGCAGGGAGATGCAGCAGGCAGGGTACTGCAGGTAGGCACCAGGGTGGATCGAAGCAGACAGGGTGAAACAGGAAGCGTAGTAAGGGACAGATGCCAAGGTCAGTGCGCCAGCATGCACATGTTTTCACCGTGGTAAACGTGCGTTCACAATACGTGTGTGTGCATTCGTGAGGGTGCAGCCATATTGGAAATTGCCCACTGTGCCAGGCCTATGGGCAACTCTCCTCTGACTAGTCTCCTGACATTTATTGTCCTACCAGCCTCCAAACACTGAGTTTCAACATATCTCATATGGTCTTTTTTGCTCCATGAATATCTCAACTGTTGTTCAGATCTCCCAATATACACCGATCATCCATAACTTTATGACCACCTACCTAATATTGAGTAGGTCCTCCTTTTGCCCTAACACATCGAGGCAAGGAATAACACTGAACCTCTGAAGGTATGCTGTGGTATCTGGCACCAAGCCATCAGTAGCAGATCCTTTAACCACTTGACGACCGGGCCACGGCTGAATGACAGCTACAGCGTGGTCGCTTAATTCTGGGAGGGCATACAATGCTGTCCTCCCCGAATCACATGCCCCCTGGGGCACGCACAGGGGGTTGTCCATGCCCGCCGTGTTCACGGGACCCAGCTGTCACAGAATGCGGTAAAGGGCCAATGACAGCGGCCCTTTATCACGTGATCACTCCGTCCAGTGATGGAGCAATCAGTGTTCTCTCCACTGCTCACACAGCTTGTGTGAGCAGCAGAGGGAGGAGATGCAGCATGAGGCAGCAAAAGGTATTGTGCCCCAATCTGTGCCCATAAAGTGCACCAATCTGTGTGCATGAAATGCCACAATCTGTGCCAAATCGGTGCCTATCAGAGCCCAGCAGTACCCCAATCCGTGCCCAGCAGTGCCCCAATCAGTGCCCAGGTGCCATATCAGTGCCCAGCGTGCCCCAATCTGTGCCATATCCGTACCCAGCAGTGCCATATCAGTGCCCAGCGGTGCCATATCAGTGCCCCAATCCATGCCATATCAGTGCCCAGCACTACCATATCAATGCCCAGCAGTGCCATATTAGTGCCACATCTGTGCCCCATCAGTGCTCTACAGTGTCACGTCATTGTGTAATTTATGTCCCTAGAACGCCTGACGGTGCTCCCTGCATGTTGGGCCTCTGTATGTGGCCAGGCTGTGTAAAAGTCTCACACATGGGGTATCGCCATACTGAGGAGGAGTAGCAGAATGTATTTTGGGGTGTAGTTTGTGGTATGCATATGCCATGTGAGAGAAATAACCCATTAATATGACAATTTTGTGAAAAAAAATCTTCATTTTGCAAAGAATTGTGGGAACAAATTACAGCGTGAAAAAATCACTGTGGTTCTTACTAAATACCTTGGGATATCTTCTTTACAAAAAGGGGTCATTTGGGGGGTATTTGTACTGTCCTGGATTGTTAGTGTCTCAAGAAATGAGATAGGCGGTCAGTACATCAGGTGTAATCAATTTTCAATAATTGGCACCTTAGCTTGTAGACTCTAGTCTACAACCTTCACAAAGTTCACAAAGGGAAACAGACATATGAGTTCTGCCAGCATTGCTGCAGAGATCAAAGTGGTGGGGGGTCAGCCTGTCAGTGCTCAGACCATACGCCACACACACTGCATCAAATTGGTCTGCATGGCTGTCACCCCAGAAGGAAGCCTCTTCTAAAGATGATGCACAAGAAAGCCTGCAAATAGTTTGCTGAAGACAAGCAGACTAAGGACATCAATTACTTGAACCATGTCCTGTGGTCTGAGATCAATATAAACTTATTTGGTTCAGATGGTGTCAAGCATGTGTGGTGGCAACCAGGTGAGGACTACAAAGACAAGTGTGTCTTGCCTACAGTCAAGTATGGTGGTTGGATTGTCATGGTCTGGGGCTGCATGAGTGCTGCCGGCACTGGGAAGTTACAGTTCATTGAGGGAACCATAAATGCTCAGATGTACTGTGACATACTGAAGCAGAGCATGATCCCCTCCCTTCAGAGACTGGGCAGTATTCCAACATGATAAAAACCCCAAACACACCTCCAAGACGACCACTGACTTGCTAAAGAAGCTGAGGGTAAAGGTGATGGACTGGCCAAGCATGTCTCCAGACCTAAACCCTGTTGAGCTTCTGTGGGGCATCCTCAAACAGAAGGTGGAGGAGCGCAAGGTCTCTAACATCCACCAGCTCCGGGATGTTGTCATGAAGGAGTGGAAGAGGACTCCAGTGGTTACCTGTGAAGCTCTGGTGAACTCAATGCCCAAGAGGGTTAAGGCAGTGCTGGAAAATAATGGTGGCCACACAAAATATTGACACTTTGGGCCCAATTTGGACATTTTCACTTAGGGGTGTACTCACTTTTGTTGCCAGCGGTTTAGACATTAATGGCTGTGTGTTGAGTTATTTTGAGGGGACAGCAAATTTACACTGTTATACAAGCTGTACACTCACTACTTTACATTGTAGCAAAGTGTAATTTCTTCAGTGTTGTCACATGAAAAGATATAATAAAATATTAAAAAAATGTGAGGGGTGTAGTCACTTTTGTGAGATACTGTATGTGAGTCTGTATTCTTCACAGTAGAAGCCGATCTGCGGGTGCCGGGCACTCTATGTCCTCCAGCACCCTCCGATCATCTGTAAACAGCACAGAATGGAGATCTGCCTATGTAAACAAGGCAGATTCCTGTTCTGACAAGAGGGTAAGGATGTGTTCCTATCAAGCAGGGACTAGAATCCATCTCTTCTCCTAGTAAAAGCATGTGCAATTCATTTCATAACAAATTGAAATTTGGCCGAATTTTTCATCTTTCGTACATTTGGATGCATACAAATGTTCGAAGAAAAAAATTAATTTCAACTAAAACAAAAGAAATTATAGCGAAAATAACGAATTAATTTGGTATGATTCCTTAATTCTTTAAAGGTCTAATGAAACAAATTCTGAAGACGTTACGGAAGTGACGAAACGCGTCAGTTGGAACGCAGGGTATGCTGGGCCACTTCCTGTTGGAACGCAAGCCGACTCTGTCTCAGTCGCGGCGACCACAGGCAAACATTGCATTCATATTTGCACTTGTTAACTCACTGGCCAATAAACCTTTTACAAGAGGAGGCGCACGATGAGAGTTTTCTTTCTCTTCCCTCTACCATATACCGAAGCAAGACAATAGCAAAGCCACAGAGCGAACAGGAGGAAGGACGCATACCCACGGTCGGGTGAGAGACCGCAACCATGCATTGACTTCTCCAAGTCATACGACTGTGAGGGTCAATAGGATCTGGTAAGCAGGGCAGCCTTACTTTACATTTGCACAAGGTGATGGCACGAGCACTTTGACAATATTTGGAACATTGATCGGGATGATTACGCAATAGCACCAAGTCACTTTGAGCACTGGAATATATTATACATTGGACTTTATTGCACTTTAATTACTACTGAAGTGGATAGTATGAACAGAACATTTTGAATTTATCATTTGCACTTTATATTAGTGTGCTACACATCATATAACACTTATTTTGGAGAATCAATAGCAATAAGTCACTTTGAGCACGGGAATGCATTGTAATCAGATTTGAGTGCACTATATACTCCTATTGGAATCGGACAGTAGGATGCTATAGCACTAAGGGATATGAATGTTTTGATTTAATACTGCACTTCTTCATTGAACTGTGGATATTTAATATTTATTTTGTTAACAACACTCAGGAGAAGTTTTCTCATACACCAACTGCATAACATTCCCACATTAGCAAGCGCTGTCACTCATTATATATTACTCCATCCCTCACCTAGGTGAGGCTATAACAGCAGCTGCTGACCAGTTCACATAAGCTGTGGCGCGGGGATTCCCACACTAATGAAACAAAAGGTCGGAGTAAATATTACAGTCCAATCAGCTGATTAATTTTGTGCTGGAGGTTGGATTATTGGCAAAGTGCATTCCTGAGAACTGAGTGAGAAGGATGTTGTATTGTATTTGAGCATAGGAGAAGGCATATTGTCATTGTGTGTTAATGGATTCAATAAACAAACGACTTTCCGAACTACGAATCGTTATCATGAATATATATAGATACATAAATAATGAAATAGCCAAAAACAAATCGATTCATTATAACGAATATCTATACTCTACAGAAATTAACATAACATAACGAATATAACAGAACGTAATTATTTATTTTACAAATGATAGCAAAACAAAACAACATTTTCCGCCGTGTACAAGTCTAAAAAGCAGCACATACTGTACACATAAATACTGGCTAGGCAAACAGTTAACCCTTTGATCACCCTAGATGACTAACCCTTTCATAGCCAGTGTGATTAGTACAGTGACAGTGCATTTTTTGAGCACTGATCATTGTATTAGTGTCACTGGTTCCCGCAAAGTGTCAGTGTCTGATTGTCTGCTGCAATATCGCAGTACCGCTATAAGTCGCTGATTGCCGCCAGTACTAGTAAAAAATAAATAAATAAAAATTCCATAAATATATCCCATAGTTTGCAGGTGCTATATAACGTTTGCGTAAACCAATCAATATACGCGTATTGAGATTTTTTTACCAAAAACATGTAGCAGAATACATATTGCCCTAAATTTATGAAGACATTTAATTTTTTACATTGTTTTATTGGATATGTTCTATAGCAGATGTAGTACCCTGGTGTTAGGCAGGGTTGCCAACAAATTTAGTTTGCTAGGAGATAACTAGCCTGGCTAATTGTTAGGAGGATCCACCGACTTTTCCTTAAAACTAGATTTGATGCACCTCTCTCTCTTCTGTCACTAGGTAACATTGTTGCCGTGGCATTAGAATGACAAGTGCATTGTAATTTCAGACTATGATTGGATAGGTTGTTTCAGCCAATTGGCAGGGGTTTTCTTCGACCCCTTGGCCTGCTGGGGGAGCTTATTTATTTGGGAGGAGTCAGGTGATCGAGGATCTGTGCCACCTGGACGGCTGTCTGGGTGGACGTGTGTTACAAGGCTCCAGGTTGCTAGGCCAGAAGCCTGAGGCCTATCCTGGGAGCACCTGGCTGCTAGGCGCTCTGAGGCCTATCCAGGTTTGAGAGAAGCAGCGCAGGGTTGGAGCTTCAGGCTTGGAGCCCAACCAAGTTGCAGAGGTTCCACAGGACAGACAGGGGAACTGAATCATTGCCAGCGGTGAAGGAGAAGCAGTTGCCACATGGGACGACCACTCCTGTTACCAGAGACGAGTGAGGAATGAGGTCAGAGATAAAGGGGACACAGTCGCCAGTAAGGGACAACCACTCCTGTTATCAGAGTCCAGTTTATGGAAGTCTGAAGAAGTACCAGAGCAGCCTTATTCACTAGCCGGAGATGGTGAACAAGTGGGAAAGCTTCAGCAGAGTGCCAAGCCCAGCAGGGTTGATGCTTGAGGAGTTTACAGCGGGTTAGCTGTGGAAGAGCTCAGAGGATCCAGTGACGCCTGGAATCTTGAAGTCTAATGAGAACCCGGGAGCTCAGTGAAGTGAAGATCTACAGTAGGATACTGTAAGATGTGATCATAGGCGTGCGCACATAAGGCGAAAGGTGTGCCTGGGCACACCCTAATCACCGTGTACTCTGCAGATTCCCCCTGCTGCCTGGCTGCAGAGAAAGGGACTGGGGAATCTCTGTCCTCAGTCTCTTTCCCTGTCGCTGTTTAGACCCTTGATATTTGACCAAAGTCCCCCAGCAGGGCTCTTAAATAAAATTGTAAAAAAAAAGAATAAGATACAATATTGTAAAAAATGATATAAAAACAAAATTGTAAAAATAACCACTATGTATACAACCACATGTGTGACTCTATAGTCACATGGGCTGTTCAGATGTGATAAGGAGGAAATGCTCAGCATAGACATTCACTGAAAACTGAGCATGTGCAGAGCTGCCAACACTGCTCTGCAGAATCCCCAACTGCATTGGGGACATGGTTAAAAGAGAGACATAGAGAACAGCAGGATCAACAGGGATGTTTGCAGATTACAGAAAACAATTCTCCTAGTGACTGAGTGAGTATGATGTGGGTTTAGTGACACTTTAAGTCCTGTAAGTTCCGTTGCAAGGTGTAGCCATCATGGATCTGACTTATTTTTCCAGCACATCCAACAGATGCTTGATTGTATTGAAATCTGGAGAATATGAAGAGTCAACACCTCAACACCTCAAACTCATTGTTGATTTCTTCAAACCATTCCTGAACCATTTTTGTAGAGTAGCAGGGAGCAATATCCTGCCGAAAGAGGCCATTGCCATCACAGAATACCATTTTCATGAGAAGGTGCACTTGTTCAGAAACAATGTTTTTGGTTACGTGGTACATACCAAGTAACATGTACATGAATGACAGGACCAAGGTTTCCCAGCAGAACATTGCTCAAAGCATCACACTGCCTCCACCGGCTTTCCTTCTTCCCATACTGCATCCTGGTGCCATCTCTTCCCCAGGTCAACAATGCACACGCACCCGGTCATCTATATGATGTAAACAAAAACATATTTCAGCAGATCAGGTCATCGTCTTCTATTGCTCCATGATGTAATGCTTGCATGCTCATTGTATGTGCACATGGGTCAGTATGGGTGACTGCTCTGTAGCTGTGCAGCCCCATACAAAACAAACTGTGATGCCATTTTCTTCTGCTTTCAATACATCAGCTTCAGGGACAATGTGTTTACTTGCTGCCTAATATTACCCTTACGGACCTTCAGACACCATTGTAACATGATAATCAATGTTATTCATTTAGACCCCTTTCACACTGCAACACCGCTAAAACAGCGCTAAAGCGGTGGTTGTTTTTGCCATGCTTTAGCAGCATTTTAACGTGGCTTTTGTGCCGGTTTTCAGGCGCTAGCAGGTCGGCAATTTTAAGGTCACAAAAAAGTCCCATTTTGCTGCGCTTCCAAATCGCTTTTCAGGTGCTTTGGAAGGGCTGCCCATTCACTTCAATGGGCAGGGGCGTTTTTAAAGCTCTATGTGTAGTGCTTCAAACCCACCCCAAAGATGCTGTTTGCAGGACTTTTTGTAATGTCCCGCAAGCGCACCGTCCCATTGTGAGAAGACCCATTGAAATCAATGGTCAGCTGCAGTGCTCGCCCAACCCCCCCCCCCCCCCTGGGAACTCTCAGCTGGCAGAGGAGAGGAGAGAGAAGGCAACTGATCATAGGAAGAAGCTGTGTTATCAGTACAGATAAGCATATATATGATATAACACAGAAATAGGGGAACTTATTGTTTTAATACAGAGGGAATGGGAGCATTTTATACAAGTGGCTTAACAACCACTTTAAATAATTTCTTTCTGCCCTCACCTATATCCTATTTTTGCTCTCCTTTTCACTTACTTTGTTAATATGGGTTCTGTCTCTTTAATAAGATTGAAAAGCAAGCTCCAATTTCTCACTGCATTGCCTGTAATTGCATTTCCTGAGTATTTGAAAAGAGAGACAAAAAGTCTATTAATCTAGTGTGTGCCAAAGAGATTAGATAAGATTATATACATAAGATTAGGATAAATAGATAGATAGATAAGATTTGGATAGATAGATAGATAGATAGATAGATAGATAGATAGATAGATAGATAGATAGATAGATAAGATAAGGATAGATAGATAAGATAAGGATAGATAGATAAGATAAGGATATATAGATAAGATAAGGATAGATAGATAGATAGATAGATAGATAGATAGATAGATAGATAGATAGATAGATAGATAGATAGATAGATAGATAAGATTAGGATAGATAGATAGATAGATAGATAGATAGATAGATAGATAGATAGATAGATAGATAGATAAAGGATAGATAGATAAGATAAGGATAGATAGATAAGATAAGGATAGATAGATAGATAGATAGATAGATAGATAGATAGATAGATAGATAGATAGATAGATAGATAGACAAAAGCCTTTAAAGAATAGACATGGATCCTCTGTTTATGACTTATGCAAGTTTTTTCTTTAATTACTTTTTTTAGGGAATCATGTCTAAATCCACAGAATACATATTATCATTATTCATAATGTTATGTCTGTGTTTTTCTTAAAATATCTTTCTGTATTTGTGCTCTGTTAATGTATTAGCTTTGGCACAGTAAATACATTTTATGGAGTTGTGTATGTGCACTTCTATTTTTATAGCATGAGTCTTTAATTACAGAGGGTAGTTTAGTCTAAGGGGTCTTGGTAGAAGAAAAGTTTATTTTGTTAATTATGTTAGCACACAATCAACCAATATATGAGCATAAAATATACAACAGATACGCTCGGGCACCATTTTCAAATAGAAAACACATTTGCCATTTTCTTTTATAGTAAACTTGGTGACATGGCTCATAATGTGGTGTCGTCCCAAGGGCACTGTATGCTCGAAAATCTGGCTTTGTATTGAAAAAGGACCCGAAACCCTTTGTGTTAGATACTAAATACTTCTACTGGATGCTGATAATCCCAGGTTGTTACCACACTAGTAATAAATGCTGAGAAGCCAATAGTTGGTCAAGAGGGGACTCATAAACTAGTGGAGGTCCGGCCCAGGCAGCCAGGATTCAAACAAAGATTAAGGAAAGGGAAGAAACACTGTTGGATTTAGTTGTTGTTTGTATCCCTGTCAAAAGTTTTACTCTCACAAAACAGTTTGAAGTTTAGGTAATTACCAACCAAACAAGAAAGCTCACCAACACAAATCCATTCTGAGTGCAGAGAAGATCAGATTTAGCCCTGGGAGCTGCTTGTTTTCTGGCCATATGGCTACAGAGAAACACTATATTGCCAAAAGTATTGGGACATCTGCCTTTACACGCATATGAAGCTTAATGGCATCCCAGTCTTAGTCTGTAGGGTTCAATATTGAGTTGGCCTACCCTTTGCAACTATAACAACTTCAACTATTCTGGGAAGGCTGTCCACAAGGTTTAGGAGTGTGTCTATGGGAATGTTTGACCATTCTTCCAGAAGTGCATTTGTGTGGTCAGGCACTGATGTGAATGAGAAGGCTTGGCTCACAGTTTCCACTCTAATTCATCCCAAAGGTGTTCTGTTGGGTTGAGGTCAGGACTCTGTGCAGGCCAGTTATGTTCATCCATGTCTTTATCGACCTTGCTTTGTGCACTGGTGTACAGTCATGTTGGAACAGGAAGGGGGCATCCCTAAACTGTTCCCACAAAGTTGGGAGCATGAAATTGTCCAAAATGTTTTAGTATACTGGCGCCTTAAGAGTTCCCTTTACTGGAACTAAGGGGCCAAGCCCAACCCCTGAAAAACATTTGCACACCATAATCCCCCCTCCACCAAATGATTTGGAGGGGTGTTCCAATACTTTTGTCAATATAGTTTGGATGAGCGAGTTTGGGGTAGGGTAACTTGACTGGCCTGCACAAAGTCCTGACCTCAACCCGATAAAACAACTTGAATTGGTTGAATTAGAGAGGACAGTGAGCCAGGCCTTCTTGTCCAACTTCAGTGCCTGACCTCACAAATATTGTCAATACTGAACCCTACAGACTTATGCCTCGTACACATGGGTAGATGATCGTATACAACAGGTCGTACGAACGACCGTTGTATGCTAAATCGACCGCTAGTACACGCGATTAGAACAGCCGACGTACGACGATCGTACAACAGAAGTTGTATGAGCAGACTAGAAAACTTGGTAGTACCAAGTTGTATCGTGTGCGCAGAGAAGTTAGTCCAACAAGTTGTATTGTGCAAAACACGCATGCTCAGAAGTCAGGAACAGCCAGACACTAATTACATGCACCTGAACTTTCTCTTTATACGTCCATAACACGACACTACGTTCAGCTTGGTCGTACGATTGTGTAGTGCATGTCAGTATGCTAGATACAACAGCCAACATACGATTTGGTCCGTTCGGTCTTACGACCTTCGAACTGTGTTTACGAGGCTTAAGACTGGGATGCCATTAAAGTTCATGTGCATGTAAAGGCGGGCATCCCAATACTTTTGGCAATATAGTGTATAATATCAAAGAGTTAATATTTGTAGAATATAGTTTTGCTTTAATTGCAAGTGTTGGTAGGAAAATATCCTGATTAAAGATAAGAAAATTCCTAGCTGAATTCAGGACATGAAAAGAAGAGACAAAGTGCAGCAGGATCATCCAGGTTTTTTGCAGAACACAGAAAACAAATCTCATAGTGACTGAGTGAGTATGAACAGCATGTAATACTGCATTTATTGATAGTTTTTTATGATGTGGGTTTAGTGACACTTTAAATGTATATTGTATAAATATAATAAATATGTATCTTTTGATAAGAAATCTGCAGTCACAGTTTAAAAAAAAACACTTCTGGGAGTGTCAATGTCCCCTGCCGTGCTCAGTGGTTTTTCCCTCAAAAATGTGTTTTTTTCTTTATAGAACAGAGGAGAAATTTAACAAATTAAAGTGTAAACTTTTGTCTCTGGAAATGGGCTCTCATTAGAAAACCAACGAGGAGAAAAGTGTCAAACTGGAGTTGTAACATCCTGAAGTCCAATGGGGGACACATGCTCATCCATACATCCATTGGATGCGCCTCATTTAAAGTCCTAACATTTGTCCCCCCCTTTTTTTTGCTAAATGCACAATAGGGATGGAGGGTGCTCCTGGACTTCCAGCGAACTTGGTGGACCCACATTTGGTCTACCAATACTTTCATGTAACGACTCATGTATGGCTTTATGGTGTGATTTTGCATTCTGTGTGGCCAGGTGTTGCTAGATTCCATGTGTGCTGGGGGGCGGGCCATGCATCACGTCCATCTCGGAGCTGTGATGCATTCTCGGCGTCCCCCTCTCTCCCCTCCCTCCACCCCTCCCGAGGGGGAGTGGTTTTTGGGGGGCGGGGGCGAACGGGGGTGCCGACTCATGCATCGGCGTCACGTCAACGATCCATGCCTCCCGCATTGTCGGGTCGGCTGCAGCTGGTGTTTCCACTCTGGCTCACTTGGATGGGCATCATCCTCTGAGCCGGGATCGTGGGTCCCCGCCCCCCGCTCAGACGCCCTCCTGACACGTCATGTCTACGTGACATTGGGCGGGGCACTCTAGGGCTGGCGGGGTCTTCATATGTGGACGCCCCGGGGCGGACAGCGTGAGTGCCAGTATGACATGCAGACTTTGGTGGTTACAGACTCTCACTGCTCATTCAGACTTGGTAATTATACTCCCATACAGGGGCGTAACGATAGGGGTTGCAGGGGTTGCAATTGCAACCGGGCCCCATGGTCCAGGGGGCCCATGTGCCTCCCTTGTACTCTTGAAAGGTTGCAATTGTGACCTGGCCCTGGCATTTCACCACCATGGGGAGGCCCGAAGATGGCAGAAAGGGGGCCAGCTGCAGAACTTGTGAAAGGGCACCGCTGTGGGACCGTAATAAAGGGACCTGCAATGGGAGTAAAGGGCCGCAGGATCAGTAGGAAGACGGAAGGGCCCTGGCCAGGGGTCAGGGGGCCCTTCATAATTTCTTGCACCGGGGCCCTGAAGGTTCTAGTTACGCCTCTGCTCCCATACACTCTCTTTGCAATATACTCACCTGGCTCTGGTTTTACCTTCAATCAGGAATTTACTTTTCACTTTCCCAGTCACACTGGTTCCACTCATTGTTCCCTTTCCTCACCATATGCCCTAGTTCCCTTCCCTTCCTTCACTCAGTCCTTCTGAGCCCCCATTCCTTTCTTTGCTACCACCACTCACTCACCTATATACATTACTCACACAGATGAGTTATTCCCTGGCACTGTTTCGCACTGCCTGCCTTCCGGGGTGTTCGCTGGTGGATCCTGCCGTGTCCCAGTGCCGCATCCTCAGCTCCGGGGTGGACTTTGCATGCGGCCCCGCACCCATTGCTTCACATCACACCTTGTGAGATCTGGGTAGGTTAATTTTCTGCCCTTCCTTTTCATATTTTTTGGTGATATAGAAATAATTATTTCATTGGTCATTTTAATTGTATATTTCAGATATTTTTCGCATCTACCCCTGACGAGTAGGTGTTACCCCACGAAACGCGTAGGGTTTACACTGATGCCATTCTATATTTTAAGGAATATCATACCTATGACCTTTTTATGATTTTCTGCACCTGTGCCTACAGAGTGCTTTACAACCACTTCTTTTGGATGCATAACATGTGTATATATATGTTTTATCCTATGTGATATAGTTGACGTTTGTGCCTTTGTATTTTTATTATGTGGTACTTACCATGTCCTCCGCGACTAGGATGGACAAATAAAAATGTTTAGCACCAATCGTTTGCTGGTGTCTGACTCACTCCTCATTTAAAGTCCCAACTTCCCCCCTTTTTTGGTATTGAATAGGGATGGAGACGCAGACTTCCCCTGCGCCTCATTTAAAGTCCCAACATTTGTCCCCCCCCCCTTTTTTTTTTGCTAAATACATCCATTCAAAGGTTCACCTTAAACAATATATCCTATCATATGTATCTTTCCCCTGATATGTTTCACACTATGTAATTGTGGGAGGCAATGATTTATCCCTTCTAGGGATCTATTTAACTCATTACTCTCTTACTCGCTATACTCCACTTTTTGACTCCATTCACACTTGTGCAACTTGTCATGCAACTGCGGACATCAGAGTTGCATGACAAGTCATTCCCCATGTTTTCCAATGATAACCATTCATATATGTGTGACTTAAAGTAGCAGTGACTTCAGAGTAGTTAATGCACTACTTTGGTACAACTTTCATGCAACTTGAGGGCCATAGACTTCAATGTTAACCTTCAAAAGTTGCATAACAGTCGTACCTGAATGTTATACAATGCAACAGTTGTGCAACAGCTGTCCATTATCACTGGTCAAAGCCAAGGTAGTATCCATGTCGCACCCGTACACAGTTGCACTCGAAAGTCAGTGCAACTTTGGAGTTGTACAAGTGTGAATGGAGCCTTTCATAAACTTGAAGCACTTCCTGAGACATGTTGCCACTGTCAAAATTACATATTTGCCCAAATTACTTTATCTGTTTCATATCTTGCCCATCCCAATCCCTTCCCATGTGATGAGGTCTCTGCAGCATCAAATGTTACTATTTTTATGGCAAAAAGGTAAGGCTCCTTTCACAGAAGGGGAGCCCCACAAGAAACATCAAATAGCAGCGAACTACTCCAAAAACCCTAAATGTATTATATTTTTAAAGGTGTTAAACAAACATAAGAACATTCAGTTGAGGGCTGTGGGCGCTTTTCATAGTTTGTCATACAGGTGAAAATGGCTTACATAGCAGCTCTCCAGAAGGTCAAAAGTGAACATGCTAAATGGTCTCTCTCATTAATACAATTCAAATGTAATGATTTTTTTTAATCCACCGAATTTTAACTTTTAGATTTACTCATCATTATTAGAAGTTATCTCTTCAAAAACAAATGTTGCAACAAATGTTTAAATTTGCTTAGACTCTTTTCACATGGACAGCCAGGGGGGAATTAAAGTTGTTCTGCATTTTTACCATTCCTCCGACCACACACCTACAACCAGACATGGTGCCACTCGGATCAGTACACATTGCTGCGACCAAGATGTTTTGCATTCCGATGTGAAAATTTTTACTCTACATGCAAAGTTTGACATGAGGTACCACCTGTGAAACTCTCTCATGTATGTGAATGGTGCTGCTCTCTAATAAAACTGTTTATATGGGTAGGTTTTAAGCACAGACTTACTAAATAAATGCCTTATAGGATGCTATTTAGTAAGTAAATGTATACTAGACTCTACTATTTTATTTATCGATGGTGTCCTTCAGCAAGGTTGGGCTACAGGAAAGTGATTAGTGATGAAATAGTTCTCTGCAATGCTAATTGAAAAAAGTCCAGTCTGAGATTTTATTCTTTACGTGACTCCTAAGAAACCAGGTTTAAAATCCTGACATGAAATCTACTGTATCAGAACTGTGAATTATTTATTATAACTTGTATAAATACTTCCAGAGCAAACATTTATCCTGCAAATGCAAAGAGTAATTACCACATTTTACAGACATTTACACATTGTGAAACATTGTTACTTGGAGACAGAACATAGCCCTACAAAAAGTCACTGTCAGAAGAAAGATGTAGAGGGACTTTTGTGGTCATGTCTCCCAGGCATTAGCTTGTAAACTTGAGCGATCAATTGTTGGGAAAGGTGCAGTGCAGGCTAACAGTGTATTTTAATGCAGAAATGAAGGCAACAGCCTTTGGTATAAATATAACAGCAGGTTGTCAGTTGCTATGTATTACATATTATAAGGTTCATCAAATGGCAGCTTTGGGTTTTTTCCTTTTGGAAATGCTAATATCACTGATCTGATAAAAATCTAATTTTA
>BLSH010139482.1:73610-92523 GCA_018402905.1 Glandirana rugosa
CGGCCCTAACGCGCGCTAGCCCGCGCGCGTAGGGCCGAGACAGCCACAACCGCACAGGGGTCCTGTGCGGGATCGGCTGTGAAGTAGATCACAGCCGATCACAAGGTATCAGCCGCCGGCCGGCGGCTGATACTAGTGTTGGTGACAGGCAGTGTTCCCCAGGAACACGCCGCCACCGACATGCACGCGCAGCGCGTTCCCGATCGCGCGCATGCGCCGTACGAATGGCGGGCGTGCCATTTGTGATCAGCTGTGACTTCGTCACAGCCAATCACGTGGTGAACAGCCATAACCAATGGCTGTTCACCCCTGTCGGTGAAGCGGCGTGTCCTGGGGACACGCCAACACCGACAGAGCCGGGATGCGCGCGCCCGATCGCGCGCAATCCCGGCTTAAAGGGAGGACGTCATATGACGTCCACCCGCTGTGAGAGCAGGACCGCTCCACCGTCATTTGACGGTGGGCGGTCCTGAGGCGGTTAAATGTGAAGTAATTATTTCTGAAAGAACAGTGAATACTTCAAAATCTGATTTTGGTTCATTTTTAACAGCTTAGAAACACCTGAAGTATGTGTAGTTTAAAAGGCTGTAGGAAGTAATAGAAAAGAGCCAAGATTTCAGTGCCTATGTTAAGAACTTGGAGATTATTTGAAATTATCTCATAAGACATAACAGAAGATATACACCAGGATATTCATATAATATCAACTTTACTATAGACCCAAACCTTTACATAGAAACGCCACCAAACATAAAACAAATCCTCAGACACACCCGGATAAGCAATAGCCATTTTTAACAAAAATCCTTTATACATTCACATTCATTGAGTGATATAATAGTCATCTGTCACACCACCACCCACTCACCCCCAAATTACACCAATCACTAAAAGTGAATATTAAAACTCTAAACTTTAATCATACTCCCCAACCTGTAAGCTCAAAACACTGAGCTAAAAACCAAATTCACAGGTTGCAGTTCTAAAATTACTCACCCTACATCAGTAACTATTCTCTCCCCTTTACCACTATCCTTCTTCCACACTTTTCTTTGACCCTACCCAACCCTCTATAAACAAAACCTTACTTTATTTCCTTTTGGAGAGAAAGAGAGGAGGAAAAATGGCTTACTCATCACTAGAGAAGTTTCCAGACATCATCTCACATAACGTAAACGGTCTAAACGTCCTGGAAAAAAGAAATAAACTATTAGGAGAACTCAAAAAAGGGAACCCAAAAGTAGTGTTCCTACAGGAAACACATTTTAAAAGCCAAAATATTCCCCGCTTAACAAATAAACATTTCATAACAGCCTATCATGCAACAAACTCCATAGCAAAAGCAAAAGGTGTCTCAATCATATTCAACAAAAACACTCTATTTAACCTCACACAACAACTAGCCGATCCGGAAGGCAGATACTTATTCGTTAAAGGAACATGGGAAGGCCAACCAATTACCCTTACTAACATATATTTCCCCAACAAAGCACAAATCGCTTTTTGTCACAAAATAATCAATGAATTAAAATGGTCCTCAAATGGATGTATAATCCTTGGAGGGGATTTCTATCTTCTTCTCAATCCAACATATGATACCTCTACAGGAAAAACACACGTCTCATACAAAACGCTAAATAAATTAAAACTCTACTACAATCTTTGTCTTTAGTTAATACCTGGAGATTAACGCATCCAACAGAAAGAGATTATATCTTTTATTCATCACCCCACAAAAGATACTCAAGGATAGACATGATTTTCATGTCACAGAGAGATCTGAAAAATATCACAGATGCATGATTAGGTATAAGATCTATTTCTGACCATGCTCCTACCTCTTTATCATTGAAAGTAAACCCACCTAAAAAAACTTGCTTTCAACTGGAAGCTTAATGTGGCACTTCTCACTGATAAAACAATACAAATGGACATTAAAAACAAACTAGAACAATTTTTTGAAACAAACAAAAGCAAAGACACCTCACCACTAAATAATTGGAAAGCGCACATAAGCGTCATAAGAGGAGAACTTATAAGATGGGGTACACATCAAAAAAGGAAGAGAGAAAAAGAAATGAATGACCTTGCCCAAAAAATATCAAATTTAGAATCAATGCACAAAGCGCACAATGTGGAAAGCGCACATAAGCGTCATAAGAGGAGAACTTATAAGATGGGGTACACATAAAAAGAAGAGAGAAAAAGAAATGAATGACCTTGCCCAAAAAATATCAAATTTAGAATCATTGCACAAACATTCCCTATCCCTGAAAGTCGAATCAGAACTAATAGAATGTAGAAAATCCCTACAATCAATCCTAGATATAAAAATTAAAAGAGCACTTTTCTTCTAGAAACAAAGTTTCTATGAGCATGGAGATAAGTGTGGGAATTATCTTGCTAGAGCATTAAAAGAAGCAAAGGTATCTAGAAACATACATGTGAACAAAAACTCTGATGGCTCACTTGAGCATACACCAGAGAAAATAGCAGAACTATTCCAAACTTTACAATCTACAACCCAAAAGAAAACCATCCCATATCACTAGTGAGAAGGAGGATACAATTCAAGACTTTCTAACAAATAGTAAAATTCCTACACTGTCAAAAGAAATCTCTGAACAACTTGATAGATCTATCACAGCAGAAGAAATCCTATTGGCTATAAAAGACCTTAACCCAGAGAAAAGCCCCGGCCCAGATGGATTTACATCCCAATATATAAAACATATGCTCCTATACTTTCAAAGCAGCTAGTAACAACCTATAACTCCCTAACTTCAACCAACCATATTTCAAACAACTTCCTCTCAGCCCATATATCACTAATACCAAAGCCCGACAAGGATCACCAAGAATGCCCCAACTACCAACCTATATCCCTTCTGAATATAGATATGAAATTACTAGCAAAAATACTCGCGAACAGAATGAGACCCCATTTAGCTAAAATTATTGGACCTGAACAAGTAGGTTTTATGCCTGGTCGCGAAGCAAGAGACAACATAATTAAAGCCTTAAATTTGATTCACCATGCAAAAAACTCAAAAATTGAGGGCCTTCTCCTGTCTACGGACGCAAAGAAGGCCTTCGATAGAGTTTCATGGAACTACTTGTTTGCCACTTGCTCTCATATAAGCAAAGGGGTAAAAAAAAAAATTAATGACATATACTCCAACCCAATCAAAATCAAAAATGGAACAAGACAGGGATGCCCACTCTCTGCTTTACTATTCATACTAACACTTGAACCACTAATCAGAACGATAAACCAAGAAAATGCAATACATGGCTTCAGACAAAAAGATAAGGAATATAAAACTGCAGCCTATGCGGATGATTTATTATTCAAAATTTTCAAAACATTTAGTTACATTTCCAACTTTAAAATTAATTTTAACAAATCAGAGGCCCTCAATATCTCATTACCACCCAGTCAATTAAACTTAGCTCAAAAAAATTGCCCATATAAATGGGAACAAAAATCCCTGAAATACTTAGGAGCTTACCCAGGGCATACATTTACTATACGAGGCCAACCTCCTTCTGTTACTCAAAAAAATAGAATCAGACCTTAAAAAATGGACAATCAAACACTTCTCTTGGTTTGGTAGGGCATCAATCCTAAAAATGACCATACTACCAAGATGATTGTACTTCTTCAGTGCCCTACCGATCCAGATTCCAAACAGATTCTTTCAAAAACGAACCACCCTACAAAAAAATGTATTTGGGTGTACAAAAAGCCAAGAATCAGCCTTTCTAAACTCACACTTCCTAAAACTAGAGAAGGCATGGGACTTCCCGACTTCAGAAAATATCAGTATGCCACACATATATCAAGAATCATAGATTGGCATTGCCATTTAGCTGAAAAACATTGGGTCAACATTGAAGCTAATAGTACTACAGTAAACATACCCTACCTACCCTGGACTCACTTCTCTAAATCGCCCAAAAAACAATCCTCTTATCAATACTACCATAGATATCTTCCACAAAATAGCTAAAAAACCCAAACTTGCATCAATACCAGGTCCACTAACACCTCTTTTCAACAACCCAGACTTCCCACATGAATCACTATACAAAACTACAACAGACCAAGGTCAAAATGAAAACTTCCTTGCTTATCAATGCTTTCATAAAGGGAAAATGAAATAATTTCAAGCACTTAAAGATTAATATGTGGGACCATTTTCTGGCTTCTGGTTTTATCTACAAGTTAAAGACTTCCTGCTAAACAATAAACATAAAACATCTTATCTCAAACCACCCCAATATATGCAACAATAAAACACTAGTACAAAAAACAATCTCCATGGAATACTCATGGTTAATACTAAAAACACAAGGAAATGACTATAAACACAAAAACCAATGGGAAAGAGCATGCGTATTCGCCCATAAATGCTCATTAAGCACTAAAACCCAGGAAATCTCATACAAGATATTAACACAGTCGTACATTGCCCCACAAAAAGCCAAAAGATGGTCCCCCCCACATATCAGATCGTTGTACGAGATGTGGTACCAGCAAGGGTACTTTCCTGCATATCTGGTGGTCATGTACCCCAATCCTTGACTTCTGGAATCAAATAATTAGGTGGATCAAACAAATTACTGATACCACAATCACATTGAATGCAGCAGCATGTTTACTCCGTATCAACTTGTTTACAATAAGTAAATACAAAAGATCTTTAACAAGACACCTTTTAAATGCTGCAAAAACCCTTATCCCCTTAAAGTGGTTGTCAACTTGTGACAACCACTTTAACCTACAGGTAAGCCTATAATAAGGTTTACCTGTAGGTGCACTGCATATCTCCTAAACCTGTACGGTTCAGGAGATATGCACTGTTGAAGCTGTGCCGACATCATGTCAAGACGCGGCCCCGGAAGGAAGAGGGGCAGAAGATGGACGCGGCCAGCACAGGGGACATCGCTGGACACCGCAGGCTTTGTTTGCAGGTAAGTGTCACATAATGGGCTACTATGCGATGCATAGTAGCCCATTATGTTTCTACTTTACAGGGGAACATAGAGGAAGTAAATCCAATCTGGGTTTACTTCCTCTTTAAATTGGAGATCAACAACAGTAACAACAGTCAAGGATTGGATAAACAAAGTAAACTCTTTTTACAAAATGGAAGAAACAATTGCTATGCAAAAAAATAACTCATACATTTCATAAAATGTGGAAACATTGGTGGATTGTTACCCAATCTGACATCGCAAAGAAACTATAAAACACAACAGAACAACTATAACGATCCTTCTGAATCTCACTAAATACACATATCCTTTCAACAGAGACAATCATTACCGACCTCCCTATCTTTTTATCTTCCATCTTTTCTCCTCATTCACTCCCTACATCTCCTTACACCCTAATCCCTACTCTTCACTAGTTCTTTCACCTCCCCTACTCTTCTCAAATTATCATTTAACAAACAGTACAATATTTCAAAACATACATTGTTGGAGTGGATACCAGTTACCCTCTAGAATTATGTCCCTCAATGTAATAAGTAATTTCCCATAATCTCTTTAACAAAGAAGTAAACCTTGCTTCATATCTAAAGGTAAACTAATGTTAACATGTCTTACATACTATATAAGATTGTATGCCGCAAACATTGTACTCGATTTCATATGATATAACTGATTTTATGTATACTTGAAATCTATCAATAAAACTTTATTGTGATAAAAAAAAAAGAACTTTGAAGATGAATTTCTCCACAATGCTTACAGTGCTGAATGAGAGCTTGTCTAAAAGTACTTTTATTGATTGTACAAAATAAAAAGTAAATATTTTAGTGTGCATAGTCTGGGAATATGTTGACTTTAAGCATTTAATTTGAACTAGGCCTCAGCTGTTTTAGTTTGGTTTTTAATTTTGGCTGAAGTGCACCTTTGATATTTCTTGCAGCATTTCAGAGACCATTACATTATTTATTTTAGCAAAGCACAGCAGCAAACAACAGCAAGCCATCCACTCCTCCTCAGGTTAGCAGACTAGATCCTAATAATAGTGGAAGCCGGCAGACTCTGAGAACTGTATTTCTGAAATATAAGATGTTGGAAAAAAGATATATGAGTGCTATTGATGATTTTCAGAGGCAACATAAATCCCTTATGAAAAATCTGCTAAAGCCAAAAGCAGAGTACACCAGCACAACAATGTACTGTATGTGTCACTGTTTTACCAGGGGGTGCTGAAGGGGACCAGTCTACAGTTTTTCACTGGATGCCCACCCACAGACCAATTCAAGGAACAACTACATATGCTTTTTCTGTATCTTTTTCCTAACATTCAAGGGTATGCTTTTGATGTTATCAGAGGCGCTCAAGGAAGCCATTGTAAACTTTAGTTTACATCTCTCGGTGTTGTCATATTTCTCTGAAGAGATTTGGAAGTGAAAGTGCTCTTTTACAAAAGCTTAGAACAAGAGAAACAAGTACCAAATAGTGCACCTTGTTGCCTGAAGATCCATTTTTTTATTTTTGAGGTGATTTTACCCATCAGCCTTTTAACGCAAATTCATACTTTTACTGGATATGAAATGATATAGTGGAATATTAAAAGAGAAGTATGGGTCTTCTTTTTATTTAAGAATCATACTTACCTAAGTGGATGCTGCATCTGTCCCCTGCACCTCTAAAGCCTCGTACACACGGTGCAACGGTCGTACGACCAAACGGCCCAAATCGTATGTTGGCTGTTGTATCTCGCTTACTGACATGCACTAAATGATCGTACGACCAAGCCGAACATAGTGACTTGTTATGAACGTATAAAGAGAAAGTTCAGGTGAATGTAATTAGCGTCCGGCCATTCCTAACTTCTGAGCATTCGTGTTTTGCACAGTGCAACTTGTTGGACCAACTTCTCTGTACACACGATACAACGGTCGTACGACCGCTTGTTGGTACGACCAAGTTTTCTAGTCTGCTCATACAACTTCTGTTGTACAACCGTCGTCCGTTCTAATCGCACGTACTAACGGTTGATTTAGCATACAACAATCGTTCGTATGACCTGTTGTATACGGTCGTCGACCCGTGTGTACGAGGCTTTGGACTAAGAACAGAAAGAGAGGCCCGGAGAGAATGGAATAGCGAAGGGCCGGCATGACAGGGGTTAAAAGGGGCCTTAGCTGGGCTGGTATAGGAGGTTATCCCCAGGTCAGGGGGCAGTACTAGGGTGGGAGGGGTACAATATATAGCTTAGGGCAGGGCAGGAAGCGGAAGCAGAGAGAAGGGAGAGAGCAGGTGAAGCGATTGAGCAGGTGAAGCGATTCATAGAGCAGGTAGTGATTATGTCAGCAGCCTCTGCAGCAGAGATGGGTGAGGTGGAGGGCCTGTTGTCACAGCTGCGGGAGGCAGCTGCGGCGAGGGGACCGGGATGGCTCCAGGAGCGTATGGTGGAGCTGCTACGTGGTGCGGGGCAGGGGGCTGCTGAGTCCGCCCCTGCCCCCCGCAGCCACACGTGCACGGCGGTCCCGTCCTCCGGAGCGGCTGAGCCCGAAGGACCACAGGAGGATCCAGCGCTGCCTTAGGAGCCCCTTGGACAGTTCCAGGGACCCTCCGGGGGCGGAGCGCAAGCGTCGATCGGCCGGGTGTATAGAGCCCCCCGGGAGGAATCGTCTACGGCGGGATCGTGGGACAGCGGCTGCTTCACCCGGGCGCGGAGCCGTTCGGTCCCCAGCGTGGCAGAGTGTGGCGGATCCGGCGCTCTCTGGTGGCAGGCAGGTGGCTCGGCGGGAAGGAGGTACGACGGCGGGAACCGGCCTGTCCCCTGGTGCGGCCGGTGTCCCAGCCAACCAACGGCCCTCCAGGCAGAGGCAGTCTGGGGCACCTCTGCGAGCAGTGAGAGTCAGCATGGCTGGGAGCGGGAAGTCCACCGCGGCTGTGGGATCGGCGGCCCCTGCTGGTCGTGGTAGGGAGCGCGCCCGGCGGGAGGAGAGAGAGTCTCTGCCTGGGCCTAGTGGATGGAGCCAGGAGAAGGCGGGCGGCCGGCCTCTAGGTCGGGGAGCTCGGGGTGCTGCGGGCCAGGGCTTGGCATCTCCAGATACGGAAGACCCCCTCAGCTTGTTGGAAGGGAAGCTGGAGGAAGATGAAGAATCGGTGGGGGAGGACACAGCGGTGGAGGAGCATGTGACGGCTGGTGGACCGGAGCATCCGCAGCAGCCTGGTAAGAGGCCTGTAGGCCATTCTTCTTCTTTTTACGGTATGAATGACGGGGTGTCTGTGAGTGGGTCGGGGGGTTCTGCGGCCGGGGACGAATTGGGTAGGGGAGTGCCCGCAGGACAGGTGGGTTTGGCGCAGCTCTTAGTGGGTTTGCGGGAGGTGGTCGGCCGGTTGGAATCCGCGCAGGGACTGCCAACGGCGGCGTGGGTCCAGCCGGCCCCGCCTAGTGCGGGTTCGGTGCAGGCGCCACTGGGGCTGGGCGGGGGTACGTTCGCTCCCGTGGGGGGGTTGGTGAAGGTGCGGTTAGGTCAGCGGACAGGGAGGAGGGGACCCTCCTCTCTGATTCGGCCAGGGGCGAGGTGTACGTGTGTTTTGAGAGCCCCCTGGGATCTCACCTTAAGCAGGAGGTGAGAGAGCGCATCTGGAAGGGTGAGTATGTCGATATCTTCTTGCTGCTTCCGTTGGAGCGTTTTAATCTGGATAGAGGTAAGTTGGAGGAAGCCAAGAAGGAGGATGAGGAGAGGAGGAGGGTTAGACTTATCCCCCGAACGTTTGGCAACTGGTTGCAAGTGTTTGCTATTCTAGCGAGTGTGATAGGGGAACGGGCGCCGGAGCATTGTTCGGCTTTGTTTTGTTATTTGGACGCGATCGGTGAAGCTCATCGGGTGTATGGCGGCGTTGCGTGGCTCAGGTATGATGAGCAGTTCCGGCAGCGTAAGGCAATTAGGCCGTCGTTGCGTTGGGACCACAAGGATATTAGTCTGTGGATGCGGCTCATGACGTTGGCACGGGTGGGGAGTCAGTTTTTTCAATCAGGGGCCGTCGGACCCTCATCCTCGGGTCAGTCGGCCTATAAAAAGCGGGGATTTTGTTGGGCGTTCAATGATGGAACGTGCAAGTTTGGCGCGTCATGCCGCTACAAGCACGAGTGCTCCGGGTGCGGAGGCTCCCATCCCACGTCTAAGTGCGTGCAGAAGTGTAGGGGTAGACCTGGGGATGCTGCAGGAAAGAGGGAGGACTCCGGTGAGCGTAGTAAGGATGCGCCCGTTCCTAAGTAGATATCCGGACCGGGCGGCGGCGGAGTTGTTGGAGCGCGGTTTTACGGAGGGTTTTCGGATTCCTTGTAGTCTACCCAAGCTTCCCCCCGTTTGCGGATAATTTGCGATCAGCTGCTGCGCACCCGGAGGTGGTGTCGGAGAAGCTGGCCAAGGAGGTGGCGTTGGGGCGCATGGCTGGCCCTTTTCCTGGATAATTTGGTGGTTTCCCCGTTGGGGGTGGTCCCCAAAAAGGAACCCAACAAATATAGATTGATTCACTATCTTTCTTATCCTAAGGGGATGTCGGTGAACGAGCATATTGACTCGGAGTTGTGTTCTGTGTCGTATAACTCGTTTGATGCGGCTGTGCGATGGGTAAAAAAGTATGGGAGAGGCGCGCTGCTCGCAAAGACGGATGTTGAGTCTGCATTTCGGTTGCTTCCAGTACACCCGGGTAGTTTCCATTTATTGGGCTGTCAGTGGAATGGGGGGTTTTTCGTAGACCGTTGTCTCCCCATGGGGTGTTCTTTTTCGTGTTCGCTGTTTGAACGGTTTAGCAAATTTTTTGAATGGGTGGTTCGGGAAGTGTCTGGAACCGCGTCGGTTATCCACTATTTGGACGATTTTTTGTGTATTGGACCGGCGGATTCCAATGTTTGTCGTATTCTGTTGGCGATCATCCAGCATTTGGCAGAGCGCTTCGGTATTCCGTTGGTGGCCGACAAAACGGAGGGGCCTTCAACAGCGATTCGTTTCTTGGGTATTCACATAGACACCGTCAAAATGGAGTGTTGCCTTCCGGATGAAAAACTGGGGGATTTGAGGAGGTCGGTAACGTTGGCAAGGGTGGCTGATAAGTTGATGTTGTGGCAGCTGCAGTCGCTGCTTGGCAAGTTGAACTTTGCGTGCAAGATTTTGCCGATGGGTAGGGTGTTTAACAGTAGGTTGTCAGCGGCCACTGCGGGTGTTAAGTCGCCCGGCCACCACATACGGATGACGCGAGAGTTGAAGGCGGATCTGCTGGTTTGGGAGTCCTTTTTGGACTCCTACAATGGGAGGTCGGTTTGGATGTCTGATACCTTTTTGAGTTTCGATATGGAGCTTGACACAGACGCCGGCGGGTTATGGGGCGTATTTTGGGCGACAATGGAGCGCGGCCCCTTGGCCCGTGGAATGGGTGGAGGAAGGTTTCACAAAAAATTTAGTGCTGTTGGAGTTGTTCCCCATAGTGGTGGCGGTGGAATTGTGTGGGTCACAGTTTAGGGATCGGAAGATTCGTTTTAATTGTGACAATATGGGCGTGGTAATGTCCATCAACAGCATGTCAGCTTCTTTCCCCCCCCCCGGTGGTGCGGTTGTTGCGACATTTGGTGCTGGTATGTTTGCGTGTGAATACTTTTGTTTATGCTGTTCATGTGCCGGGTTGTACCAACTGTGTTGCTGACGCCCTTTCTCGCTTTCAGTGGGACAGATTCCGAAGGCGGCGCAATCGGGGGTTCCCTGTCCGGACTGGCTGTGGCGGGTTGCATTGAGGTGATCGCTCCCCTGATTCGGCGGTCGGTGAGTCAGGCCACTTGGGTTGCTTATTCCAAGGTTTGGGAGGAGTGGTTTGGCTTGCTACAGGCTGTTGGACTGTCCGTTAGGGAGGAGGAATACAGGTTTCTGGTTTTGTATTTTGTCGGGCGTAATGTTGAAATGGGAGTTTCGGTGTCGGCTTTGAATTGTAAGTTGGCTGGGTTGGCCTTTTTGTTCAAGTTAATGGGGTTGAGGGATTTTACTAAGGAATTTTTGGTCGGCCAGGCAATGAAGGGCTTCCGAAGGGGTCGCAGGGTACAGGATGGTCGCAGGCCGATTTCTTTCCAATTGTTGGTTTCGCTGTTTGGTGTCTTGTCACGGGTGTGCCGTTCTCCTTATGAAGTGGTTCTGTTCCAAGCGGCTTTTGCTTTGGCGTTCTTTGGGGCTTTACGGATTGGCGAGCTGGTGTGGGGGAGTGACGGCCTGCAGTTTGGGGACGTTAGGTGTAGTCAGGAGTCGTTGGTATTTTGGATCCGTAGGTCCAAGACGGATCAGCTGGGAAAGGGGTTAAGGGTCGAGCTGTTTCCGGTGGAAGGTTCGGTGGCTTGCCCCATTAAGAAGGAGATGGGTTTCTTAGCGTTGCGGCCGGAAGGGAGCGGAATGTTGTTGGTACATGCCGATGGATCGGCCTTGTCCCGATTATCAGTTTGTGGCGGTTTTTCGGAAATGTCTGGGAGTACTGGGCTTGTCTGTTACGGAATATGCGTCTCATTCCTTTCGCATTGGAGCAGCCACTGAGGCGGCTTGTTGGGGAGTGGATGAGGGGGCTTTAAGGCGTATTGGCAGGTGGGAATCACGGCGATACTGCTTGTATGTCCGTCCTCACCTGTTGTAGCATATTGAAGTGGGGAGGTATGTATGGGTGTGCTTGGATTGTTGCCAGTTATGAGTGGTTTTTAGTTTGTGTTCTGTCTTCTCTTCTTTTACAGGTGGCCCCCCGGGGTTAGTCTGGATCCTAGGACATTCTTATGTATACTGGGGGTCCAGGGGAGCAGATGTTCGGCCTAACAGCCGACAGTTGGGCGTTCCGCGGGAGGAAGCGGTGGTTCGGTGGATCGGGGTCCCGGGACTCTTGTGGAGTAGGGTGGTTCCGGAAGTGGAGCGATGGGTTCAGTTGGACAGGCCCCCGGAGGTTTTGATGATTCATGCGGGTGGCAATGATTTGGGTCTACGGGAAATGCGGGAGTTGTGCAGGGACATCAAGTACAACCTGCTAAGGCTGCGGGTGGCTTATCCGGATACCTTGCTGGTCTGGTCAGATATGGTGGCGCGGTCGCACTGGCGTGCGGCCCGTTCGGTGGTCAGTCTTAACAGGGCGAGGGTTAAGATTAACCGGGAGGTGTCGAAATTCGTGTTGAGGAATGGAGGTCTGGTGGTGAGACATCATGAATTGGAGAAGAATACCTGGCTTTATTTACGGGGGGATGGGGTACATCTTAATGCGGTCGGCATTGATATGTGGTGCCTCGGTCTTCAGGATGGTATCCAGCGGGCCTTGCGGGTGTGGAGGTCCTCCCAAACCTAAGGTGTTAGGTTTGCGAGGTGGTGGCGGAGTGCTAGGTCCCCTTTGGTAGGTTATGGCCTCGAACAGGGCAATGTGTAGGGACCCGTCTGGGTACGGCTCCTAAATTGTTGAGGTTTTCTGTGTGTTGTCTCTGAGTCGGTGGTTTGCGGCTTGAGGCCTGAACGAGACATGCAGAATTCCATTATGGTGTGATGGTTATACTTTAGGGACCTGGCAGCTCCAGCATATATATATACATATTTGATACTGTTTATATTTCAATGTTATTTATTTGTTGTTGTTCAATAAAAGGCCGCTGTGGCCATTAAACCCATTATTGGTGTGGAGTGTGATTTGAAGGGGAAGGGTTTTGGTTATAGCGGTGCTAGGAATTAGCTAGGCCATATTTTATACCCTAGTCAAGAGAGGCCCGGAGAGAATGGAATAGCGAAGGGCCGGCATGACAGGGGTTAAAAGGGCCTTAGCTGGGCTGGTATAGGAGGTTATCCCCAGGTCAGGGGGCAGTACTAGGGTGGGAGGGGTACAATATATAGCTTAGGGCAGGGCAGGAAGCGGAAGCAGAGAGAAGGGAGAGAGCAGGTGAAGCGATTCCCACCCTCCCGCCCGTAATATTGGTATCGGTGGATTGGCTGACGGCGGAAGTGCTAGGTCCCCTTTGGTAGGTTATGGCCTCGAACAGGGCAATGTGTAGGGACCCGTCTGGGTACGGCTCCCAAATTGTTGAGGTTCTCTGTGTGTTGTCTCTGAGTCGGTGGTTTGCGGCTTGAGGCCTGAGCGAGACATGCAGAATTCCATTGTGGTGTGATGGTTATACTTTAGGGACCTGGCAGCTCCAGCATATATATATACATATTTGATACTGTTTATATTTCAATGTTATTTATTTGTTGTTGTTCAATAAAAGGCCGCTGTGGCCATTAAACCCATTATTGGTGTGGAGTGTGATTTGAAGGGGAAGGGTTTTGGTTATAGCGGATCTAGGAATTAGCTAGGCCATATTTTATACCCTAGTCATGATCTAACACCGCAAATCGCTCGGTTCTCACAGCTCGCTGAGCTCTGAGCTGTAGAAGGGGCAGGCAGGGTGCTGAGGGGCTAAACTGTATGATGGTCCAGGCATGTGGGCAGATCCCAACCATATGGTCGCCATCCTTCCCAAGCCCCGACCTTCTCTGTGATGTCAGCCATCTGCTGAAAAATGGGTCACAGGAGTGCAGAACGAACTGCACTCCTGTGATCCACAGGACAAGTACAGCCAAGCTAGCTTTGGCTGTACTTCTCCTTTAAATATCCATGAGCACACTGTAGCTATATTCAGTTAACAGTATAAAGTGAAAATTATATATTGCATAAAAAATCATTTATCACTAGTAAATCTGTAAAATAACAGTTCCATAAAAAGAAATAATGACAGGCAGCTTCAAACACTGCATGAGAATAAAAAATAAAAATAACTCAATTGTGGAAAAAAACAAAAATGTCATAAGCATTTGAATGATACTTGTGAGAGGATATTTATCTGTGTGTATAGCCACGAGTGGGATGGAGCCCAGGCACCTAGATTAAGGAATACAGACCAAACCATTGTAATGATAATAAAAAAATGGTGCTCTAATTCAAGAAGCTATGCAGCAAAAATAGACAAATAAGCATGAATGGCTATCCCTAATTTCTCAAAAACAAAAAGTATGGATAGCCATTCATGCTCGTTATTTTTGTTAGAGTGTTGAGGTCACTTGCTAATGGTTGCAGCTTTTTCATGTGTACTTTTAGGGTGATATATTATCTTTTGGTATTTATTTTGTATATTAGTTTAGGTTGGTTGTGAGGTCCATAGCAGCGCACAAGTACTTCATATTTAATTCCAAACCATTATGTGGCTTGATGATGGTATCCAAATGTCTCTCCAAAAGAAAGAGGGAACCAAATGTAGACTACTAAGTAGGTTAAAGTGGAGTTGAAGGTATTTAACGAAAGACTGTATTATGACAGAAGAAACACCAGCCTTTTGGCTAATATCTGTATCTAAGTGTAGTATCTGTTCTTATCAGTGTCTAGTAGGGGTGGTCCACCATCATTCTGGCCTTTTGGTAGGAATGGCTGGCTGTATGAGATCCCTGCTGGTATGATGGGGGCTCTGAAGGCTAGTACCGGCTGGAACAGAAATCAGGGTGCCCACGGGATGTAGGACACAAGAGTAATTCCCCCGGGAAGACTGGAGGGGCCCAATGCCTCTGGATTTGAATGGATCTACCTTGTCTGACCATGGGCTGGGAAGGCAGAGAAACCACAGTGTTGTACCCCCTGGGTGTTGATCACCCCAGGGGTGCTATTAGTATCACTTAGGCATGGGAAACCCACTGTGAAAATTGAGCACATGGTCATGGCACTAAAGCTTATTCTGCACTGTGCCTCTTAGCGCCAGGCCTTTTGGCTAATTCTGGGACAATTTTTATTACCGGGCCTCAGGGCCTAGCCTATGCATGGGCACTTTATTTATTTACTTTTTTTCTTCATGTTTGTCACTGCACTTTCATTTCATTTTTCATTAGGATTTAGGGTGTGAGTCCTCAGGCCTACTTTGAAGTCTAGGGGAAGAATGTGTGGCCATCAGGTTCCTTCCTCCCCTGAACCAGGGAAGTCCCTCTTCAGAAGAACCCCTCACCTAGTACTCGTTGGTCGGCTTCAGCTGACCATGAGGAGAGGGGTGTGCCAGGGTTTTTGGCTAGGTGGACCAAGTTGAGCCTTGCCCCTGTCAGGAGCTTTGCACCCCAGAGTGTCAGGATAAGGTCCTACTCTTTCAGGGGGTGGACATGAGACACACCCTTAAGTGCACTTATAATTATAATGGTAGATTATTTTAACAGTGAGAGACAGAATAGCAACAAAAATATCCAAAAAAGTATTTTAAAAAAGTTATAAATGAATTTGCATTTTAATGAGTGAACTAAGTATTTGATCCCTTCGCAAAACATGACTTAGTACTTGGTGGCAAAACCCTTGTTGTCAATAACAGAGGTCAGACGTTTCTTGTAGTTGGCCACCAGGTTTGCACACATCTCAGGAGAGATTTTGTCCCACGCCTCTTTGCAGATCCTCTCCAAGTCATTAAGATTTTGAAGCTTACGTTTGGTAATCAGACATTCAGCTCCCTCCACATATTTTCTATGAGATTAAGGCCTGGAGACTGGCTAGGCCACTTCAGGACCTAAATGTGCTTCTTCTTGAGCCACTCCTTTGTTACCTTAGCCATGTGTTTTGGGTCATTGTCATGCTGGAATACCCATAGACTACTAATTTTCAATTTCAAGGGAAGGAGGTTCTCACCCAAGATTTGACAGTACATGGCCCCGTCCATCGTCCCTTTGATGTGGTGAAGTTGTCCTGTCCCCTTAGCAGAAAAACACCCCCAAAGTATAAGGTTTCCACCTCCATGTTTGACGGTGGGAATGGTTTTCTTGGGGTCATAGGCAGCATCCCTCCATCTGCAAACATGGCGAGTTGAGTTGATGCCAAAGAGCTTGATTTTGGTCTCATCTGCCCACAACACTTTCACTCAGTTCTCCTCTGAATCATTCAGGATTTCAGTCGGCGTAGTGTGTTACCAATTGTTTTCTTGGTGACTATTGTCCCAGCCGACTTGAGATCATCGACAAGATTCTCCCGTGTAATTCTGGGCCGATTCCTCACCATTCTCATGATCATTAAAACTCCATGAGATGAGATCTTGCATGGAGCCCCAGACCGAGGGAGATTGACAATTATTTTGTGTTTCTTCTATTAGTGAATAATCACACCAACTGTTGTCACCCTTGGCGATGATCTTGTAGCCCATTCCAGCCTTGTGTAGGTCTACAATCTTGTCCCTGACATCCTTGGACAGCTCTTTGGTCTTGGCCATGGTGGGGAGATTGGAATTTGATTGCTTGATTGCTTCTGTGGACAGGTGTCTTTTATACAGGTAACAAGCTGAGATTAGGAGCACTCCCTTTAAGAGAGTGCTCCTAATCTCAGCTTGTTACCTGCATAGAAGACACCTGGACGCCAGAAATCTTGCTGATTGATAGGGGATCAAATACTCATTTCACTTATTAAAATGCAAATCGATTTATAACTTTTTTGAAATGCATATTTCTGGATATTTTTGTAGTTATTCTGTCTCTCACTGTTAAAATAAACCTACCATAAGAATTATAGACTGATCATTTCTCCTTTGTCAGTGGGCAAATGTACAAAACAGCAGGGTATCAAATACTTATCAATGTTGCACAATTTTAACAAATAATCAGCTTACACTAGATCAAAATGTACAGATAGACATAGAGAGGAAATTAACCACTTCAGCCCCGGAAGGATTTCACACTGTAGGACCAGAGCACTTTTTGCGATTCAGCACTGCGTCGCTTTAACTGACAATTGCGCGGTCGTGCGACGTTGTACCCAAACAAAATTTGCGTCCTTTTTTTCCCACAAATAGAGCTTTCTTTTGGTGGTATTTGATCGCCTCTGCATCATCTCTGATCGCCGCTATAAACAAAAGAAGAGGGACAATTTTGCAAAAAAAACAAAATTTCTTACTTTTTGCTAAAATACAAATCCAAAAAAATATATAAAAAAACATTTTTTTCCATCGGTTTTGGCCGATTTATATGTTAAATATATGTACTGACCACTCTGTCAGTGGGCATTTAAAAGATCTACTGATCCCTGTGACTGGGATCAGTTAGATCTCTTATGCCCATGGTAGCCCAGCCCCCTCACAGTTAGAACACACCCAGGGAACATAGTTAACCCCTAGATCTCCCCCTGCAGGTTAACCCCTTCACTGCCAAGGACATTTACACAGTAATCAGTGGATATTTACATTTCTGATCGCTGTATAAATGTCATTGGTCCCAAAAAAGTGTCAAAAATGTCTGACATGTCCGCCCCAATATCAAAGTCCCAATAAAAATCACAGATCACCAGCCAAAACCGATGAATACATTTTGGGGTTTTTTTATTTTTTATTTTTGGATTTGTATTTTAGCAAAAAGTAAGAAAAATTGTTTTTTTTTTTTTGCAAAATTGTCATTTTTTTTTGTTTATAGCTGTGATCATAAATGACGGAGAGGTGATCATATACCACCAAAAGAAAGCTCTATTTGTGGGGAAAAAAAGGATGCAAATTTTGTTTGGGTACAACGTCGCACGACCACGCAGTTGTCAGTTGTCAGTTACAGCGAAGCAGTGCCGAATCACAAAAAGTGCTCTGGTCCTAACATGGGAAATCCTTCCAGGGGTCAAGTGGTTAAAATGTCCAAAAATAGCAGATGTCTTTTCAAACAAAACGTGGCTTAGCGCTGGCGCTCAAAAACGCTCATTAACGCCAATGCAAAACGCAGATGAAATCGCGTTTTTAAAGCCGATTTTTTTTTTGCAGGCGTCGATCCCTACGTTACAGCTCGTTTTTTAATACGCCCGTGTGTATGGGGCTGAATAGTTGGTAAGCTGCAATATCACACATTTTTTGTTTTGGGCTTAAAGCGGACTTCCACCCAAAAGTGGAACTTCCGCTTTAAGGGATTTTGGCGTGTCATTTTCTTGGCGGGGACCGGGAACCCTGTTTTCACTGGGTCCCAGGTCCACTTCCTCTCCTGGTGCAGCGGAACCGGTAGGAAATTTACCTTCCCCCCCCCCCCTCGGCGATCTTCTGGGACACGTCACAGGTCCCAGAAGATACCCCAGCCATTCACAGAGCGCAGCGAGGCTCACACATGCGCATTGTGCGCCTGGCTTTGAAGCCAAAGCCGTGTGCCCACACCTGTGATGCCGGCACTGCATGGAGGAGGGGGAGAAGAGCGACGCTGTGGGCGGCTGCATCGCTGGAGCCTGGGACAGGTGAGTGTCTGATTATTAAAAGTCAGCAGCTACACTTTTTGTAGCTGCTGACATTTAATATGGTGGAACTCTGCTTTAATACCACATTAAGCCAGATTGACATTGTTCAGTTAAGACTTTAGAGCAGCTTCAATGCAGCACCCATATTCCCTGAATAAGCCACCAAAACCTACTGCAATGTTCATGGGCAGTAACTGCTACCCAGGACATGCTTCAGCAGTGAGGGCTTCACCCCTGGTGCTCCAATTTAGGCAGTAAACCTACTATTCCACTTAAATTGCATCTATCCTCCAAGCAGGATAGTAGGAAACTTCAGGCACCAGGCTTGAGTGCCTATGTAGTACAGCACATTCTTCCCAGGCAGCAGGTCTGGGAGGGAAAGAAATTTTCCAAAGCCATCCCAAACATTTATATGCTTCCCCAGTAGGCACCAGTGACAATAAATCTCCTACTGGTTGGCCTGGGAAACAACATTTTAGCGCAAGGTAGGTAATCCAGTGCCCAGAGTGAAGATGCCAAACTGCGCCCCCTTTTCTGTGATATGTGTGCCCAATTATCTTACCCACATCCAAAGTGTGTAATTAAGGATTATACCTAAGTATAGAGTTCAGAGATCAGGAGTGGATAAGGTACAGAGTGGAGGTCAGGAGTTGGTAAGGCACAGAGCGGAGGCGCAGGAGTGGGCAATGTACAA
>BLSH010139482.1:102506-126853 GCA_018402905.1 Glandirana rugosa
AGGTGATTAGTGGGGGGGGGGTTGTGACGGTGATAGTGGGGGTAGTGACGGCAGTGATGGGGGTGATAGTGGCAGTGTTGGGGGGGGGGTGATTAGTGGCAGTGCTGAGAGGGATCAGTGGAAGTGCTGGGAGGAATCAGTGGCAGTGCTGGGGGTGTCAGTGGCAGTGCTGGGGGGGTCAGTGACAGTGCTGGGGGGGATCAGTGCAGTGCTGGGGGGATCAGTGGCAGTGCTGGGGGGGAATCAGTGGCAGTGCTGGGGGGTGATCACTGGCAGTGCTGGGGGAGTGATCAGTGGCAGTGCTGGGGGGGTGATCAGTGGCAGTGCTGGGAGGGTGATCAGTGGCAGTGCAGGGGGGGTCAGTGGCAGTGCGGGGAGGATAGGATCACAGGCAGTGGTGCTATTCACTTTGTCTCTAGCTCCATAGTGTCCGCGGCAGCAGGGACACCTATGCCGAAATCAGGAGATGGGGTCTCCTTCAGCCCCTCCCTCTTCACAGTCCTGAGTTCAGCCAACCCGTAGTCTCTGCCCCCGGGCACTCCATGAACTGAATGGGTGACTGCGGGCTCCAAGGACAGCCCAGATGGGCGGCAGTGAGCTCCAGGGACAGCCCAGCTGCCACAGCTGCTTTCGGCCCCACATGCAGCCCGGAGGTCGCGGCCCACTGCAACAAGTGCCCGGTGTGCCCTATGGCCAGTCCGGGCCTGGCTAGGACAGTAGGGCTCTTTGCAGATACTACAGTAGATGTGGGCAATTTATGAATGGAGGGGGTGAGATAAATCAAAAGCATGATCTCCTCCAATCACAGAACACTTTTTAATGTGAGAACCAATAGTTTGTCTTCTTTGAATGGAGTAAGGGGTCAGAAAAGGCAGGCATTGTAGGCACTTGATGAGTGCCTTTCACAGTTGCAGCTGCTTATATTAACCCCTGCAGCACTGGAAGATTACTGCTGCGAGAGGACTTCAGACGTCAACTGAACGCAGCAGCCACCAACACAAAGGACACTTCTCATTCTTAATAAGTAGTGTGCCTGGTGCTGTAAAAATCACTAAACCTCAGCCTCGAAGGAAACCTGTACAGAGAGAAATATGAGGCTGCTGCCAAAAGTCAAAAGCCAATCAGGAGTGCAAGTTAACAGAGAGGCAAGGCTCTCGTGGACATTGCTGGATTGAGAGGGGGCTCTGGTAAGCATTAGGGGGACTGCTGCACACAGAAGGTTTTTACCTTCATGCATAGAATGCATGAAGGTAAAAAACCTTGTGCCTATACAACCACTTTAAATCAGAGCTCTACCATTCCTTTCTACTGAACCAATCTGCAGTCCTTGCCATACATCAGCAGTTAAATTATTTTGCAAGCATGTTTTTAGATTGCACAAGGAAATACATTTACATTCAGCAAGACTGTCTAGCCTAGTGTAAAAGTCATACTTTGGGGCCATATCTTTATTTGTTCCAGGACAGTAACTCAAAAAGTACTGAAGCTATCATTTTAGCCGGACAGAAGGGCAGTTTTTTCAAAATAAAAAGTGAGCAGTGGCAGCCTACAATACACATCTTTCTCATGACAGGTTTCCTTTGACCTACTTGGAGAGTAGTGATTGATTCATACTCTGAATGGTCTAAGGTTATTAGTGGCGTACCCCAGGGTTCAGTGTTGGGACCCTTACTTTTTCAGAAACGATGTAGAATTTGGGAATAAAAGCACCATTTCAATTTTTTCAGGGGACAAAAAGCTATGCAGTGGAATAAGATCTTTACAGAATAACCCCACCTTAAATGCCAATCTCAAAGCATTGTTTAATTGAGCAACTATGTGGCAAATGAGGTTTAATGATAAATGTAAAGATATGCACTTGGGGGCAAAAACCATACATGCATTACATATTCTAGAAGAACAGCTGGGGGAGTCAATGGTGGAGAAGGATCTGGGTGTTCAGCAGATCATAGATTTAATAATAGCATGCAATGCCAAGCTGCAGTCTCTAAAGCTTTTTCTGTGGTGCGGGTGTTATTATTTCCAATTTACATTTTTTTTAGTAAATGAGCAATAAGAGGTACTAGAGGAGATTTACTAAATCTGGTGCACACAGAATGGTGCAGCTGTGTATAGTAACCAATCAGCTTCTAACTTCAGCTTGTTCAGTTAAACTTTGACAATAAAAACCTAAAAGATAATTGGTTACTATGCACAGCTGCACCAGATTTTGTGTGCACTAGTTTTAGTAAATCTCAATCATGTTCCCGGTACTCTAAAGCCCCGTACACACGGTTCGACGATCGCACGTACGATCGCGTCGAATCGTATGTTGGCTGTTGTATGCAGCATACTGACTGCACTACGCGATCGTACGACCACAGAAAGAACGTTCAGGTGATTGTAATTAGCATCCAGCCATTCCTGACTTTGGGCATGCGTGTTTTGCACAATACAACTTTGTTGTACCAACTGCTCTGTAAACACGATACAATGGTCGTATGAGAGCTTGTTGTTACGACCAAGTTTTCTAGTCTGCTCATACAACTCACTTATACGACCGTCGTATGTTCGACTGTTCAAATCGCGCATACGAATGATCGATATTGCATACAACGGTCGTGAGTACGACCTGTTGTATTCGATCGTCGAACCGTGTGTACGAGGCTTTAGAGGTTTTGAAAGGATGGGAGTGCCTGACCAGTTTGTAAAGACTTTTAAAAGATTTTTTATTATGAAACAGCTAGCACGTTTTGGGGGCTCAACACTCCCCTGTAAATATAGAAGTATAAAAGTACAATGCCTTAATGCAGTAATTATCTGAGCCAGAAAGGACATACATTAGCACTGACTGAACTAAGAAGCATAAAAACCAAGGACAAGGAAAAAATGTCTTTCTTTCTTTTGTTTTTGTGTTGCCCTGTAGCTCTAATAAGAACAGGTTTCCCCTGTCCTTGGTTTTTTTGCTTCTTAGTTTAGTCAGTGGTGATATATGTCCTTTCTGGCTCAGATAATTACTGCATTAAGGCATTGTACCTTTATACTTATATATTTCCATAGTTTTTAACATATTCTAAGGACTCTTTGTATATTTTTTATTGTCAAGCATTTAGCACTGATGAAGGGGGAGTGCTGAGCCCCCGAAACGCGTTGGCTGTTTTATAATAAAAAATCTTTTAAAAGTCTGTGCGAGCTGGTGTGGCTCTCCCATCCTTTCAAAACCTCAATGAACCCCCCCCCCCCCCCCGGGGCTCCAGCAAGACCCCACAGTTGCTGGTGAGCAGCCTCTATGACCACGAACCACCTATTCCGCCAAAACACATCCACATAAGGTTCAGCGCTCCTACATCACGAAGATTGCATGTACTCTATCACTTAGATATCTTGGGTCCCTTTATTTTAAAGGGTGCATAAAGATTCTCATTAGGTGCCTCCTACCATGCAGAACCCACATTCACTAAGCCAGGACTGTGAGAACGAGGTTCAGAAAATTAAACGTAAGCTGAACTTTGCCTGGTTCACTTGTCACTAGTGTTGATAATCTGTAACTCTGCAAGAGAGCAAAGTTTTTATTTGATAGAGGCACAAATGGTAAGTATTATAACTGTATTTTGGAGTCATAAGATTCATTTTACAGTTAAGAAACCTGGTGACTAATTGGTAAGATTTAAGGGACTCGCATGCAGTTTCCAATTACTATTATTAAATTTTCCTTTGTGTACATCAGTGGAACCTGAACAAGTGGCCTCTGAACTGTATGTGGCTCCAGGCACCCTCTAAAGCTTCTCTCAGCAGCCTGTCAGCAGGTGCTCCGTATCTGTCTGTATACCTGCTGAATTGCACATTTCCCAGGAGCATGCTTCCAAGCAGAGATTGCCCTAATTATACAGTCTTATTAGAAAAGAACGGTTTATCTTGACTGGGAACATATCTCTGTGTAATTCTAGAAAAACAACATCAAGAAAAACCTACATTTTAGAGTCACCATGACATCAAGAGGCGAAGAGTAATTTTCCAGTAGGGAGATATGTTCTGGTGACAATTTAGATGGGAATTCCCCTTACATTGGGGAGATTTCATCACACTTCCTGTTGCATCTCCAGTACAGGAAATGAAAGGAAATCTCCCTAGCATAACACAGACACCAAAAATAGCCTGATGGTGATTCTAATCCTTTTCCACTCTGTCCAAAGCTAAGAAATGTAAAACAGCAACAGATAGCCTGCAATAGTAACTGCTAAGGTAGTAACTGCTGTAACCAGAAGGGTAAGCACATCGGTGGCAAACCTAAAGCTAATTTTACAATATACTGTATTGTTACACATATACCCTCCAATACTAATCCTGTTATAAGCTTTACATTTTTCTTTAAAGCGTTTGTTAATCACCCAAAAAATGCTGCTCCTGTCTCTTTAATGTGCAATTAGCAGCATGGTGATTTAGCTTTTTAAATTATCCCTCTGTATCCCCTAAAATATCTGTTTGATAATGCCAGGTCATGAATAATTCCCCCCCTGTGTACTGACTCCCCCTGTATATAGCTTATCTTGAGAGCCCTGTGGTCTATGCATGTCACTCTCAGCTCTCCTATCTCCTGTGTGCCTGTCTTCCACTCCCCCCCTCCTCCCCCTCCCTCTTCCTCTTGTAGCTTCTCCTCTCTGCTCTCATAATTAACTCTACAGCTCCTATTTCCTCTGTATTAGAAGAATAATTTCCCTGTGTCAGCGTTATATCAGAAATATTCTAATCTATATAGATAACACAGCACAGCTCTGTCTCTCCAGCTGCCGTCAGCAGCAGCGCTCAGCCCCTCCCTCAGGAATTCTGAGCTGAGAGAGAAAAGCTGAAAAACGACAACTTATCCTAGTAAGAAGGTGTGTTATCTATACAGATAAGCATATATATGTTATAACACAGACACAGGGCAACTTCTTGTTATTATACAGAGCGGATGGGAACTTTTTATACAAGTGGCTTAACAAACACTTTAACATTATTGACAAAACAATTCTCATGACTAGCACTTCCTTTTTCAGACAGTTTATGCTCATCCACTACCTTACGCTTACTTGGTGGCTTGTTACCCTGCCATGATTGCCCCTACCTGAAAGCCTGCCCATAGTAACTGAAGGGAAGAGTTTAATCGTGGATCAGTAAGTGACAGCACTAGATATTTTTGTTCATAAGCCACCAGCATCAGACAATAACACAGACCAAAGCCCAAATGCCTCTCACAAACCATCCCAGCGCACATCTTGATTTCAACCTTTACATGTCCAATTGGATAGGATTTTCGTAAAGTCCTGAAATCTGCTCTACGTGGCTCAGATTTTATCAGATTTCAGGACTAACCAAAGATGTGTTTAATTAACCACCTCCCTACCACCACATTGTAACAAAAATGTCAGGGAGGTGGACATTGAGTGCCGTTTAAAAATAGCATTTCATTCCGCTCACTGATTGCTTCCCACATTTAGCCCCTGCCTTACCCCCCCAAAAATTGCCCCGAATCCCTCAGAAAAGAACAGTATGGAGGAACGTACTCTACCTCATTTCATTATTTGTCCTTTTTCATTCTTTACGTTTTGACAGTTAATTTTACCTTTTATGTTGCCTCACATGGACTCAAGGGTTTGCAACTCCTAACAACTCCCCTGTGGTTCCCCGGGACCGGGAGATGCTCTGTGCGTTTTCACACAGTTCCTCCCCTTAGGACTTATGGTGCATGAAAATGCACTGTACGTTTTGTAGACAATATTGTTTTTTTCAAGTAATATTTCTGTCTTGTTATTATATTCAGCTGCTGTCATCTATTGGCTTTTTTTGTTTTTCTTATGACACGAACTGGCGGCCTACAGATTCTATTATCCAGGTGCTGTTTTATCCTGGATACGAGAGCTGGACGCCAACCCACCTCTACTGCTACTACCTCTTCGTTATGCCTAATCTTATTCTTACTCTTACTACTCTTTTTCCCACTTTCATTCCTCTCCAGGTTTTTTCTGGGAGCGAACCCAATAATACTGTTGCTCTTATAAAAGTCTGTATCCAGTCATCACTCATGCCATTCTTTTTCCTCTACAGCAATGCAGTCACATGGGAATGTCACCGTATCCTTCTTCAATTGCAGGGGTCTTAACATTCCGGAGAAGAGAAGTCAGGCACTGTACCACTTTCACAAAGCCAGAACCAAAATACTCCTACTAAAGGAGACACATTTTAGAGGCACGGAAATTCCTACCCTCAACAACCACTACTATCCCACATGGTACCATAGTACGAACCCATACTCCGAAACTAAGGGGGTTTCAATAGCCTTTCACAAATCATTTACCCCAGAGGTGTTAGATTCCTTCCTTGATCCCTTGGGTTGTTTTATTTTTCTCAAATTAAAATCCCCCTCCTCAATTTTCACAGTGGCTAATATAGAGGGTCTAACCAGGATCAGTGTAACTTTTTATCCTCAGTTCTAGATAAACTGCGATCCTTTGGGGGCCCATGTTATATCCTAGGTGGTAACACTAATTTAGCCCTGTCCCCTATTGTGCACACGTCCTCTGGTAAATCCTCCATCTACTCTCCCACGTGTAAGTTTATTGCTTCACTCAATGCCACTGGTGGATGTCTGGTGCGTACAGCATCCTTCTGAGAGAGACTACAGCTTTTTTCCACGGCCCACAACTCTTACAGCCGTATTGATCATTTCCTTATCTCTCAATCACTACTCGATTTGTCTACCAAAGCTGCCATAGGGAATATTCTATGGTCGGACCATGCCCCTATACACCTTACCTTAGGCCACCTGCCTAAGACCCGTGGGAAGTTTTCATGGCGGCTGGTACCTGGAGCAGGTAATGGGTTCTCAGGTAGCGATGAGGCCAGTGTTCTGGCTCCCTCCCCAGCAGTTGGTCTCCTGTAGCAACCATGATTAAACCCGAGTTGCGGAAACCCTTAACCTGGAAACATGGTACAGGAGTGAAGGAATTAACAAGTGCACTCATGAGTTCCACGCTTTGTGCATGTTGGGACCCCATTCTGTTACTGGCATTGAGGTAACAGAGGTACGCTGGACTGATAGAGAGGGCACGGGCTCAGCAGCATCTCTCCTTAATGCAACATACATTGAGCTAAGGTATGTAGTGACATAGTGGGTACAATATTGTTGGGATCCACCCGGCTGCATTATTGACAGGTGGCTCCGTCTGTATCTTGCACTCGTTTTTGGTTACCTATAGCAGGTGCATTACTCTTCCTTCTTGACTTTCCAAGTAGGCCTGTTAAAGTGCTTTGCTTTATAACCTGTGTGTGCTTTACTGATTCAAGTTGTTTTGATACGCCAGAGCAGCCACCGCTGCCTGTCAGCCCTTTAAGAGTTTCTAAATGCCGGGAGGCGGAGGAGGGCATTCCAATCATGTGACTGCTGTGATGTGGAATTTTGAACACACTGAACTTTCATCGACAATTACACTTCTACTGATGATTATCTTGTTTGTGTCTTGGTGTAGAATTCTGCATCCCTGTTAAGGTTCACTTTACCCCGAAGTACACCTTCCTTTGAGCAAGAATCCCATTATGCACATTTTTCTTTTGGGTTATGCACATAGGTTCTGCTTCCAAAAATTTTTAGATGGTCCAAATTCAGGGCTTTTCCATTCCACAGATCATATGGAGTTTTCCCATTTGATTTTCCTGGTAGTCGATGGAGATAGCATGTGCTTATAATTGTCTCCCCCCAGTTTGTGGTTGGCATATCTGCATCAAACAGCATGGTTCACCCACTCTCACATAGAGTATGGTTCATTCTTTCTGCAACCCATTTTTTTCTGGGTTGTAAGTAACAGTAATTTGAAATATTATGCCATGCTTTCTGAGAATCGCCTGTGTGTTATCACACTTGTATTCAGTTACATCGTCTGTGTGCAATACACTCTGCATTTTGCTTACTTGAACCAAATACTGTTTGAGTTTATCTGGTACTTCACTTTTGTTGTGTAACAGATATAGGGGTCATTTCACTAAAGGTTAAATAATGGCTAGTAAAATGCAGTAAAATGCTGCATGCAGTAACAATTGTGCAAGGGTTCAATTCACTAAGAATTTTAAGTTAAATACCGAATGTGACATTTGTTCGATTTAGTGGTAATTATCACATTAGTTAATGCAGTAATTTACCACATCTGACAGCTGAATGTAAAAAAAAATCAGACAATTACAAATGTTTCAAAAATAAACAGCGTGGGGTCCCCCCCAATGCATACCAGGCCCATCGCGTCTGGTATGGATTTTAAGGGGAACCCCACATCTAACTTTTTTTAAAAATGCCATGGGGTCCCCCCCAAGATCCATACCCTTATCTGAGCATGCAGCCACATGCCCTCAAAATGGGGAGTGGGTGCTTTGGGGCAGCCCCCCCATGTGAATGCGTATCGGGTACATAGCCTACCCTACCCATTCACGAAAAAAGTGTTACATAGTTAGTCAGGTTGAAAAAAGACCATCTAGTTCAACCAATAAAAAAAAACCCAGCAAAGCATGATCTAATTTGCCACAGCAGGGGAAAAAATTCCTTCCTGATCCCCGAGAGGCAATTGGATGTTCCCTGAATCAACTTTACCTATAAATGTTAGCATTCAGTTATATTATGTAAATTTAGGAAAGAATCCAGGCCTTTCTTAAAGCAATCTCAGCTCTTACTGTGAAGAAGCTCTTACTGTGAAGAAACCTTTCCATTTTGGAGATGTCTAGTTCTAAAGTGTGCCCCCTTGTCCTGTGTGATGACCTTAAAGTGAATAACTCAACACCAAGTTCACTATATGGACCCCTTATGTATTTGTACATGTTGATCATATCCCCCTTAATCTCCTTTTCTCAAGAGAGAATACATTCAGTTCCTCTAGTCTTTCCTCACAGCTGAGCTGCCTCTTATCAGTTTGGTTGCCCTTCTCTGCACTTTTTCCAGTTCCCCAATATCCTTTTGTGAACTGGTGCCCAAAACTGAACTGCATATTCCAGATGAGGTCTTACTAATGAAGAAGAAAGGACTTGACTTGCTTTAGAAACCGCAGCTTGGAATTACATGCTATTATTAAGCTTATGATCTACCAAAATCCCCCCAGTTGTACACCCCCCCCCTCAAGTATATATGATGCATGCATATTCTTAGCCCCCAAGTGCATTACTTTCCATTTATCTACATTAAACCTCATCTGCCACATAGTCGTCCAATTAAACAGTGCACTGAGGTTGGTTTGTAAGTTGGAGACATCCTGTAAGGTGGTTATTCCACTGCATAGCTTGGTGTCATCTGCACAGTCTGAAATGGTACTTTTAATCCCAGACCCTATATCATTTATAAAGATATTATAAAGTAAGATTCCCAACACTGAACCTTGAGGTACACCCCTAATAACCTTAGACCATTCAGAGTAAGAATCATTAACCACTACTCTCTGAACTCAGTCTTTTAGCCAGTTTTCTATTTACAAACTGATCTTTCCAAACCTGTAGACTTTACGATACACATTAGCCATGTGTGGGGAATGGTGTCAAACACTTTTGCAAAATCCAAGTATGCTATGTCCACAGCCACCCCTCTGTCCAAGGTTTTACTTACCTCCTCATAAAAAGAAATCGGGTTTGTTTGACAACTTCTGTCTTTCATGAATCCATGCTGTCTGCTGCTTAACCTCCCTGACGGTATGATTATGTCAAGATTTTGTATGCCAAAGCGGTACATTGTTTTGCATGGAAATTTGTTGTTTTATATTGTAGGCCTGGAATTCTTAGGAATAACTCACTTAAATCTGTCCAAACAAGAGTCTAGTAGACATCCCGGGTGTGATAACGTTTGAAACACTAAATTATAAATTATAATAATTTAACAAAAACTAATAATATAATAATAATAAATGTAATTCAATAATGTAATCAAACCAAAAACACTGACATTTGTCCAAACAAGGGTGCAATATTGCTAGTCACTGTAATACTAGACACTGCAAATGGGTTTAATAAACATCCCGGGTATGATAAATTTTGAAACATGGGACTGCACAAAGTCCAACGTCACAATCAGGACAATGGAACCTGGTTTCCTTTCGGATTTTCTTTCCATTGTCATCTCACTTTGAGTAACAAGCCACACACATCCTTGTTGGTGCTGACTTTTTCTCAGTTGGTGGGATGTAGTCCATGAAGTCACGACAGTCAGGCGTTCCGGGTTGACAACACCATTGACAACACTGGGTTGTTCACAGCCATTGATGGTATTTGGTGGTTCAAAATGATACATTCTACAACTTTCCAAATTAAGTCAGAATGAACCACAGGCTTGTCACTCTTTTTTTAGCAGAATGTAGGCATTCCACAAGCATTGCTCAAGAAGATGCCTGAAGATCTTTTTGTAATACTTTTTTTGCTGTTTCCTCATTGCTGGGTAAAATGTCATTGCTTGGTCGGCTCTGTCGACACCTCCCATGGTGTTATTGTAGTCAGTCACTACTTGAGGCTTCATGATGTCTTTCCCCCTTTCGTGCATACCATAACAGTGAAGGTATTATGGACTGTACTCATTAGGCCATTCGCTGAATCTCCAACATTTCAAGATAACATAATGCAGTGCGAGACCGCGGGAAATGACACCCGCTGATTGGCCAAAGCATGCACATGACCTGCAGGCTTTGGCCAATTACAGTGCGCTCTGATGTGAGAGCCATGACTGGCCAAAAGCAGGGTGCCTTTGGCTAATCATGGCTCAGTTGGCTAAGTCCACGCCCCACACTATATAAGGCCGCTTACACAGTATAGTGTAGTATACAGTATGTACCGCCCCCATAGTAATAGGTGCTTTTTGGAGCAGATTTTTGCTAGGAGAGGCAAATTTAGTCAGGCCTGACAATAAGTACAGTTTGGATTGGCAGGGGGCAGGCCTCCTAAAATACAGTTATCTGCCAGCAGGGGGGAGGAGAGTTTGGGTGGAAGTGGTGAAGATGTAGCAGAGGTGCTGTGGAGGACTCTACCCGGGAGGGAGCCCCCAGTCTGGGGGGGTAACCTTGAGGCCTGGAGGTTCAGGTGCAGCCAGGAGTGGAGTTGATTCCTGAAGCACAGGGGAACAGGAGAACAGCAGAGGTGCTACTGAGGACACTTTAAAGTATCCACTGGAGTCGGTGAGTGTCAGACCCTGGGAGGTGGAAGACAAGGCTGGAGCAGCCTGGGAGAGGAATAGTGGACAGTCTGTGGAGGTCTCAGGAGCCAGTCAGGGGGAGGAGTGTCACTGAGAGGAAAACAGGCTGGTGTGGCCTGGAAGAGGGATGGGCTGGGAGTTGTAGTCCATCAAAGGCCCAGCTACGTACTAGGCTACACTTGAGGGGTCATTGACCCTGGCCTGTAATGGGTGGTCCGGAGGTCGTGCTGACTGAGTGCAGGCCTCACCATGTGCTAGCTGCAGTGAAGAGAAAGGAGTTATGTGAGCCTGATAAATTTTCCTTCAGGTCAGGAGTAACAGTCTGCAAGTGAAGTGCTGGAGAGAAGTGAGAGGAGTAACAGTGCAAAGGATGGACTGCACCTAAATGGGGAAGGTGCAGACTGGCCTGGAATGAGGATGGCGAACTAGTTAGAGGGGCTTTTAAACTAGGCAATGAGTGGGAGGGTCCAGACTAGAAATAGCCAGAGTGGAACATAGTTCAGAGGGCAGTATTGGGGCAGCAGTAGTAGGCTGAATAAAGAACCTAAACCCGATGTAAGTAATGTAACAAGTCCTATATGCAACCAAGGAATACCCAACAAGGAAACAGTAGGTGCCCGGACAAAACTACGTGGCTGGTTCACTAATGCCAGGAGTCTGGTGGACAAGATGGGAGAACTAGAGCTGCTACTGTACAAAGAGGAATTCGATTTTGTGGGAATTTCAGAGACTTGGTTCAACAGCTCTCATGATTGGCTGGCTACCATTCAGGGGTATTCCCTATATCGCAGGGATGGGGAGGGGTATGCCTGTATATAAAAAATGACGTACAAATAAATGTGAGAGAAGGCATTACTAGTGGATCAAGGGAGGAGGTTGAGTCCTTATGGGTTGAGCTACAAAGGTAAGATACCAAGGGGAAATTAATACTGGGAATATGCTTTATGCCCCCTAACCAGAGGGAAGAGGGGGAGGTGGACCTCCTATCACAATTTGGAATAGCGGCGAAGATGGGAAGTGTCGTTATAATGGGGGATTTTAATTACCCAGATATAGACTAGGCAGAAGGTACAGCACTCTCAGCTAAGGCCCGCCATTTCCTAAATGTCTTGCAGGACACTTTCATGGGTCAGATGGTAAATGAACCAACAAGAAAAATAGCATTATTAGACTTTCTGATTACTAACAACACAGACCTGATCACAGATGTGGAAGTAAGGGGCAATCTAGGTTATAGCGATCACAGGTCAATTAGTTTCAGTATAAAGTACACAATTAGGAAACATAAGGGGAATACAAAGACACTGAATCTTAAGAGAGCCAACTTCCATAAACTACGCTTCTTGCTGGAAGATGTTAACTGGGATAAAATTCTAGAAACACTGAGCGTGGAGGAAAAATGTGAGTGCTTCAAGAACATACTAAACAAAGGTATTATCCAGTGTATCTCAATGGGAAATAAATTTAAAAGAGCTAATAAAAGACCAGAGTGGCTTAACGCGGACGTAAAAGCACATATAAAAGCACAGGAGAAGGCCTTCAAAAAACATAAGGCTGAGGGGTCGCGGTCAGCATTCCATCTTTATAAGGTATGCAACAAGGAAAGTGAGGGTACAATCAGGGAGGCTAAGATAGAACAGGAAAGACACATAGCAGAGGAGAGTAAAAAGAATCCCAAGAAATTCTTAAAGTATATAAATAGTAAGAGAGGGAGGGCAGATCTTATTTGCCCCATAAAGAATGAGGAAGGGAATCTGGTTACAAAGGATGGAGAGATGGCAAAGGTGTTAAACTTATTTTTCTCCTCAGTATTCACAAACGAAACCTGTCTCCAGTTATCTTTGCAAGCAGGATTTTCGAGCACAAGTTCAATGTGCCCAGCATTAGCAGAGTGCTGGGCATGTTTGGTATCCAGTGATGAATGTCCGGCCTTGGCAGGGCTCGGGACATATTTGTAATCCATGGGCGCGTTCACCTGCCGTGGCTGCCACAGGTAACGACACATGATACAGAGTCACTGAATTGCAGGATTAGTGTTTAAGAGTCTGTCCCTAGCGCTAGTTTGGAGCAACTGGTAAGCAGGCTGCAAATTGGGGATGGCTCCCACTGGTTGCTATGGACAGTGGCACACTTATTTAGCACAGTTCAGAGAGCAAAGAACACAAGTCCTTCCCCACAGTTAAGTCCACATCGACAATAAAACAGACTATCACATTCCCCTGGCTCAGTTCTCTTGCGGTTGCTATGGGGGACGACTGGCAGTCTTTCAGGTAAATCCCAGATGAGCCCCCAAATTTAGCCATGTGCCCCCTCAGGGTTGGCTGGTAGTTGTAGTTTACCTTCTAAGGAGGATGTGTACCAGCGCAATGTGAACTGTGAACCACTGATTAGACTGATCAGACAGAAAAGCACTACTGTAAACAATTGTGTGCTGTTATATGCTGGATAGGGACACCATATTGTTAATGGTATGTATGTGAAGGGTCCATGGATAGGAACATTCACAATATGAACGGATGATGATTCATAGAAACAAATGTAATGGTATACTAAACAAGAGATGAATAAAACAGTTTGCCAATCCAAAATCAATTGACCACGTGAAATAAACAAAACACCATTATTAAAAACACTGAACCATGATCCATGTAAGGACACATAAAAAATACATTAAGATGATGAATGCATAAAAAACTTTAAAAAGTCCTTGGTTGATGCTGAGGGGGACTGTCCTACAAAGGGCTGCAACTATATGTAGTAAACCAGTCTTCTGTATGATGAGAGGGGAGAGAAAAAACAGATGCGCCTCTAAGAGTGACAGTTTAAAAACAAACAGGTTTATTAAAAGACATAAGGCTACTCACAAAAGTGGTAGATGACTGTGCATTGCAGTGTAAGCCACTGCTGGCTTCTTTGTGGTTTGTAGTTTACCTTCTGGCTGCCCTCAATCCCACCATATCTAAAACATCCGGAGTCACTGATCAGGCCAGCTCTTGTTTTTGTTTGTTTTATTTAGGGGATTAACTTGGATGGGGAAAAGGGGTGACTGTGGGATGCCCCAAAGAATTGCTTTACAGGAACATCTATATACAACTCTACTTCCTCCAGAACTTCACTTGCAGACTGTTACTCCTCTCACTTCTTAGTTACATAGTTAGTGAGGTTGAAAAAAGACACAGGTCCATCAAGTCCAACCTATGTATGTGCTTTTATGTCAGTATTACATTGTGTATCCCTCAATGCTGTGGTCCCTTAGGTGCCCATCTAATAGTTTTTTTTAATTATCTATGCTCCCAGCTGAAACCACTGTTTGTGGAAGAGAATTTCACATCCTCACTGCTCTTACCGTAAAGAACCCTCTACGCAGTTCCTGTTCCTGTTGCTAAGAGTGATCAAGGTAAGCTGGTGGGAGCGCATGGGAGAGACAGTGTTAGAGTGGGCCTGTACAGAAGGACCAGGGGCATTACTAAAACACACAGCCATCGTTGCCGCCGGCAACCATCGTAAGGGCCAATATGCCTGGGCAAGTTCTGCAAAAGCCAGCACGTCTGCAAGTTTCTATCCTGCAGATAAGGTGTTATAACAGCGTGACCAGGAAAGAATCTACCTATCAGATTCAGTGGCGCCAGCCCGTGTGGAAGTGAGGAGGCGGAGCCACGCCCTGGAGGAGATGGAAGTTTCCCTGAGCCCAGCAGATGCCACGAGGTTGTGTAAGATGGTGGAGGGTAGTCGCTTCCTTGGCTGCCGGAAATGCTGGAAGGGACACTTGTAGACACGGGTGTCCAACTTGAGCACTGCGGGGGACTCGCCATTGGGGTGGAGGATGGGAAGGAAAGACTGTGTCTGCTTTGCCCAGGAAGTCGGATGCCAACAGCAGCAGTGGAAGCATGGGCAAGATGTGGCCATTGCTACGAGCCACTTTTGCGGCGGATGGACACCCAGCAGGATCCACGCTACTTCAACGTTGACCAGCAGTCAGGACTTTGCACGCCACAGCCTGAGAAGTCCCGGAAGGCCAGAGCGGGCCTGGAGCCACCTCATCAAGGCAAGGAGGAGTTGCATCCCGGTGACTCCCCAAAGAGGGAAGGAAAGAGGGAGCTATCGTGACTGAAGGCCCAGCCGGGGACCTAGGACCTGTAAGTACTGTCCAGCAGGAACTAGAGCCCGCAGCCCCACCGGCCATAAGTCTGCCTATAGCTGTTCCCTGTCCAGCAGAGTCAGTGCAAGAGGGGGGTGTGCCTTCTGGTGAGCTGGAAGAGGAGCAGAGAGACAGACTACTTGATTGGGGTTCCCCAGATGGCAAGCCGCATTTGGATCCCTGGAAAGACTTGTAGAATGGTCATCCCCTGATGAGAGTCCCAATGAGGAAGAGTGGGAGACAGGAGAGTCCCAGGCGATGAACACTGCACCAGAGGACGGGAGAGGACCAGAGTCTGAACCAGACGCAGATGGAGCTGCAGGAAACCCTATCACCCTCAGTCAGCCGTTCCTAAATAGGCCCTCCACTACCCAGACCAGGGCAACTACCTTCCGGTCATAAGTGGTCAGATCCCCTTACACTTTGATCCGGCCGGGGAAAGGGAAGGTAAAGGAGTTTCCCAGGCTTTCCCGGTTCCAACGGGAGGTACAACGCAAAGTTGCCTTGGAGTGGGGCCTAGACTTTCCATATGTCCCTCCCCATATCATGGATGTCGTAGAGAGCTCCAGAGGAGAGTAGGAGGATGAAATGATATGGGAATACTTGCATGTTCCCAATACCCTGAGAGGGCAGGACTGTGATGCCTGGAATCGCTTTGTGGAGTTGAAGCAGGAATGGGGACTGGGACATGGTGTTTATGGAGACAAGGTCCTTGTAGCAAAGCCAAACTAGCCTGCAAGGAGCTACTCCATTTCAGTCAAGGAAGAAGGGGAAAACAGGATAAGGCTGCCTGACCCACGCTTCTACGTTTGAAAAAGACTGTTGGAGGACTACAGCTTTCTTTGTAGGAGCCAAGAAAACACCAGAGACTGCTGGAAGACTGCAGGGGTTGTGTTTTTTTGTTTCTCCCCTAACGTTGCTCAGAACATGCCAGTCTGGCACCCTGCGTCCAAGGGCAGAGGCTTGGCTCACTGAAAGAACGCTGGGGTGAGGTGTATTCTGGCTTTCCAAACTTCTTAAAACCTATTGTCCGGGGAGGGGAAAGAAAAAAAACTCTTCATGATTGACTTTCTTTGTTTCTGATCCTGCAGTGAGATCATAACCCATCACTGACAGGGCAGGCAGGTAAAAAAAAATGTGTGATTATGTTGCTCTATTAGAGGTATATAACCCCCTCTCAATAGACCTGTTTGTAGATAGTTGTAGTTAGTTGTCTTTCCCTTCTCTTAGGATCTCAAGGATGGAACGGCCGTTCATCCTCATCCGTCGAGAGTCATCAACCTACCTACAATTATGCGGACTAAGTGCTTTTCTTTCGAGGAAAGTGCTCTGGTACAGGAGTGTATATTATATTTGTATGTGGCTAATTGCAGGGACCTGTAGCTAGGCATGTATTTTACTGTACAGTGTGAATGATTTTTTTTATTTACTTAATCTTTATTTAATTTTTCTTTCACTATAACTTCCACATAAGTGCTTATAAATACATATAAAACATTTATTTTCCCTCCCCCACCTCCCTCCCACCCTCAAATACAATGTTAGTTTCAGTTGTAACCCATTTTCAACCATTGTCACCACTTGATCGACTGTATTCCTAGACTCCACCACCAACATTCACACGCAACCAATACCACCACTACAGATCATATCTACAATATCTCACAAAAGTGAGTACACCCTTTACATTTTTGTAAATATTTTATTATATCTTTTCATGTGAAAACACTGAAAAAATGACACTTTGCTGCAATGTAAAGTAGTGAGTGTACAGCTTGTATAACAGTGTAAATTTGATGTCTAAATCGCTGGCAACGAAAGTGAGTACACCCCTAAGTGAAAATGTGCAAATTGGGTCCAAAGTGTCAATATTTTGTATGGCCACCATTATTTTCCAGCACTGCCTTAACCCTCTTGGGCATGGAGTTCACAAGAGCTTCAGGGGTTGCCGCTGAAGTCCTCTTCCACTCCTCAATGACGACACCATGGAGCTGGTGGATGTTAGAAACCTTGCACTTCTCCAACTTCTGTTTTAGGATGCCCCACAGATGCTCAATAGGGTTTAGGTCTGGAGATATGCTTGGCCAATCCATCACCTTTAACTTCAGCTTCTTTAGCAAGGCAGTGGACATCTTGGAGGTGTTTTTGGGGTCGTTATCATGTTGGAATACTGCCATACGGCCCAGTCTCTGAAGGGAGGGGATCATACTCTGCTTCAGTATGTCACAGTACATGTTGGCTTTCATGGTTCCCTCAATGAACTGTAGCTCCCCAATGCCGGCAGCACTCATGCAGCCCCAGACCATGACACTCCCACCACTATGCCTGACTGTAGGCAAGACACACTTATCTTTGTACTCCTCACCTGGTTGCCGCCACACACGCTTTAACACCATCTGAACCAAATACGTTTATTTTGGTCTCATCAGACCACAAGACATGGTTCCAGTAATCCATGTCCTTAGTCTGCTTGTCTTCAGCAAACTGTTTGTGGGCTTTCTTGTGCATCATCTCTAGAAGAGGCTTCCTTCTGGGACAACGGCAATGCAGACCAATTTGATGCAGTATGCAGCAGATGGTCTGAGCACCGTCATGCTGACCCCCACCCCTTCAACCTCTGCAGCAATGCTGGCAGCACTCATAAGTCTATTTCCCGGAGACAACCTGTGGATATGACGCTGAGCACGTGCACTCAACTTCTTTGGTCAACCTAGGCGAGGCCTGTTCTGAGTGGAATCTGTCCTGTTAAACCACTGTATGGTATTGGCCACCATGCTGCAGCTCAGGCTCAGGGTCTTGGCAATCTTCTTATAGCCTAGGCCATCTTTATGTTGAGCAACAATTCTCAGAGAGATCTTTGCCATGAGGTGTCATGTTGAACTTCTAGTAACCAGTATGAGAGAGTGAGAGCGACAACAAATGTAACACACCTGCTCCCCATTCACACCTGAGACTTTGTAACACTAATGAGTCGCATGACACCGGGGAGGGAAAATGACTAATTGGGCTCAATTTGGATATTTTCACTTAGGGGTGTACTCACTTTTCTTGCCAGCAATTTAGACATTATTGGCTGTGTGTTGAGTTATTTTGTGGGGACAGCAAATTTACACTGTTATACAAGCTGTACACTCACTACTTTACATTGTAGCAAAGTGTAATTTCTGCAGTGTTGTCACATGAAAAGATATAATAAAGTATTTACAAAAATGTGAGGGGTGTACTCACTTTTGTGAGATACTGTATCTCCTTGTGGTCTAACATGGATATCCCTTGTTTACCAACCAGGGTCCCCACTTTTTTTTCAAATTTGCCAAGGTTGCCCCTTTTAACATATATCCTTTTCTCCATCCATATTGTCTCTTCAGTTGCCCTTAACCAGTCATCCATAGTTGGGGGGACCGCTCATTGACACCTCTACTTCCAACGATGTACCAAAATTCCTATTTATGGCATCAACGACCCCCTCCCAGTATCTTTTTAATTTCGGACACCTCCATATCATGTGTATTAGGTTTCCTACACCTTGGCATCTGGGACATTTGTCGTCTTGTCTTCTCCCAAATCTGAACATTTTCTGTGGGGTATAGTAAACTCTGTGCAATAGGAAGAGATGTGACATTTTCTGGGAGGGGGCCATCGAGACCTGTGGGCACAACTCCAAAACTTTTCTCCACTGTTTGGAGGTTATTGGTCCTATGTTGATGGGGAGAAGGGCCTCATCCCCCCAACCCTTGCCGGTGGTTGTGGGGGTCTGCGGGTGGGGATTTATTGGAATCTGGAAGCCCCTTTTAATAAGGGGCCCCCAGATCCCATCCCCCGCTATGTGAATGAGCATGGGGTACATTGTACCCCTACTAATTCACCAAAAAGTGTCAAAAAAGAAAAAAACACAAGAGACAATTAGGGACAAGTCCTTTATTAAAAAAGAAAAAAAAATGTGTCCCCTGTAATCCATCGTCAATCACGGCACCTTGTGGACTTTTATTGGTTTCTTATTATATGCTTTTTTTTTGCACTGTTTAATGGATATATCAGATTTGTAAAATTGCTGTTTAATAACTAGCAAACACTAAACTGCATTGCACTTACACTTTGAACACCTTCTTTTTATATTAGTTCACACATTTGTCACTTTAGAGAGTGATTACTGTTGTACAGGTGTATGCAAAAGTTTAGGAACCCCTGAAAATTTCCATGATGTAATTTATAAATATTTGAGTGTTTGGATCAGAAATTTCATTTTGATCTATCAAATAACTGAAGGACACAGTAATATTTCAGTAGTGAAATACGGTTTATTGGATTAACAGAAAATGTGCAATATGCATCAAAGCGAAATTAGACAGGTGCATAAATTTGGGCACCCTTGTCATTTTGTTGATTTGAATACCTGTAACTACCTAGCACTGATTAATTGGAACACACAATTAGTTTTGTGAGCTCATTAAGCCTTGCACTTCATAGACAGGAGCATCCAATCATGAGAAAAGGTATTTAAGGTGGTCAATTGCAAGTTGTTGTTCTCTTTGACTCTCCTCTGAAGAGTGGCAACAAAGAATGTTCTACATTATGATTTAGGGGAAGGCTACAAAACGTTATCGCAGAGATATAAGCTATCAGTGTCCACTGTGTGGAACATAGTGAGGAAATGGAAGACCACAGGCACAGTTCTTGTTAAGGCCAAAACTTAATTGCAACCATCAGTATTCACTTTTATTATAAGTAGCACCTGGCCCTGTTTTCCCATTTTCTCTATTTTCCTTTTCCAAGTTAGGGTAAAGGGTTCATTGGGCGGCAGCAAGCTTATACATCTAGATCCTAAGCGCAGTACACACCCCTCTACTTACTTACAATCCTATTATGGACTTCAGCTCCCCCATGCTCCTTTGTATACACAGAGCTGAAGAAAGTATTTAGTAAATTTGCCTTCTCTTTGTCCACAGTCACCCGCTCTAGATTATTTTGTGTCACAATGTAATAAAAACACACACACAGTTTTTGACAATTCCTTTATTAAAAAATAAAATAATAAAAAAATTGTGTCTCCCTGTAATGAGGACCACGTACCTGATAGTTGAGCCTGTCTCTTGTAGAAGGAGACCCCTCATACAGCCCCGGCTCAGAGCCCACTGGAGTAGGGACAGTGGTCTCGTGAGCACAGCGAGGTAGGAGTGCCTCTTGTCAGCAGCTGTAGACCGGATGCTGAAAGCAGAGCCTGGAACACTGGATAGCAGACAGGCTGGGATAGCAGCAGCAGATCATCTACCACACTGGAGCTGGATACAGGCAGGCAGAAGAGGCATGAGGCAAGCCTGGTCGGGCATGGATCAGCAAGTAGGCAGAATCAGCAGACAAGGGATGGTTGGAGAACAGGCCGGGTTCAGTAACAGGTGTCAGGCTGGCAGAAGAAGCGACGACAAACAAGCCGGTTCAGGATTGGAGAAGGTAGAATGGTCTAGGCAAGCCGGGTCGAGCAGGTAGTTGATCAGGTAGCAGATAACAGATAGCAGGTATCAGGAACGGACTAGATGCAGATCAGACAGCACTTCAGCCAAAGTCTGACTTCCTTTTAAAGGCCCATGTGATGTACTGACAGAGATGCTGGGTCCTAGAGCCCTCCTTCTCTGACGGATTCTGGGTCCTACAGTCCTCCTGCTCTTGGTGTTGTGACAACATCCCAGCGCATGCGTACATGTGCACGCTTCCGAGCAGTCATGGGAACCTTTGTTTGAATCCGTGCGTGCGCACAAGCATGCGCAATCGCAATGCTCGTCTGGATCCCTGACATTGCTCCCCCCAAGGGGCAGCCTCCGGATGCCCATTGATGTCCTCTTCTCGGGGTGGGCCTGGAAAAAAGGCTTTGATCAATCTCCTTGCATGGATATTAGATTCAGGTTCCCAAGAGTTGTCTTCTGGGCCATAACCCTTCCACTTGATCAAGAATTGGGTCTGACCTTGTGTTAGAGAATGGACATGTTGCCAGTAATTTTGGCCGTTTCCACGGTGGTGCGCGCGCCCGTGCGCGTTCGCGCGCGCCCGTGCCTGTGTGCGCACACGCGCCAGAAACGGCGCCAAACGGCGCCTATTTAAACCCAGAGACTCCTGCAATGGGTGCTGCTTGTTCTACAGCGTCCGTGACCTGTGAGCCACAGCTCCTCCACCTGTTCCTGTGTTTATCTGCTTCCTGTTTGACCCGGCTTGCCTTGACCTGTTGTTCGCTACCTGCACCGACCCCGGCTATCCACGACCATCCGCTTGTCCACTCATTGTACCTCTGCTGCCCGCCCGTTGAACGAACCTTTGCCTGGACTTGACTACCCGCCTGCCTGATCCTTTGTACCTTCCTGCCTGCCCGTTGCCGACCCTGCCTGTACGACCACTCTTCTATCTGCACGTCTTCCTGGAACTTCACTACATCATCATTGACCATCCAGCCCTCGTGCCATCCCGCACTCTTGGCCCTCTGTCTATTCTACCAGGGGTCCTTGAATCGGGTGCGCAAGAGCGGTTGTTCCCTGCACAAGACAGACTCCACCGTCAGGTACGTAACACCTTGTCTCCTTCTGCAGTCCAGGACAGCCTCAACCTCATACTCTTCGTTTCCATCAATGAGGACCAGCTCTAGTGGTCTAGACCCTCTATCAGGGAAGGGATCAGTCACGGCAGGCTTCAATAAGGCAGCATAAAAGACTGGGTGAATCTTTAAAGAGTCAGGTAGAGAAAGTTCATATGATACTTCATTGATAACTCTTTTCACCGAGAAGGGGCCGATGAATTTGGGTGCCAGCTTCCTGGAGGGACAAGCCAACCGAAGGTTCACTGTAGAAAGCCATACCTGATCACCAGGCTGCAACTTCAGCTCCCCCCTTCTCTTCCTGTCAAAAGTCCAAAAAGAATCTTGTTGTTCCGACCCAAGAAGTCTGCTACACTCTGAACTGCTGGAACTGTAGATTCAGGAATGATATCAGGCAGGAAAGATAGGTTAAAGCCATAGTTTGCAAAAAATGGGGATTGTCCCGTGGCCGAATGACTGGCATTATTATAGGCAAACTCCGCAAGTGGTAGCAAAGATACGCAATCATCCTGGGAGAAGGACGTGAAACAGCGGAGGTACTGCTCCAGAGTTTGATTGGTGCGTTCTGTCTGCCCGTTGGTCTGCGGATGATAGGCCGAAGAGAATGCCAGCTTAATCTGTAGTAGTTCACACAAGGCTTTCCAGAAGCGGGAACCCCCCGGTCCGACACAATGTTGACAGGTACTCCGTGTAGCCTAACAATCTCCTTAATGAAGACTCGGGCAGTCTCTGCAGCAGACGGGGTGTTCTTCAAGGGTAAGAAGTGAGCCATCTTAGACACACGATCAACAACCACAAATATTGCTGTGCAACCTTCAGAAGGTGGTAGTTCAACAACAAGTCCATAGAGATCATCTGCCAGGGTCTGTCTGAAATGGGCAAGGGTTTGAGTAGACCCCTTGCTGTCTTGTTCTGGATACAGACAGGGCGTGAATTTACATATTTCCCGCAAAAGTCCTCCAACTTAGGCCACCAGAAAGTACGCTGCACCAGTTCTGTGGTCTTGTGAATGCCGAAGTGACCTGCCAGGGGGTGGTCATGCAGGTTCTTAAGCACTTGTACCCGAACATTCTCTGGTATGAAGATTCGATCTCCTCTCCAAAGAAGATTATCAGGACTGGACTGGGACATGGAGGCCTGTTTAATTTATGACAGGAGATCCGCTTGTAAGAGAAGGAAACTACCTGCTGGCAGGATGGTATCAGGAACAGAGGAATCCTTAGGCCCATCATACATCCGGGACAAGGCATGGTATGTAATGTGGAAGTTGAAGCGAGAGAAGAACAAGGCCCATCTGGCTTGACATGGTCTCAGGCGTCTGGCTGAACGTAAATACTCAAGATTCTTGTGGTCAGTATAAATAAGAATCAGATGAGTTGCACTTTCCAGAAGATACCTCCACTCCTCTAAGGCAGCTTTGATGGCCAAAAGTTCTCCATCTCCGACGTCATAAATCTTTTCGGCCAGAGAGAGCTTCCGTGAAAAGAATGGCACAAGATGCAGGGTGTCCTTGATTCCCTGCCACTGGGATATGACTGCTCCCACTGCGATTTCGGAAGCATCAACCTCAAGGACGTAAGGCAATGCAGAATCCGGGTGACTCAAAATTGGGGCAGAAGTAAACCGTCTCTTAAGGGTTTCAAAAGCGTCTTGGGCCTCAGAGTTCCAGCAAAAACGGGAGCTTTGCTTGGTCCGTCGCATGATAGGGGAGATGATGGTGGAAAACCCCTTGATGAATTTCCTATAGAAATTTGCGAACCCCACAAAGCGCTGTACTCACTTCTTTTCTGTGGGTACTGGCCAGTCGATCACAGCAGAGACCTTCTGTGGGTCCATCTCAATTCCTGTAGGAGAGATAATCAGGCCCAGAAATTGGATACTCCTCTTTTCAAATTCATATTTCTCTGGCTTGGCAAACAGTCTGTGTTGGCGGAGTCTCTCCAGCACTTGCTTGACATGGCCGTGATGCTGATCAAGGGATCCAGAGAAAATCAGGATGTCGTCCAGGTAAACAATCACGAAAGTGTGCAAAAAGTCCCTGAACACATCGTTAATGAAGTGCTGGAAGGTGGCAGGTGCATTACAAAGTCCAAAGGGTATTACTAGATATTCGTAATGTCCGAACCGTGTGCGAAAAGCAATTTTCCATTCATCCTCCTCTCTGATGCGCACCAGATTGTAAGCCCCTCTCAAGTCCAGTTTAGTGAAGATGCAGGCAGATCTGTCTCTGGAATAGTTCGGTCATCAGAGGCAGGGGGTAACGGTTCTTAATCATGATCTTATTCAGTTCTCTATAGTCCACACATGGCCTAAGTGACTGATCTTTCTTAGTGACAAAGAATATTCCTTGGACTTGGAAGGACGAATGAACCCTTTCTCAAGATTTTCGTCAATATAGTCCTTTAACCACTTCAGCCCCGGAAGGATTTCCAGCTTTAGGACCGGAGCCCTTTTTGCAATTTGGCACTTCG